>CM035226.1:88364120-88493231 GCA_020226215.1 Sindora glabra
GAGGGCATTTCTCTCTCTCTATAAATTGTGTTAGGCTTTCGATAGTTAACGTAAAATTTTATCGATATCTCATTTATAAATTAGACATGATAATTTATTAGTGCTAATACTAGGTTGTTACCCAGAAGTAATGCATTGTATGGCTTGGGTACAGTATCAAATGAGCTAGAGCCACTAGATCGACGCTCGAATGTAATGTTAAATGAGTAAGGGTCCTCATATTTTTCTAAACGAATGTGGGTAAAGAAGCTAGTCTAGAAGAGCATAATTAAATTTGGTAGTTGAAATATTGGTACATTGACAGGTAAATCTTTGGAGGTGGTAGACACTATAATTCTAAGAAGGATTAATATCATATTTCTTTAAGAAACTAAATGGATTAGAGAAAGAGTTAAGGAGTTAGACATTATAGGATTCAAATTATGGTACACAGGGAAAGTTAAAAGAAAGAATGGAGTTGATGATATTATAGATAAGAATTGGAAGAAGAATGTGGTAGGTGTAAAAAAGATAGGGAATAAGATCTTATCTTTAAGATTAATAGTTGCGTGAGAGACTATCAATATTATTAGTACTTATGCACCACAAGTAGGATCAAAGACACATTTAAAGGAGAAGTTTTAAAAAGATTTAAAGGGGTTAGTTTAAGGAATTTGACAAGAAGAAAAAATTTTCATCAGAGGGAATCTAAATAAATTGTTAGTAGTAAGTCAACGCAACTTTCAGGAACACATGGAGGATTTAGTTTTAGAGCACTAAATAAGGAGGGGCAACCTATTTTTTATTTTTCAGTAGCATATAATTTCAAGATTGCAAACATTTGTTTTAAGAAGCAAGATGAGCATCTAATCACGTACAAAAGCGAGAAACTTCAAGATCGTAAATAGATTTCTTTTTAGTAAGAAGCTCAAATAGAAGAATCTGTAAGGATTGCAAAGTGATTCCGAGGGAGAACTTTACTACACATCATAGGGTCTTGGTCCTTGATGTTCATTTTAAAACCTATAACCAAAAAAGACAACTTATAAATTCAAGGGTCAAGTGGTGGCAATTCAAGGATGAGAAATATATGAATTTTAAGGAAATATTATTAGAGGAAGGTAATTGGAAAGTACAAAAAAGTGCCAATCATATTTGGGATGCAATAGCTAAGAGGGTTAGGATGGTTGCTAAGGCAGCTTCGGGTGAATCAAAAGATTTTGAACTAAGAAATAAAGAATTTTTGTGGTGGAATGAAAGTGTGCAAGAAAAAAATCAAAACTAAAAGGAAATGTTTTAAGGCTTTACATGTGTGTAACAATACCGAAAATTAGGAAAGGTATCGGGCGACTAGAAATGAAACTAAAAAGGCAAAGAACGAAGCACAATCTAAAGCTTTTAAGGAGTTCTACCAAAATCTAGAAATAAAAAATGGAGAATGAAAATTTATAAGCTTCCCAAAAATAGAAAAAGGAAATCAAAAAATTTGAATCAAGTAAGGTGTATTAAGGATGAAGAAAGATAATTTCTACTCACAAATGAAGATATTAAAGAGAGATGAGAGAAGTACTTTTATAAGCTTTTCAATGACGAGTAAATATTGACTAGGGATATGGAAAGATTAGAAACTCAAGAGAACGAACAAAATTTAGCTTATTATCATAGAATTCAAGTTGGAGAGGTAAAAGAAGCTTTTTAAGAGGATAGATATTGGTAAAGCTGTTGATCCTGATAGTATTCCTATTGAAGTTTGGAAATACTTAGAAAAGTAGGGTATCTTTTCGCTTACTAAGTTATTTAATGATATTTTGAGATTTAAGAAAATGTCAAATAAGTGAAGAAGGAGCATTTTGGTACCTATATATAAGAACAAAGAAGATATCCAAAATTCTGTAAACTATCAAGGGATAAAACTTATAAGTCATACTATGAAACTATGGGAAAAAGTGATTAAGTATAGATTAAGAAATGAGATTAGGATTGTAGAGAACTAATTTGGATTTATGCCAAAAAAGTTTACAACAGAAGTTATTTACCTTTTACGAGGGTTTATGGAAAGGTATTGGAGTAAAAAAAAAGAGACTTACATATAGTTTTCATTAATTTAGAAAAAGCCTATGATCGAGTACCAAGAAAAATATTGTAGAAGGTTCTAAAAAAGAAAGAAATTCATGGTGCATATATTTGAGTTATACAGGACATGTGTGATAGAGTAACTACGAGTGTAAGAACTCCTAGAGGAGAGACTAAGGATTTTATTATAAGGATATGTCTATATCAGGATTTAGCTTTCAGCCCTTACTTATTTAATCTAGTTTTGGATGTTCTTACCAAGGATATACAAGAAACTATCCTTAAATATAGACGTCATAATCAAGTGATTTAAATTTTTGTAATGATATCAAGGTTTAAACTTTGGCTTGTGAAACTTTACATTCTTGAAATTTAGTATTGTATGATACTCAATTACCTCCCACTCAATTTGGAAACTTATTTTTTTTAAATCCAACTTAAAAAACCTAGGAAGAATTATTATTTTATTAATAATTATAGAAGGATTATAATGTTGAAAATTATAATCAATTGTTTCTTTTAATATTAGGAGAAGGAATGCTTTCCAAGAAGTGCTTGAACAAAGAAAGGGATCTTGCTAGCTAGTAGCTTGGAACTTGATGTCTCGCTTCTCACTCTGACAAAAGTTAGCCCTCATTTGTATCTTTATGTGTATCCACCAACTTGGGTCAGATGATGCGTGTGTATATATATATGTATGTATTCAAAATGTTCTCTGTTATGAAAAAAAATAATTTTCACATATGAAATTCAACTTTAATTCAATTCGACTCATAATCCTTTGGATAATTAATGAATAGTAAATTTTAAAATAAATAAAAAATTCTTACATAATATTAATTTAGTAAATATTTATGATTATTTTATGTAATTCTTTTCCATATTGTATTTAGAAATTTTGCATGTTTATGAAATTTAGCATCAGAATTGTAATTTTAAATTTTTTTGAAAAATTATATTTTTGTACAAATCTTAATGTGATATGTACATAAAAAATTACAAATCCATTTAAAATTATGTAAAAATTTTCATTCCTTTATTTTTATATTGAAATTACAATTTTAAATAAAAAGTCGTAAAAATATAAAAAGATATACAAAAATTACAAATATGTACTGAAACATAGCTGGTGATTTCAAAAGTTATTCATTGAGATAATGCAAGTAATTATAATATTTATTTACAATAATTAGAGAAAATAAAGAAGAAAATATGCTATAGGACTGTTTGTTAATCAGTAATTACCTCTTCAAAGAAGAATTAAGGATGCCATTTAGTCTCAACTGCAAGTTACATCTTCTCAATTGAATACTTTGTTGAGGTGACTGGCACCGCACCATCCAAGCCGTCACTGCATATTTAGAACCTATAATAATTAATTAAAAAACACTGTAAGATATAAAACTTAGGGATAAAATTGTCAACTGAAGGGAGCAAAATTGATAATGAAATTCAAAATATTGATCATGCATGAAAGATGTAAATTTGATTCTACCATCAAGTTAATTAAGTTTATACTATTATTTACATACATGTTATTATGTCCATAAAAATTGTTAAAATTTTTTATTATTAGAGAAAATTATTATATTTTAATGATATATCCTTTACTTATTTGCTAATAATATAAAATATTTTATATTAATAATGCATTAAATTTGAACTTTCATTCTATTTATTTTGTTGTAAAATATTTTTTACATAAAAATATCATTTGTTTATATATTAATCAAGGAGTGACATACTACTTATATTTTATTAAAAAATAATATTTAAAGTCATAATAATATAAAAAATTAATTTCTTTTTGAAATAAAAATTATTTTTTAAATTTTTTTATATTTAATATTAAATAAATAAAATATTTTTTCATCTAAATATTTTGTAATTATATCTTTTTAAAAATATTTTTTATCAAAATAAATAAAATTATGCATAAAAACATATATATAGTTTAAAATTTCTCTTTATGCTTTCACCATTCCTATCATTAGTTATACTAAACATAACTTGAACACTTCATTTTCATCCTTTGCTTCTTTTTCAAATGAAGACTCATTTTATTTCAGAACATAAGAAGTGTAGTACATAAATTTTCACTATAGAAAAAATTTAAGATATATGAGTAGTTCTACTTTTAATTATGGTTCCATTTGTTTTATGAAAAAGTATTTTTTGTAGGAAAATATTATTTACATATATATATTAATGAAAGAATGATATGTCATTTATATTGTTGATTAAAAAAATATTTACAATTTAGAAATAAAGGAAAGTAAATTTCTTTTTAAAATAAGAGACGTTACTTTTTTCAAACTTTTCATATTTAACATTAAATAAGTAAAATATTTTCTCTTTATTTTAATATTTTATAACTATAATTTGTAAAAAATATTTTCTGATGAATTAATATATTTGATATCCGATTAGCAATTTTATGAGCTACTGCCAGTGTTGCATTACAGCTCTAAGGATGCTAAAGCAATTCTAAGGAGTCGTTTGGTTCATGTGGGAAATAAGTTCCTATGAGAAGTTAAATTTTTTAGAAAGTTATTTCCTATATGCACTTCCTGTGAAGTTCTTAATTTTGTTTGGTTGATATGAAGAAAGTTGTATTTTCTAGGAAATAGAAGTTATTTAGGGGGAGTAGGTAACTGATTTCCCATATTCTGTGGGAAATACAATTTCATGAGAAATGATTTCCCATATTTTATGAGTAATCAAACAACTCACAGTTTTCTATTTTTCGAAAAATACAATTTTTCATATTTTTGTTGCAAACCAAACAATCCCTAAATTGGAAATAGTCTCGAACAAAGATTTCAATGATGAGAGAGAGTTTGGCACATCAATTGTACCATTAAATTTAACAGTTAGATTTCTTTCATCTTACTAATACTCACAAATATAAATCTGAAAAATTATCATAATTTTTACCTGAAAATCCAAACCCTTAGGCCATGAGAAAGGAGATCATGTATACGGGGAAGAATTATTGGAGGCCCATCAAACCAGTCAGAAATGATATCACTGCAAGGCTCCCAATCCTGTTGTGAGTTTGCTGATGTTGGCATGCAGGGCTTCTTGTATATCTGCCCGGTTCATATGTGCATAAACATAATCCTTACTACATGGATCAAAGATACCTTGCAACCCAAAATCGATCATTAAACATGATATTTAATTTTTTATTTATAAAGATAATAATTATTATATCTTTTAAATTATATAATTAGTATTATTAGTATCTTATTTTTAATATTATTATAATTAGTTGGCTATCCTTTTACATATAATACTAAAATAAATGATGAAAAAATATAATAAAAAGTAAGTATATATTTGATATTGCCAAGTTATTATTTAACAATCATTTTTAATATTTTTTATTTATTTTAATATTTCAAGTAAATAAAAGAAAGAATAATTATAATAAAAATAAAAGAAGAAACTAATAATATTAATTATAAAATTTAAGAGACATAATAATTATTATTTTTATAAATAAGAGATTAAATATTATGTTTACTTCAAAATTAACATTCCATTAAAATTCTTTTTTTCCTTTTTAAATTTGATGGGCTAATGTTGCCGTGAATTGAGAAAACGCCCATTTTATAAACAATGACCTCACTTTATATACGATTAATTACAATGGCATATGGTGACAGAGGTAAAATATATATTAGTAGGAATACATATTCTTATTAGCTTTTTTTAAATTTTAAATAAATTATATGTATCCTCTAAAATATTTTTATTAATTTTTAAAGTTTACCCCATTGATTGTCAAATCCTAACTATGCCATTGAATGCATCTTTTTATTTTTCATAAAATTATGCTCATCTCTTTAATTCTTTTATAGATATTAAATGAATCCGCTTAATGCATTCACGAATCGCCCATATGACTCAGGTCTAATCCCAAAAATTGTGGACTCCTATTTCGGGAATTTGAGTCTTGAAGTTCGAAGATTGTGGATTTGTGAACAAGTTTGTGGATTTTTTTAAAAGAAATAATTTAAAATAAAAGTAATAATTATAAATTTAAAATTACACATTTAATGTATTTTTAATATGCACTAATTATTTAAAATTAAAATAATATAATAAAATTAATTAATTTCAAAATTATTAATTTAGAGATAAAATCATTTGTTACACCCATAAAAAATTAAAAAAAAATATTTTTATGATTAGAAATAGTTATTTAACTATTACAACTATTTTCAAAATGAGAATTTGATAGAAAATAATTATTAAGGATAGGAAGAAATAAAATAATTAAAAGATAGTATGTTGTTAGAATCTAAATAAGGGTGTAGAGAAGATTTAGAACTTTATTTTCATTTATTGCCCCTAGCCTAACCCTTTTATTATCAAAATGCTCTTTTACCATTTTAAACTTGCCTATAACTCCCCTGCTTCAATTTTTTTTCATAATCTTCTTTTCCTTGTTCTACTCCTTGCTCCTGGTTACTGCCTTCTTTCTCAAATTTGCAGCAAGTTAAGCAAGGAAACTCAAGCATCATCTAAAATTCCTAGTTAGACAAATGTAATTTCCCTTAATTTAAGGTTCTCAGTTGATTATCTTAATTATCTCATAAATTTTTGCTTTGGATGAGGAATTACGAATTCTAGAGCATATTATCTAAAATTTTTGAATTTGTATTCATTAGGGCAAGTTAGAAGCAATTATGAATCTTTATCATCTCCTTTATACTTAAATACATAAGCAATTCACTTAGAATGGACTAGTTTTATCCAATTTTGTTTGAAAAAAGGGTTGAATGATAAATGATGATGATTAAATGATGAATTTTTTTTATGATGGTGTGATTTTCTTATTGCTTATGGCTTGAACGTGAGAATGAATTCTTTTTTAGGAGAATCCTACATTTGAGGTTATGTATTGTGATAACTTGGTGATGTAATATCTAATAAACAATGAAAATGTTGAAGAAAATTGTAAAACCTAGCAAATAGTCAATGATGACCATAAGAATGGCTCTTGGAGGGCTTATAGTTAATTATAGTAGAAAGTTTGCTCTCTGGATGCATATAATTGACTATAAGGGGTCAATTTTGCCTCTGAATCCCTACAGTCAATTATATAGTTAACTATTGCCTTGTTACTTCCTATTTTAATGATAAAATTTTTGTGTATTTACATATTTAGCATATTAATGCAATTATAATCAAGTTATAATGCTAAAAGCCTAAAATGAGATATGTTTGTGATGAGAAATATGAAAAGTAGACTTAAAATGTTGAATAGTGATAAATAATCAAATTTAAAAATGTTTATAGGGGGATAAGGTAGGCTCAAGAGGCACAAAAGATAGAGTTTGTGAAGGGATAAGGTTGACTAGGAATCATAAAGAGATTTTTTTTGTTCATTATTTATTCATCATATTTATATTGATTCATTTTAAATTTATTCTTCTGAATTAGATGAATTGTGTGTTGTTATTATTATGTTGTTTATAAGGTTATCAATGATCAATTGTGAATGGCCAATGAGATTGAGTGTGATGTTACACTAGTCTGATGAATCAAACATTTCTTTGACTATAATGTTATAGGATAAGTAAAGTAACAACAATGCGAAAATAATTAAGCCTTTCCCCTTGTATTATTATGTTCATCCTCTCATAAGGCAAACTAATTCTAAAATTTATTTTTTTCTTCTAAGAAGGTATAAACACATCTTTCTCATTGTTAAACTTATGAAATAACAAAAGTACATTTTACTTAATTTACACTATTCTTGCTTACTTATTGAGTTCTTACTCATTTTATTTCTTTTTCTTCCTTTTTATGGGAAACCTTTCCTTTAAGTATTCAACTATTATGTAATGGAATGGAATTGGGATCGATCGAGCATTCTACATTAGGATAAGTCACTAGAAAATTAGAATAGATAGTGGTACATGTACTTATTTGTTGCATAGTAATTTTACATTTGTCTGCATGTCATTGTTAAGGTTGCTTACATCCATTAAGGTTAAAGTATCATAACACTTATTTTTTCAAAACTTCATCTTTTTAGTAAGGTTGGTAGGTAGTTACAAGGGGTAACTTTTTAATCTAATCACATGCCTTGGGATGAGTTGTGACATCATTAACTTTGAAATAATTTATTTATGTTAGGTTAATTTAAAAGATAAAGAAGTGAGTTTGAGATTGTATATTAGATTGGTTAGGTAAAGATTTGTGTAGTATATTAGTTTAGTTTAAAGATGACAATAAAAAAAATTAGATAAAAGAACATCGACTCATTTACGGACCAGTCAATCAGAGCCACATGGATTGTGAAACCAATGGACTAAATCACTTTAGGCTCACATTTACATAAATTTGCCTCTTGCAAATTCTAATACATAATTTTTTTGTGAACTTGCAAATGCATTCTTAGATTTAAGCCTGTTTCAACCTAAGGCATAACCTTATTATGGTTAGCCCTAAACCTTTAGAAAAATTTTAATTTGATATAGAATAAGAAAGGTTTTTGAAAAAATATTGTAAATTGGCTACTCCTTAAAATAGTACAATATTGATTATAAAATTTATTCATACAATGTTATGTACAATAATTTTCAATTGTAACTGTGCGAGTTATATTTATAAAAAATAGATATTTGTAAATTGATATATTAAAAATATTTAAATTTCATATATTTTTATATTAAAAAAACTATTAAAACTTTTTAATTATTGTTAACAATTCTTAATTATTGTTACTTTTTTAATGATATATTTTCTTTTCATTCACTAATGATGTAAAATATTTTATACCGATAGTAAATCAAATTTGAACTCATAAAAAATGTAGCAAGATATTAGTTTTTATATTTAAGAAAAATATATAATAAGATAATTTTTAATATAAAAATTTGACTTATAAGGTAATTTTAATATTTTAATTTATTAATTATGATATGTCTTTTATAGCTAAATAGATGAAAATTACTTTAATTTTTTTTATTTTTCAATTATGCAAAAGCTATAATTGAAAGGCCTTATGAGACCAAACCAAAACTAGTTTTGAAACAAAAAACTTCAATTTCTAATATGGGCTTCAACTATTTTGGTTAATGTTTGAGTTTATTAAAAATTAATATAATAATAATTATATATAGAAAAAATATGTCATATATCATAGGATAGAAATCAAATTTTCATTAATTTTACAAAATTAAATAAGGTATTTTTTAATTTAAATTATATAAATCATAAATGTTTAAAATATACATTTACTTTTCCAAACATGAAATATGAGTATGTTTAAAATATATAAATAGAGATAGCCATATATTTCTATAAATAGGGATGTAAGTTTAATTAAAGTAAATCATTAGAAAGATTAGTATATTATGAAAATATTAATACTTAAGGAATGGTAAAAGAAAAAGATGGATGAGAAATAGTAGGAAGAGAAATAAATACAAGGAGGAGGAGAATATTTCATTCAATTGTATGTAAAATGATTTGTACAACTTATATTTATAGAGCAAATGTTGCAATCTTATAATAATAATAATTCATAAATAGGATTGATCACAATTGGGGGTATAATTGATCATAATTGAAACCTAATAATATGATCATAATTGAGGATATAATCGATCATGATTGAATTCTAATAATTAATCATAATTGAGAATATAACATTTAACCTGTGGACATCCACATTCAATAATTATTCATAACACTCCCCTTTGGATGTCCATATAATATGCAATAGAATACTGCCTTATTAAAAATCTAGTTAGGAAAAACCCAATAGGATAAAAATCATAGCGAAGGAAAAAAGAGTACAGTGTGTATTAACTTCCCCTCATAACAACATTAATTAAGATCTTTGAGCTGATGCATTCTAATTCTTTGTACTAATCTTTCAAATGTTGAGGGAGGTAATGCCTTGGTGAATAGGTCTGTTAAATTATCTATTGAACGAATTTGTTGAACATCAATATCACATTTCTTTTGAAGATCATGAGTGAAGAAGAATTTTGGTGAAATGTGCTTTGTTCAATCTTCTTTGATATATCCTTCTTTCAATTGAGTTATACATGCAGCATTGTCTTCAAAAAGTATAGTTGGGATTCTTTTACAAGAAGATAGCCCACACCTTTCTCGAATATGTTGAGTCATAGACCTCAACTAAACATATTCTCGACTTACTTCATGAATTGCTATAATCTCTGCATGATTGATAGAGGTGGTAGCCAGTGTTTGCTTAGTGGAACACCATAAAATAGTTATATTACCACTTGTAAATAAATAGCTTATTTGAAATTGAGCTTTGTATGCATCAGATAAATATCCAGTATTTGCATAATCTATGAGTTGTGGTTTAGATCCATTTACATATAATAAGCCCATATCAATAGTACCTTAGAGACATTGAAAGACATGTTTAATCCCATTCTAGTGTCTTAAAGTTAGAGAGGAACTAAATCTTGCTAACAAGGTCAAAGCAAAAGTTATATCAGGTCTTGTATTGTTAGCAAGATACATCAGTGCATCAATAGCACTAAGATATGGTACTTCAGGACTAAGAATCTTTTCATTATCATCTCAAGGTTGAAAAATGTCTTTTTCACATTAAGTGACTAAACAACTATTGGGGTACTCAATGGATGTGCTTTATCTATATAAAATCTTTTAAGGACATTTTGGCTATAAGTTAATTGATGTATAAAAATTTCATCTTTTAAATGCTCGATCTGTAGGCCAAGGTAGAATTTTATTTTTTCAAGATCTTTCATTTCAAATTCTTTCTTCAAACCATCAATTGCTTTTTGAATCTCCTTAGGAGTTCCAATAACATTAAAATCATCAACATTTACAATAATGATGGCAAATTCAGAATTTATTCACTTTATGAAAACATATGGACATATTTAGTCATTATTATACCCTTCCTTTAACAAATATTCACTAAGATAATTATACCACATTTGTACAAACTGCTTTAATTTATACAAAGATTTTTGTAATTTAATTGAATAAAGTTTCTAGGACTTTGAATTACATGCTTTAGACATCTTAAATCCTTCTAGGATTTTCATAAAGACGTTATAATCAAGTAAGCCATATAAATAGGCTGTAACAACATCCATAAGATGTATATCAAGTTTTTCATGTCCTGCCAGACTAATGAGATAACGAAATGTGATTGCATCTTTTACAAGAGAATAAGTGAACTCATAATCAATTCTAGGTCTTTGTATAAAACCTTAGGCAACTAACCGTGCTTTATATCTTACAACTTTATTTTTATTGTTTTGTTTACACACAAGTACCCATTTGTACCTAATGGGTATTACACATTCAGATGTTTGGACTACAGGTTTAAAAACTTTACATTTTTCAAGTGAATTCAATTTTTCCTGAATTGCATTTTTCCATTTTGGCCAATCATATCTATGTTGACATTTATCGACAGATCTAGGTTCATGATCTTCATTATCATTCATAATATTAAGCACTACATTATATGCAAAAATGTTGTCAACAATAATTTCTTTGCAGTTCAATCTTTCCCCATAGAGATATAGTTTATTGAGATTTCTTTATTTTTAGGTACCTTAACTTCTTCTGGAATTATATTGTTTCTCATGCCTCTAGACTCTTCAGGAGTATCTATTTCTTTAATAGGCACATTTTCAATAATTGTTCCTTTTCTTTTGTAGGGATTTTTATCTTTTGAACTTATTAGTCTACCACGCTTCTGGCGTGCCTTAGACTCATTAACTTTCTCATTAATGGATTGTCCTTTAGGGATATTAATCCTTATTGGAGCATTAGTAACTGGTATATGTAACTTAGTTACTCTCTTTAGGTCAGTGAATGCATCTAGTAGTTGATTAGCTATATTTTGTAAATGGATTATCTTTTAAACTTCAAGTTCATATTGCTTTGTGTGAGGATCAATATTTTGCAAGGCATTCCATGTAATTTCTCTGACTAGTTGCTTATCCTTTACTTCCCATAATGTTGAGAAAATTGATTCATTAAAATGACAATTAGCAGATTATAAATAAGTCCCTTATCATTAGGTTAAGATATTTTATAATAGAAGGGGAATCATACCTAACATATATTTTCAATCTCCTTTGAGGTCCTATCTTAGTATATTGTGATGGAGCTATTGGAACATATATTGCACATTAAAAAGTCCTAAGATGGGAAATATTTAACTCTTAACCATAAGCCAATTGTAAAGGAGAGTATTTATGGTAACTAGTTGGTTTGATGCATATAAGTGTTGCTACATATAGAATTACATATCCCTAAGCAAAAATAGGGAGTTTTATTCTCATAAGCATG
The DNA here is from genome assembly GCA_020226215.1 of Sindora glabra. Lineage (NCBI taxonomy): Eukaryota > Viridiplantae > Streptophyta > Magnoliopsida > Fabales > Fabaceae > Sindora > Sindora glabra. The sequence goes on from CM035226.1 coordinate 88,376,511, forward strand.
GGTCTTGCTATTAATTGAAGTCGTTTAATAAATGATTTAGTTAAGCCATTTTGTGTATGAACATGAGCTACAAGATGTTCTACATTTATTCTTATTGATATGCAATAGTTATTAAAAGTCTTAGAAGAGAATTCACCAGTATTATTAAGACAAATAAACTTAATAGGGTAATTTAGAAATTGTGCTCTTAATCGAATAATTTAAGCAAACAATCTCGCAAAAGCTAGATTACGAGTTGATAGTAAACATACATGAGACCATCTGCTGGATGCATCTATTAATATCATAAAATATCTAAATGATCCACATAGTGGGTGTATAGGCCCACATATATCACCTTGTATACGTTCTAGAAATGTTAGAGATTCAGTTCTAACTTTAACTGGTGATGACTTAATAATCAATTTACCCAGAAAACATGTAGCATATGAGAATTCTTTAAATTGAAAAATTTTCAGGTTTTTCAATAGGTACCTATGTGAATTCTCAATGATTTTCTTCATCATTAGTGATTTGGGACGCCCTAATCGTTCATGCCAAATAGTAAATATTTTTAAATTAATAATATATGTGTAGTACAAACTAGATGAAAGAACAGGTAATTTTTCAAATATGCATTTGTTATTTGAGATCATATGGTGATAAAAAGATATTCAATATTTCCTTCATTAGTTGTTTCGATATGAAATCCATTTTGACGGATATCTTTAAAACTCAATAAATTTCTATGAGACTTAGTATAATATAATGTATTATCAATGTGTAATTTTGTTCCCCCAGGTAACAAAATATTAGCTCTTCTGGAGCCTTCAATTAAATTTGTAATATCAGATATAGTACTAATATTAGCTTCTTACATTTTCAAATATAAAAAATATTTCTTATTCTTAAGTATGGAGTGTTGTGCCACTTTTTACATGACATGTATCTTCATTATTGATTGTAGATCCATCCAAGGAAGTACTCATATTTTTTGTTGACGTAAAATACACAACATAAAATGTTTAAGGTTAATATTAAAAAATTAAAATTAATATAATAAATATCACAAATATAATGGAATACTAAACTTTTATTGAAATAACATTATAAGTAAAAATATATCCATAACAAAAACATAATTGTAACAAAAGGAATTATTTTTGCACATTCCCATCTCTAATCAAGTGATTAATTCTACCTTTAAGGTGAGAAAAGAAATTAACAACATCTACATGAGTTATATCCATTTGGCCTTCATTACAATCATCTTCATAGACAAAGTTTGTTTCTACCTTTTTCCCTTTATCATTCTTTTCTTCATTTTCCCACTTCTAGTGGAAAGTTGAGTTCTTGATATAAGAAATATGATCATGACTATATCTAGGGCTATAAGTTTATTAATAAGTAAAATGATGATGTGTTGCTACATTCGCTTTAGGGAATGAAGCAGAGTTAGTCAAATGGGGCTCATCAAAAGTTCATTATTTTTTTGATCATATATTTCTTTTAAACTATTATAAAAAATAAGTGAATCATTTACTATGATGTATTCAATTTTAATCCTTTAAAATTTTCCATAATATCAAGAGTTATAAATTAAGATTTGCAAGATCTGCCATAATACTATTATAGACATGTAAAAATGAATAAGAAAAATTTCAATATAACAGAGATTGAATATTGAAGAAGATTATTAATCAACATATTAATCATATAATTATTAATCCAATCTTCTATTTCATAATCAATCTCTATGGTGATCAAACATTGCAAAAATTATCAAATTTATGAAAGGAAGGTTTTAGATTATATGTATATTTATATACTGATTGCTTTTAGATAATTCTTATCATTTTTCCAAACTTAGTTTCTTAAATATCTACGTTCATCTTTGCGTAAAGCCAAATATTATAATACAAGTAAATTTTCTTTCTATATCAACATAACATATATTATTATTTCATATTGCAAATTTTCAATTACGAGATAATAACATGATTAAGGATTTACCAAATATCCATAATTGCATACCATATATATATATATATAATACTCACACATTTTATAAAAACTAACATGCATTTCAAAAATAGATTAAAAAAATCCATTCATTTAGCATTTAGGAATAAATTCTTAAATGTATAATATGTCATATATATGAATTTATGTTGTTTTCTCTTTCTCAATTTATTTCATTATTTATTTATATTTTTGCACAATATATTCAATATTTTATAACTATTATTTCTTTGAATAAAACTAATAAAATGCTAAAATTAAAATTAAAATATAAAGGAAATAAGGAATAAGAATAAGATGAAATAAAAGAATTGCTATATTAGCACAAAGTAATCAAGAGTAAGAAAAATAATTCATGTCTAGAAGAAATTATCTTAATGGATCAGAACCTCGTACTGATAACATATTATGAAAATATTAAACACTTAGGGAATGATAAAAGAAAGAGAAGAAAGAGATGGAAGAGAAAGATCAGGAAGAGAAAGAAATACAAGGAGAAGGAGAATATTTCATTCAACAGCATGCAAAATGATTTGTACAGCCTATATTTATAGGGTAAATATTGTAATCTTATAATAATAATAATAATAATAATAATAATAATAATAATAATAATAATAATAATAATAATAATAATAATAATAATAATAATAATAATAATAATTCATAAATAGGATTGATCACAATTAGGGGTATAATTGATCATAATTAAAACATAATAATATGATTATAATTAAAAATATAATTGATCATAATTGAGGATATAATATTTGATCTGTAGATATCCACATTCAATAATTATTTATAACATAGTATACTTTATTCTCATTTTTTACTTTTGAGGACTATATATGAATTCTAAAAAAATGTTCAAATACCATAAAATCTTATGGTTCAAAAAATTAAAAGCTAGTAACCTAAAAGACATAGGCTGCACTAGCCCTTGCTTTACTTAAGTATTGTCTGTGAGTTAATTTTATTGGATAGATTATTGCATGGGAATTGTACTAACTAATTAAATAATAAATTATTTTAAATTATATTTTGTTTCAATTAACAACTCTTGACTATACATATGTGAAATTATGTTATATTTGCTAGCCATGCAAAAGGTGTCTTAATAATTATAACGGCTCAATAGTAGTTATTATACAAAACTAAAAAGTGTCTTAATAAATCTTAGTCAATAATTATATCCATTTATATAATTTTTCGTTAAAAGGTACTTGCAACATTTCTTTATCGAGTTAACTTTTGTCTTAATAATGTTAGAAATTATCATTTTCTCTCTCAATCTCATTCAATTAGTCATGTGGTTGAAAAATATTTGCAATTCTATTTTATCAATTTAGCAATAGTAAAAATTGAAATTTATCTCCAATTCATCGAATAAAGAAGCAATAGGTGAAAAATACATTTAATGCAAGGCATGCTTATTAATTGAGGCCATTCTGTGCAATTTCAAGGCATAAGCAAGAAGCCATAAAATAGAAAAAGAAGAGCAAGGCTTCTCCAAGTTTGAGTGATTCATTACTTAGTGTTTGTGAGTATTTAAAAGATATAATGTATTAAATGTTTGAATGATTTAAAGTATATTGTATATGCACTTAAACAAATTTTGTCTATTAAAATTATTATACAATTAGTATTTGAATGTTTTTAAGTACGTGTAGTTTTTTTTAATTTTAGTAAACAAAATTAAAATATTATCTTTTGCACTTAATTAAGAATTTGCTAATTTATTATTCTCTTTTGCTCATCATTTTACTCAACAATATGGCATTAGAACTAGGTGGTTAAGGATTAGTCAAGGGCTCATATGAGAAGAATAATCATTTATAGTTTGCAATTAAAGTATAGAAGTTTTATGGTTATAGTACAAGGATATTCCACTTAACCATCCTTGGAAGAGTTGGAAAACTTATTGACAACTCAAAAATCACTAGCATGACAACTAGTGGGCGTGTCATTAGAAGGTGAAGAAGAATTTTTTAATGACATCAATAAAGGCAAGTCTAAAGATTAGAAATGAGCAAAAATGGGAAACAATAGCTAGAGGTAATAAGACCAAGGCTAAAGGAACACACAATTAGAGGGAACACCACAACAGTATCACTAAAAGCCATCTTGTAGCAAACAAGCATTATGGTGATTAGTGCTAAAACTATGGAAAAAAAGGTTACTATGCTAAAAACTGTTGGTTGAAAAAGAAGAATATTGAAGGAAACATACAACATATGGTAATCATGGAAAAGGCTATGAAAGTGAAGGTAAATAGGACATTGAAACATTATTTGTTATGATGTAGCCAGTTATAAAATCTTGTTTTGATGGAGAGGAAGAAACTAATTCTTATGTAGAAAAATAAGCATTGACAATATTTACTACATAAGTGATACACTATAATAAGAATTGGATCATTGTCTTTAGGTGTTCAAGCCATATGCTTGGTGGTAAAGACAAGTTAGAGGACATTTCAAAGTATAAAGGTAACCGAATAGTGGTAACTGCTAATAACTCAAAACTTCCAGTTAGTTATATTGGTGAAATTATAATTATACCTTATTATCATTTTTAAGAATTACAACTTGAGAATATTTATCATGTGCTTAACATGAAGAAGAATCTATTGTCAATGTTGTAATTAGCAAATAAAGGCAATTTTATTTTATTTGGGTCTTGAGATGAAAAGGTGTAAAAAGATATAAAGGTGTTAAGGACATAAATTATGATTGGACAATAACTAGAGTTTGTTTATGTGATATCTATAAAAGTAGCATATGTAGACAAAAACATAGAAGAATAAGACAATTGATCTTTAGCATGTGCATTTAGGACATGTTAGTTTTCATAAGCTCAAAGTTATAATAACAAAGTCTATGTTGCAAGGACTTTTTTAATTAGAAAATTGAGGTGATACTATATGTGGTAAGTGTCAAAGTGGCAAGGCACATCAATTATCATATGTATATGGAGTCAAATTATGGAGAAAAAGATCCATTAATGTTAGTACATTCAAATATTTTTGAGCTAGTGAAATAACATTTACTAGGTGACATGAGGTACTGATGTGCACATCACAATGCACCAAAATTAATTAAAAATATTGGTTACTATAAATAGTGGCACAACCAGGTCATACCCTTAGTGGTCCTTTGATTTTATCCTTCCTAAATGAATTCCTAACAATATCCACACAAATGTTAATTTATTGATGCAATGAAAATGAAAGAAACTAATGAAAACAAGATGCAAATGCAATAAAATAGAATGCAATGTAGAAACAGAACCAATATACTATGTGCTGTATGAGAGATTATGCAATAATAGAATGCAGAATTGGGAGGGGGTTGCATGAAATTAAAATGATAATAATGAAATAAACAAGCACAATATAGAGGCAAAATAGAGATAAAATAGAAAGAATTCAATAAATGAAAAATTGCTAATTCAAGGATATGACAGATCTTATTATGAATTAATCCTAAATCATAAAATATTTTATTACTCTAATTAATTTTTCAACCTTGGATTACCTGAAACCCCTGTAATAATTCATGAATCCTACGCTAGATAATCGCTTAGAGTTTAGTTAATTAAGATTAGAAGATGAATTAAGTAACCGCCATAATCCCGAAACTAGATCAAAATTGATTTATAGATAAAATTCAATTGATTTAGGAAATTAAATCAAATGCCATTAAAGTAATCCCCTAACTCTTTGTCCTAACATTCAAAACCATGATTAACCAACCATAATTTCACATTCAAATAGCAAAAGAATAGAAATTAAAAGATTAAGTACTAATTGTACCAAATCAACACTTAACACAAAAAATTTCAATAATTTAGCATAAATAATTGGAGAAAGAGAAAAATTAATAGGAAGAAATAAATATTACTAATCAAGATCTCATAATTCTTGAAGAAAAGAGCTTCACAATCCTTAAATTAACCAAGAGTCTTTAGCCTTCCATGACTTGAAAACAAGAAAAGAAAGAAAAGAAAGAAAACTAGGCTACTGAATTGTATAAAGTCTGAATCTATTGGTCTCTTCAACTCTCTTGCCTATTTATATAACCTAATTAGTCTAAAACCCTACTTGCACTAGGATTAGATGACTTTTAGGGTTACAATTTCTAGAAGAAGGCTTTCCTAATTTCTAGAAGTCCAGACAAGCTTATTTTACAAGTTAATTAATTCCATCAGATTAATCAATGAATTCTCGCAGGCTTATCTTCTAAGTAGAATAAGATCATGAAATTGATGAATTCTAGAAGATCCATAAATATGAAAGTTGTGGGTCTATGTCTTTTAAGAATTTGGGCATTAGTTTTAGGTTAATCAGACCACTATAGCTCCAGATCTGACCTAAATATAGAAATGGGTTCAATTAGGATAAAAACACAACTTTAGCTTCTTGGCCAAGTAAAGGCTTGAAAGAGTCTGAACTGAGAACATAAAAGTTGTAGATCTATCTTTTAGCTTTCCATTAACATAAAGTTTACCTAAATCCAAGATCTAAAGCCTAAGTTATGATTAAAAAATAGAAATAGTGTCAAAATTCAGCATTTACTAAATAAATTCACAAACTTGTAAAATCAATCTAAAATAACAAAATAAGGCCTATTATATAAAATTAAGCATATGTAACACCTAAGAGATATAAAATAGAAAAGAATAAAATAGTAAATATTTTTCTCATCAAATTCCTCCACATTTATCCCTTGTTTGTCCTCAAGCAAGACAAAACTTTATTCAAAACTTAAAAATAGACTTTACTTTCCAAAAACTTTAAATTCATAAATCCACAAGCAAGAACCCACCAAAGGTAGCAAGAAACATAACACATCATGAAGAAAAATCTTCATAAACTTGGAATTAATTAACATAGGAATTTCATTCAAAAAGGGTAGATCAAATTAATAGATTCTTTACAAACTTCACTTTCCAACTCTCAAGTGTTTAGGATAAGGTGTTTCACTCAAGTTCATTCCATGAAATTGCTCTACCATAAGCTTGATAATCATCTAATCTCCACTACTCAAATCACATGCACAACACAAATTAAAAGAACTTTATTCATAGTTGTAATGTGGCTAGGGAAAAGGGAAAGAAAAATAAGGGTATGGGAGGTTAAAAACTAAAGAAATCAATAGAGCACTTGAATAAAAAATACATGGGAAAATTAGACAATTATAACTCAACATATCAAGCCAAATTCAAATTCAAATTCAAATTTAAATACTTATTAACTTCTTTTATTTTTTCTTTCTTTCTTTTTTTTTTCAATTCAAATTTTTTCTCCATTTTTTTTACTTTTCTTCTTCTTTTTTTCTTCCCTTTTTTTTAACTTTGATTGATTTTTTTTCTTTTTTTTTCAACCAATGCTTGATGAAAACTTTTCATAATACATAAACTCACGTACCCCCACACTTATTCAAAAGCCCATCTTATAAAAATTTAAGTGCTCTACTAATCCTGAAGGGTAGGTAAATATATTTATTTTTTAACTAAAAAATATGCTCATGAGTTAATTAATAAAGAAAAGGCAATAAAAACTCAAAGAAGGGCTTAACAAAGGTAAAAATTTCTAGGTTAGCTATATAGCTCTAGCTCAAAAGAAAGAAAGAATACTTTAATCATGTTTATGTATGCATGTAAAAAATGTAACTCAAAAAAATTCAAAGCAAGTTCTAAAGAAACAAATCATAAAGAACATCACACAAGAAGGAAAGATAATATCTTAGCATAAATTTTTAACAAAAGGCTCAAAACCTTACAAGGTAAGTTATGCTACCAAATTCAATCTACCAATTTAAAATCTATCACTACAATAATTAATTTCAAGAGATAAAATCATATCTAACTTCGGTTGAATCTTACTTATGAAAGTGCAAAATCTCCATTTATGGAGAGTAACTCAAAATGACTCAAAATCAAGTGAAAAATATATATTTTTTAAAATTTTTTCCTTTTTTTTAAGTATAAAATTTTGAGGGCATATCAAAAGAAAACACAAAGCATAAAATAAATCCTAAAGTCTCCCTCCACACTTAAATTTTACATTATCCTTAATGTAAAGCATATCAATATCATCAAGAATAACATTAAGAATGATAAAAGACATAGAAAATAAAAGGGAAGGGTAAGAGAAAGCAAATCTGAATTGCTTGGGTTACCTCCCAAGAACCACTTTTCTTTAATATTTTTGGCTAGACATAATTTCAATTTCTTTAACCAAGATCTATATAAGAATTGACTACCTCCATTACTTTTAAATTGCCAAACTTTAAGTCATTCATCAAAAAGGTTATTTAGAAATTAGGACCATCCACTATAAATTCTTGAAGTGCTATGCTTGAATTAGTTTTGCTTGAATGTTCAAAATCCTCCTAGATAACAAATTCAATATGATTAACAAAATAGTTAGAATGGTCAATATGAAAGCAATCTTTTTCCTTAAAAGGTGGGATGTCCTCATCATCTAGTTTTTTTTGTAATTTTTGAAATAACATTGCTGTTTTCATCATCTAAAAATGTAAAAAATTTAGCACAAATATCACACTTATTACCATTATGTCTACAAGTGCCTTCATGATCATCAACACAATCCATAAATTAAGAAATTTCAGGAAATTCAACAAATATGTTATCATGGATATTTTTAACATGTAAATCAAAATTAACAAGCTTGGAAATAGTAAAATCAAACATGAAAGAATTAAAAATAGCAGAATTAAACATAAAAATATCAAAAATAGCAATAACAGCAATAGGAATATTAAAAATAGTAAAAACAACAATAACAAAATTAGAAATAGCAAAAAATAGCAATAGCAAAATTAGAAACAACAAAAATAGTAACAACAGAATAGAAATTGTAGAAATAGCAACAACAAAATTAGAAACAGTAAAAATAGCAATGATTAAAGTGAGACACTAAAATATGCAACTACTAACTAGAATACTTGAATAATTGTATAATATATTACTAGTAATATATAGTAAAAGATAAATTCAAGAGGATCCCCGATAATGGTGCTAAAATTTTGATGTGCACATTTTAATGCACCAAAATTAATTAAAATATTGGTTGCTATAATAATAATGTAAATAGTAGCATAACCAAGTCATATCCCTAGTGATCCTTTAATTTTATCCTTCCTAAATGAATTCCTAACAATATCTACACAAATGTTAATTTATTGACACAATGAAAATGAAGGAAACTAATGAAAATAAGATGCAAATGCAATAAAATAGAATGCTGTGCAGAAATAGAACCAATATGCTATATGCTATATGAGAGATTATGCAATAACAGAATGCAAAATTAGGAGGGGGTTGTGCAAAATTAAAATGATAATAATGAAATAAACAAGCATAAAATAGAGGCAAAGCAGAGATAAAACAAAAAGAAGTCAATAAATGAAATATAGCCAATTCAAGGATATGATAGCTCTTATTGTGGATTAATCCTAAATCATAAAATATTTGATTGCTTCAATTAATTTTTCAACCTTGGATTACCCGAAACCTTTACAATAATTCATGAATCCTATGTTAGACAATCACCTAGAGTTTAGTTAATTAAGATTAGAAGATGAATTAAGCAACTACCATAATCTTAAAATTAGATCGAAATTAACTTATAGATAGAATTCAGTTGATTTAGGAAATTAAATCAAATGCCACTAAAGTAATTCCCTAATTCTCTGCCCTAACATGCAAAACCATGATTAACCAACCATAATTTCATATTCAAATAGTAAAATAATAGAAATCACAAGATTAAGTATCAATTATACTAAATCAATACTTAACACAAGCAATCTCAATAATTTAGCATAAACAATTGGAGAAAGAGGAAAATCAATAGGAAGAAATCAACATTACTAATCAAGATCTCATAATCCTTGAAGAGAATAGCTTCACAATCCTTGAATCAACCAAGAGTCTTTAGCTTTCCATGGCTTCCAAATAAGAAAAGAAAGAAAAAAAAAAGAAAACTAGGCTATTGAACTATGTAAAGTCTAAATCTATTGTTCTCTTCAACTCTCTTGCCTATTTATATAACCTAATTAGCCTAAAACCCCAATTGGACTAAGATTAGATGACTTTTAGGGTTACAATTTCCAAAAGAAGGCTTTCCTAATTTCTATAAATCTAGATAGACTTATTTTACAAGTTAATTAATTCCATTAGATAAATCAGTGAATTCCTGCAGGCTTATCTTCTAAGCAGAATAAGACCATGAAATTGATGAATTCTAGAAGATCCATAAACATGAAAGTTGTGAGCCTATATCTTTTGAGAATTTTGGCATTGGTTTTAGGTTAATTGGACTACTACAGTTCTAGATATGGCCTAAATACAAAAATGGGTTTAGTTAGGATAAAAACATAGCTTTAGATTCTCAGCTAAGTAAAGGCTTGAAAGAGTCCAAACTGGGCTTTGACCAAAATATAAAATTGCAGATCTCTCTTTTAACTTTCCATTAATATAAAGTTTGCCTCAATCCAAAATTCGGAGCCTAAGTTATGACTAAAAAATAAAAATAGTGTCAAAATCTAACATTTACTAAATAAATTCAAAAACTTGTAAAATTAATCCAAAATTATAAAATAAGGCCTATTCTATAAAATTAAGCATATGTAACACCTAAGAGACATAAATTAGGAAAAAATAAAATAGTAAATATTTTTCTCATCTGGTACATGATTACATTCATTGATATTTTTGAAGATATGTTTAGTATCTTTCACAAAAGAAAAATATGAGACCTTGAATAAGTTTAAGTAGTTGAAAGAATCAATTAAAGTTGAACTTGAAAGAAAGATAAATTATTTCCATATAGATAATGGTGGAGAATATACATCAAAAGAATTTTAGACTTTCTTAAAGAGTTTAAAATAAGGCAACAATTCATTTTTCTTAACACTTCATAACAATATAAAGTTACTAAAAGAAAGAATTGTCACTTTAAAAAAATTTGTCATAGCATGTTATGTGTTAAAAATGTTTCAGGACAATATTGGGTAGAGTGCATGAAAATTGCAACAACTATGTCCTCATTCAATTGCCATAAGCAAGATTGGAGTTTGCCTTACTATTTCAAAAGTTATGGAATATGAGATTTGTACTCAGTAATTTCAAAGTATTTGGTTATGTGTGTTATTTGTTTGTTCTTAATCATTTAATAAGCAAATTTAGTACAAAAGGTATCGAGGTGTATCTTTGTTGGATATGATGAAAAGAGAAAAGGGTGGAGTTTTCTGACCTAACCCAACAATAAGCAAATGCCATATTTCTAGGAATGTAGTGTTTGATGAGGCATCATCTTGGTAGTCTTTATAACGTGTGATATTGCTTAATTCAAAAGAAATTAAAGATATGTTGCATAAAAAGATAGGAATACAAGATCAAAATGAAAAAATGCTTTAAAGAGCTGACAACATTAAATAAGTTGACCCTTAAAAAAGAAGAAAGTCCATGAGTAAACTAGTGTATATCAATAACCAATAAAGTATATCTATGATGAAACTAAACATAGTTTTGAGTTGCAACTTGCATTAGCTAAAGAAGAAAGCATTAATGAACTATTAACATTTGAAAAAATTATTGAAAAAGGTTAAATTAGGATAAGAAATGAATAAGGAGATTGAAGCTTTAAGTAAGAATGAAACTTGGGATATATTACTAAAGCTAAAAGATGTATAATTTATTTCATGCAAATGGATATATAAAGCAAATACTTACCTTGATAGGACATTGAAGAAATACAAGGCTCAACTAGTTACTTGTGGATTTTATTAACAATATGGTCTAGATTAAAATGAAACTTTTAGTTTGATAGAAAAGATTGCAATAGTATGTGTACTATGTGTTCTGTTAACACTTGCAGTTAGTAAATTCTAGAACTTATGGTAGCTAAATGCTTTTCCTCTTTAGTGAACCGAATCAAAAAAATTACATGGAGCAACCATAAGAATTTTGAAGTAAGACTCATTTAGAATTTGTGTGCAAATTGCAAAAAGCATTCTATAGGCCAAAATAGGTACCAAGGGCATGGTGTGGAAAGATTGTTGAGTTTTTAGTTAAAAGTAACTTTTCTCTCACATTAATGGATTCTAGCTTGTTCATGAAAGAATGAGAAGGAAAGTTGATAATTGTGCTTTTGTACATGGATGATCTAATTATCATAGGAAATGATGATAAAGAGATTTATCGAATCAAAGAAAATCTTGTAGTTCATATTTAGATGGAACAACTTAGAGAACTTAAATGCTTTTTAAGGCTTAAAATTGATAGAAATGAAAAAGGTTTGTTTATATGTCAATAAAAACATGCAAAGAATTTGTTGGAAAATTTGGCTTGGTAGATTGTAAGCCTATCTTGGCTCTATGGAAGCTTAATGTCAAATTATATGCAATAGAAGGGAAAGATCTAGATGATCTAACCATTTATTGTCAATTAGTTGGTAGCTTAATTTACCTAATTTTAACATGTCCTTATATTACTCATGCAGTTAGGATAATAAGTCAATTTATGCAAAATTCAAAAAAGCCTTGTCTGGGAGTAGTTTGACATATTTTAAGATATGTGAGAGGAATAATAGATTTTGGTCTCTTATACAATAGATACATGTGTAAATTAGTTGGTTACTATGATGTTAACTATACCAATGATCATGACATAAGAAGATCCATTATTGGTTATGTATTTAGTCTTAGATCTAGAGCAATTTCATGGTCTAGTAACAAGCAACCAATTGTGTCATTATTAACCATTGAAGTAGAATACTGAGCAACAACAATGACAACCTAAGAAAGAGCATTGTTAGTGCAATTGTTGTACGATCTTCATCAACATATTGATTATGCAATTCAATTAAATTTTGACAATTAATTGGCAATTCAATTAGTTGAGAACTTTCTTTCCATGCAAGAATAAAACATGTGAAAGTGCATTATCATTTTGTTTGTGAGAAAGTACTTCAAAGAGAAATGGAGATGCATAACATATTAAACAAATGAGTGATTCATTATTTAGGTGTTTGTAAGTATTTTGAGTGCATAACATATTAAACAAATGAGTGATTTAAAGTATGCTCTATACTTACCAATTAGGTGGATTTTGTACATAAGAAATTATCATATAATTGTAATTAGTATTTGAGTATTTTTAAATGAATGTAATTTCCTTATTCTAATGAGTAAAATTAATAATTTTTTTGCACTTAATTAAGAATTTGCTGGTTTCTCATTATCATTTACTCAATCACCTAGTGTTTTACTCCATAAATAACTATTAGCTAACTAGAATCATCATTTTTCTCTTTTTCTAGTGTGTTTTTTTTCCAAATATCTATTAGGCTAATTTTGACAATAGAATGGGAGAATTGTGATTTATCAATTTTAATGAGTAAAATTAAATTATTTTTTTGCTCAATTAAGAATTTGCTAGTTTATCATTATCGTTTACTCAATCACCTAACATTTTACTCGACAAATTACTCTTAACCAACTAGAATCATTATTTTTCTCTTTTTCTAATGTGTTTTTTTTTTGAAATACCTGTTAGGCTAATTTTGACAATAGAATGGGAGAATTACGATTCATCAATTCTTTGTTAGGCATTATATCCTAAGGGTAGAATTATATGAAAATATTTACAATTAAATGGAAAAATTATTATCTTAAAGTTAGTTTTCTGAAAACCTTGCTTAACATTTCCTTCTTTCAATTTTTCTCTTTATTATTTTTTCCATTATCTGAATAACTCCCACAACACATACCGTCATTCTTTCTCAACTTCTAATGTATATAAAGTCCATTCTCATGATTAGAATTTAGAGCTCAGGGCCTTATCAGTTTCGATCATCTTGAAATAAATTAAAAGAGAAAAATTGGAGTTAGAAACTTATAGAGATCTTCTTAGGATGGATTGTGAGTTTAGAATTTTTGGATAAAGGAGCGTAGATGTTGTAGATATCAATGAAGTTGAATTCTCCACTTGCTTCATATATGATTGCATTGCACTCTTTATTTTGATTTGTTGCTTTGAGAGAGAGAAATCACAAAACCTGTGGATATTTGATATTGTTTTGTCTGAGATTATAGCGTGTGTGTTTAGGTAGTCATACCTTCTTGTACTGTTTGTCTCAGTCTCATAGTTGATTGCTGCATTTCCAATCTACAAAAGAGAAAATAGTCATACACGCGAGCTTTTTTGTAGGGTATCAATTGTACTACTTTTATATTCTCATTTTAAAATTGGGTGAAAACTTCCAAAATATTAAGAAAATTGTTATAGGTACAATACGATCATGATCCTTCATTTTGGTGGGATTCCTCAAGAGGGAGGGCCATGATTTTGTGCTATCAGGAGCACTAATTTCTTAATAATATAATAGTCTTCACTTTAACATTAATTAATTAATTTCAAGAAAATAATTGAGTGACTTCCAAAAGGTACTTCCAACGATGCTTCTCCTTACCACATGAGGTGAATCCAAATAAATACAAGATCAGTCCATATATAAGAAGAGGTATAGTAAGGGTACCTCTTGCTTCACTTTTAATTTGATCTTTATAATGATTATGGCATACAACACAGTTAAAAAATAAATAAAGAAATAAATAAAATGGTGTGACAAGTAAAATAGTGTATTATCAAAATAGTAATCAAAATGATTCGAATTTAAAATTATGAATAAGAGGGTGTTAAAAATAAAATTATAAGAACTAAACCGAAGATGAAGTCTATAAAATATTTGTTGTGTGAAAATTAGCATATGTTAATTTTAAAATTTAATATGTATATAAATTATTTTTTTATTAAATTGTGAATATTTAAATTAAATATATTTTATTTAAAACATAAAATTTAATATAAATCATTATATTTTATACGTCAAATAAAATTCAATACATAAAAAAATTCATCATTAGCATATTGTTCAATCAAAACCACGAGGCTGTATAGGAAATGCCAGCGGTCTTTCGGCTCCCAGAACAGAGGACCTGTACAAAAAAATGATGCTAATCAAGTTTTGGTGAGAAAAATGGTAAGCGGTCGCCAGTTCACAGAATCTCAAAGCAATCCCATAGCGTGATGGATAGGGTAGATGATCCTAATTGTCCACGTGAGCCCTCCCCCTCGCCCTCTTTTTTAAAATTTAATATAATATATATTATGAAAATTTATATTAACCTCCTAAGTTTTAAAACTTTAAGATTTCTATCTCCGCCATTGTCCACATTGATCACTTTATTTCATGGCTTTGAAAATTTAGAGTGTTGTATTAATTTTAGAAATTATTATATTAATATTATTTGCATTTGTTAAAAAATAAATATTTATAATGAAATAATTTTAAAATTTATTATATTATTTTAAATTTTAAATATATCATAATAAATTTTCTGATATGTTTCGATTCTTAACGCATAGAATTTGAATTATTTATTTTTTTAATTATTTCTAAAGAGATAAAAATATAATTTTTACTCTTAAATTCATTACTTTTTTTTATTAAGATTTATGACTTCAAGTAAAAAAAAATTATGTTTAATTTTTTTTTTTGGGAAATTCATCATCATCTTCCTTGATAAAAAGGGAAGAATCTATTTCCTAGTGCATATATACGGAGAATGTCATCATTCATAGCAAGAACGAAAATTTCATGATATACAACTCATTTGGATGCCGTGATAGCTCAGTTTCTTAAGAGTATTTTCATGATATAATGACAACATTATTTTATTTTATACTAATTAAAAGGTTCTAATTAGCTACTTAGAAGTATTTTTATTTTAACCTCATAAAAATAAGCTATTTGTTAATTTTTATAGATTTTACTATTTTGAAAGATGATTAATGAAAATTTTAACAATTATGTCTAGGAGAATTGATAAATGACTTAATTTTCTCGAGTCAAAATAAATATTTGTTATATCTAGACTGTAAAATATTACAATTTTTTTATAATAATGCTATTAAGTTCTAAAATAGTAATATTTATTTACAATAAGACTCAGTTTTTATGTTGAGAAAAAACTAATTTTATACAATAAAAAAAATTGAGAATAAAATCCAGTCATGGAGGCCTAGCGATATGGTCCACTCACAACGAGAAGTTAGTTTATCTTGGCCCAAATTAAGGGGTTTGAACACTTGGTCAATTCAAGAAAAACAAAAATGCTAATTTTGCAATTTTGTTTTTTTCAAAAATAATTTAATTTGGTTACCTAAATATTTAATAGGTGCAATTATGGTTACCTATTCGGTTTCTATCAACTTGTTAGATCTTTCCAGACTATTTTCACCAAATGTTTTCTCAATTTTAATTTTAAATGATTTTTATGTAAATATGAGAGAAGATCTTTGATTGGAAACAAAATTAATGGATTACATGTGAAAGTTTTAAATTTTTTTTAAGGTTTATCATCTTTTAAATTCTAAAACACGTCATTTGTCCAAGAAGCAATATAGTAAGTGCTTAGAAATCAGATAGAAGTTGGTTACAACTATAAAAAATCAAATAGAAGGGCAAAGAGGAAAATAAATTATTTAAAATTAATGGGATCAAAATTATGAGAACTAAAATTGCATTTAAGCAAAAATACTCACCCCAATCGGAAAGCAACAAGGTTATTGGAAAAGTCTATCAAATTTAGGTTATAATTACAAGGTAGAACCTAGTAGGCATTAATTATTATGTGTCTATTTAAGGTACTTGTTATACATGTTAAATGGACTCATTTGGTTCATCTACCAGTCATAAACGAATTGGATTAAATTAAATTGTTTCTTAAAACTTGTAAATTGTCAAATTAGGGATTTGAGTTCTAAAGTTTGGGGATTTTAGACTCATGGGCTTTTTATTTTTTTAAAAATAACTTTAATCTTCTTTAAAATATCTTTGAGCTTAAAATAACAATTATAAATTAAAAAATCACATTTCTAATGCATTTTTAATCCAAATTGGCAATTCAAGGTTAAATAAACTACAATAAAAATTAATTAACTTTGAAATTATTCTTTTAGCACAAAATTATTAACTTAAAAATAATTTATTTAGGTTAGATTAGATTAAAAGATAAATAATTATATTTAGGGGTGAGTATTAGATTGGTTGAGTGAAGATTAGGACAATGTATTAACTTAGTTTAAAGGTAGAAATATAAATGAAAAAAGAGAGTGAACCCATTTGTGTGGGTCACAAATTAGCTGATTTCAAGTTTGCATTTAAATAAACTCATAGACCTCCTTATGAATTCAAATTCATTTCAATGAATTAGTTTTATTGCTAACAATAACCAAAATGTCTAATTGGATAGGATCTAGTCAAATATAAGTGTTGTCCTTTTAACCTACATAGACGTATGCTTTATTATAATAGGTAAGCCCCACTTAAGCCTTTAACCTAGGCCAATTCAATATTAACTCATGTCATGATCCACACAACAAGGATCTCCCTTGATTATTAGCTGTCAATGTAAACATAGGCTAAAATCCTTCCATTATCCCGAAGACTTGCCATTGTAAGTAGGGCTTCAAGTCCACTAAAATTTTAGTCTGCTTTAAGCCTTTAGAAGTGAAAATACAATTCTATATATTACCTTGCCTATTCTTTTATTGATTTAAATATTGGAGTATGCTTGGTGGGCCAATCTCTACTTTGTACACTTGACCATTTATTTCATTTGCAAGCAAAGTTTGGCCCAATTGATTTGTACCAATTTAATAGACCAAATTCAAAATTGTCAATTGCATTAGTTGTCTATAATCATTAGTATATTATTTTAATCTTTTATCTTTATCAGAAAAATGATGATAACTACTAAAATGGAAGTCACACATTAAAATTAATTAGTAGTAGCATAATTTTTTTTTAGTCTTGTTATAGTCTTACCTATTATTTCTGAAGCTTTGTTCAATAGAAAACAGGGGGGAAAAAAGGAGAAAAGGCAGATACCAAGATTCCTTGTACGTTGGTAATTGTACTTTTAGCTTCTTCTTGTGATTGAGAGTAGTATGTGCAAGTTGAGGCACATAATGGCCAGCATAGCTTTCCCCAGCAATGTAGAAATTCATATTCTTGTATTTCCGAAATCTTTTCAACCAATTCACTAAAAATTCATAGTTATCTACTGCTGTTTTCTATCCTTATTTGTAGCACAATCTGATGACTCGTTTGAGTATGAAAACCCTACTCTGGCTTGAGACCCGAGAAACAAAATATTCGTAGCTTAAAAAATAAGACAAAAAATTGGCCAAAAAAATTAAAAATAAAATAATTTTTGTAAAAAAGAATAATAAATCAAATTGAGATACCATAGTTCCATGAATATCTATTTCCATATAGAGTTTTTCCGTTACTATACACGTGAAAAGGTCTGAGTTCTTGCTTCGCTCCGTAGCCATGGGATGAACATCAACGGCCTAGAAAAGAAAATGAAATAACTTAAATTTTTTCAATTGTAAGAAAAACAAGTTACTTAACAAATGTGAGATTTTAAAATTAATTCAAATACCTACATGATTATTCTTAATAAACTAATTATTTATTTGTATTAATAGTTATGTTTACTCATAATTTAGTACCATGGTGTTTAAGTTAAAACCCTCTACCATTCCCAACAAGCACAAGCGAGTATGTGCTAGCAAGTTGCTGGAAGAAAGTCTTGATCATGCAAGGTTAATTTCTTGTTTGTCTTGAAAAGAATAAAAAAATTAATTAAATAATCCAATAGACTAATAGATATTTATTTTGGTCCGTCCCTCCAAACAAGTCTTCATGCATGAAGAGTTACAGTATGCACGCTGGAAAATCCTCTGGAAGGGTGAATGATGGGATTTAACACCAAATTTATCCCATAAAACAATGATTTATTACCAAATTGAAATATAGATTTTATTTGACACAAATAATTAATAAATTAATTAATAGTTGATGTGTTAACCACTAACTATGAAAGATGATGAGTTAAGTGAATGTATTAGTAGTATTTAATAAAATTAATTATTAAATTAATTAAAAATATAAAATAATATAAAAAGATATATTAATAGTAATATATATATGAAATAAATTGATTTACATGTATTTGAAGCTCAAATTATATTGATGTAAGAAAAATATTTAAAATAAGAATGTAATTAAGGATGTAAAATGGGTTTGATACATACAGGTTTTGTGAGTAGACCGTAAGTATAGGGTAGGGTGGGTAGTAAAATTTGAGTCTGTTTAAATTGCGAATTTAAATAATTTACCCACATAAGCAAGAGCTTATTAATTGTTATATTGATGCAAGACAAATATTCAAAATAAGAATGTAATTAAAGGTGTAAAACGAGCTTGTTACTTGCAGACTTTGCGAGTAAACTGTGAGAACATGGCGGAGCAAGTAGTAAGGGGGCGATAATTTTCGACACAATATAATACGATACGACACGACACGACACGAACATAATATGAGTTATATGGGTTGGGGTCAGAAACGGATTAACCCGTCTGACTTGAATAAATTTCGTATCGAGTTCGAGTTAATTTGTTTAAGTTATACGGGTTATTAATCGGGTTGATCCAACTCGTATAACATATTTAACCTGTTTATTAACTTGTTTATATTAATTTTTTATTTTATATAATAGGTTGAATGGGTTGATAAACACGTTCGGATCGGGTCAAATAAATTGTATTGTTACTGTACAAGCATATTATGTATATTTAAGTTAAACGAATCATGTTAAATTGACTTGTTTAATAAACAAGTTGACTAACGGGTCATATCGAATCAACCTGTTTATTAAATGGATTATGTTCGAATTAAATATAAACAAATTTAAATTATGTCTAATTCGATTCGTTAACTCGAATTGCCTCACATTGATCTTATTTAAATTATGGTTTTAAATGATCTACCCGCTTAGGCAAAAGACTGTGCGAGCAAAGATCGTGAGGTCACAGTCTGACCACGTGCTTTGAATTTTTTTCTTAAACCTTCCTACTCCATTCCCATTATCAATTCAGCAAAAACATGTAACAAATTAACAATCCATTGTCCAATCCATCAAACCATTTTTAATTTGTAAAATCAAATAACAAATTGAAACACGAATTAAAAAATGAATGAACAAATTAAAAAATAAAGATTAAAAATTTAAAATCAAATAAGTGAATCAGAATCTCAATCTGATCTGATTGAAAAAAATGTCAGGTATTAGTTTTTCTTCACTGTCTCCCATCTTACTCTGAAGTTCTGAACTTTCACTTCTCAATAGCTCGGTCAGCTCATCTCCTCTGTGTCTGTGGCTCTGTCGATTTGTCCTTACAGCTCACTAGCTCAGCTAGTCAGTCTCTTTCTGTCTCTGTCGACGTCGGACTCGTGATGAAACTTTAGTTTTCGATTCCATGTTCTAACTCCGAGCCGTAGAAGATGATGGTGAGCAGTGAGCAGTTGTCGAACGTTGACCCAGCACGCGACGGTGAGCAGTCTCCATCCACTCACCTAGAACAGTAGTGAGCTGTGCCAGTCTTTACTTGAACGAACACCGACAAGCCCGAAAATGCACCATTGCAGTGGAACGACGCCGTGCCGACTCCGAGTCTTCAAGCTTTAATCGACGATGTGGAACATCGACTCGCCCAACAAAATGCCGTCATAGTTGAACAATACCGAACCTAACACTGATCTGTTACTTGTGTACTGTGATCTGGTTTGCTCTTGACCTCATCTACTTTTTAATTGGCTAATTCTTCGAATCATGTATGTATTCTTTGCACCTATACTATTTTGTTTGTTAAATTTTTTTGTGGTGCATTTTGTTTATTTATAATATAAAGTCCATTGTCCGCATTATGTTTGCTATCCAAGTCCAAATTTGAGTGTTTCTATCTGACTGCTTCGGTGCTGTGGGTGTGACAGTGTGTCAAAATTAGAACTCACATTTAGTTGATGCTTGTTTGTTTATCCATATTAAGTTAATTTCATCTGTTATTAGTTTGATTGGTAATTTGGTAAGCAGTATTGATTGTGTTAAATAAGTTATGTATCAAATAAATAAATTATGAATTTTTAAGTTGTCAAGTAGGTATAAATATGGAAGATTTAGAAGAGATAAATCAAGAATAAAATTTGAGTGAAACTTAAAAGGAAAATCTTAGCTCTCAATTGAAAGCTCAAAATAGCACTCAACAATTTGATGTTGGAAAAGAATCTGCACCTCCAACAGATAATGTTGACACTAAGGGAAAAAGAAAAAGAACAATAAGTTCAAATGTGTGGAATTTTTTTGACTTTAAGCGTATAATTGATGGAAAATTAAAAGTTAAATATAAAGGATGTTAGATAATTTTGTCTGGGAGTGGTGGAAGTTATGATACTTCATCTCTTTCATGTTATATGGAAAAATATGAAGGAATCAAAATGATGAAAAATAATAGAATTCCTTCTATGGTTCTTGATTATTTAAGAAAGTTAAGAAGTAGCAAAATTGATTCCAAAGTTTTAAGAGAAAAAATAGCATTGACCATCATAAAACATGACCTTCCTTTCAAGTTTGTTGAACATCAACGGGTTAGAGATGTGTTTAAATATTTGAATGCAGATGTTAGATCTATTTCAAGAATTATTGGAAGTTATGATGTAGCAAAAATTTATAATGGACAAAAGAAGAAATTGAAAGAAAATTTGTCTAAAATTCCTTATAGAATATATTTTACTTATGAATTGTGGACTACTTGCTCTACCATGGGGTATATTTGCCTAATTGCCCACTTTGTTGATAATGATTGGCACTTGAAAAGTATAATTTTTGTCTTTTTTGATATGCATCCTCCATATTTAGGTGTGGAGTTAACGGAAAAAATAATGGACATATTAATTGATTAGGGGATAGATAAGAAATTTTTTTCTCTTATATTGGATAATGCTTTTGCTAATGATAGTATACAAATAAACTTGAAAACTCAAGTGGTTTTGGAAGGAAACTTGCTTTGTGATGGTAAGTTTTTTCATGTTCATTATTTTGCTGACATCTTAAATCTAATTATTTAAAAGGGGTTGAAGGTAGTCTTAAGTGCTTGTCATAAAATTAGAAAAAGTATTAGTTATGTTAAAAGGTATGAGGGTAAAATGAGAAACTTTGTAGAGTGTGCAAGAAGGGTTTCAATTAATAGTAATGCACATTTGAGGTTAGATATGTCTACTAGATGGAACTCTACATTTTTTATGCTTAAAGGTGCTTTGAAATATAAGCGTGTATTCATTAAGCTTGCATATATTGATAACAATTACAAGTATTGTCCAATAGATGAAGAATGGAAAAGAAGGGAGATAATTTGTACATTCTTAAAATCCTTTTATGATATGACTAATTTGGTTTTGGGATCTAACTATCTTACATATAGTTTATATTTTAATCAAGTTCAGAAGATTAAGAAATTCCTTGTGGAAAATGTAAATAATGAGGATGAGGTCATAAAAGCCATGACTTGTAATATTGACCGCTATCCTGCAAGTGCACGAGTTAAGTCGAGTTATAGTATAAAAGATTATTGTCTCCACAGGGATTGTACGTTGAATACTAATTAAATGTCAAGTAAAATTATCTAGGCGTATCGATTGATTTTGGGAATCAAGAGTTAAATGTAAAACAGAACTTAGCTATAAAAAATAAGGTTTAATTCAATGGAATGAAAGCGTACTCAGCTTAAGGCTCTCTTGTACATTTCATTATGGAATGAATATAATTCTCTAACTTGGTTTACTGTTAATTAAGATTGCTGGATTATCAAAATTAAGCTATACCTCATTGCAAGGCTACTAGGTACTAATCAAAAGATTAAGTGCCCAGAATTACTCTAGTAATCACTCATCTAGGTTGTATTAACTTGCTTTAGAATCCATTCTTGGACATTTCATCCTATGCAAAAGAATCCAATTAGCTTAATTCCTAAGCCTAATTGATATTCCCAATGATCATGCAAGGTCCGATTAATTAATTGGTCATTTCAACCTAGAATTAATTAATCAATAACACAAATCCAATACTCCAGATATATTGGTTTGCTCAAACACAAAACAGCATAATCAAATCATAAATTAACAGTAAATCAAGCTAGATTATATAAAATTCAATTCCATAACTCCATGAACAAGTTCACCCAAGTTGACCACAAGGGGTTTAGTGTGAAAACATTACAAAATTAGAAGAAAATCAGAAAATAGAGAGGGAAGTCAAACAATTCATGAAGATCTACAAATTCCTTGCTTGATTCTTCAATTCCTTGCTTGAATCCACGTTAGAAGGTGCCCTTGGTGAGTTTAGGTCTCTCCTAGGGTTACTCCCAGCAGCTCTCCTTGTTAATTTTTAGTTTTCCCCCCTTTTTTCAAAATTTCGTACAAAACTTATATTTGTGATGTACATGGGGTCCAACACGGCCCATGTTGTACCCCGTGTTTCTTAGCGAAAGTTAAGCAGCACGATACACGGTGTGCGACACGTCCTTTGTTCTTCTCTGAAGTGTCAAGCAGTAATGTACACGAGGTATGACACGGCCCGTGTTTATCCCCATGTTCTTCTCTGAGTAGCTCAGTGAAGCTTCTAAGCATTCCAGAAGGGTACACGGCCCTTAACACGAGGTTTCCATACCCCGTGTTCTTTGTTAGATGAACAACTTGACTTCGATTCTCCACAATTTGCACTGTTTTGCCTCTGGATTCTTTTCCTATGCTCATATGTGTCATTTCAAAGCCTGAAAATAAAATATAGAGCATTTAAGTATCCTTTTTCAATCAATTTGCACAAAATACTAAGTAAATAAGTGATGAAACACATAGAATTTAGGTGCATTTGTGCATTTATCAATTCCCCCACACTTGAATCTTGCTCGTCCTCGAGTAAGGAAGTAAGAGAACAAAAATCTACTCCAATTTTTATTCTTTCCTTTTTCTTCTTTTCTCTCTCTCTTTTTTTTTATATAATCAGGCAATCATTCAACAAATCAAAGATTAGGATCAAGTCATGCCAAGCAACTAAAGCAACTAAACAAGTCAATCCTCAGCATAGAAGTAAAAGAGAATAGCCTCACAGGTAAAGTGTTTACTCTCATTCTCAAAACAAGGTTTGTGTTTACTCTCAAGTCAATCAGCTCAAGACTTAATGCTACCATATGCTTGTACAAACTCTAATCTCCACTACTATAATGTAAAATGCATGCAAATTAGAGGACTTTATTAGGGAAAAAGGTGAGGATAGGGAAAAGGAACATCAAGGGTTGAAAAGTGATAGAACCCTGAGTTTGAAGGAAAAAGACACATTGATCATGAATTTGACCATCGTCGAGTTCCATTACTCAGCTTAACATATTACCTTGCTTCACCCTCCATTCTTTTCCTTTTGATTTTCATCATTTTTCATTTTTTTTACACATATTAATTAGCAAACACAACATTTTTTTCTTCTTTTCTTTTTTTTTTTATATTCCCAATAAGCTTTTCTTCCTTTTCTTTTTTCCAAGATTATTTATTTGACACCATTTTTTTACAGTGTTTTGTTTTGTTTTTTTATTATTTGTTTTATTATTAATTTTTTTTTATAAACAATCAAAGTTATAAATTAACTTATCCAACTAGCAGCACTAAGTAAGGACCTCTAAGATAGCTAAACTCATATAATGTGTCTAAGTTCCCTTAAACTCTAAGGTTCAAGTTCACTTGGGCAGTGGCTTTGGATGTACATGGTATGGCTAGGCTAGAAATGAGGGTCCAAGGCTCAAAGTGGCTAATTAAGGAAAAAGCTGAAAAGTTTAGGATAAATTAAAGAAAAGGATTCAAATAAGCTAAACAAATAAAAAGGGTAAAGAAATATGGCCTCATCATTTCTAACATGCAAAGTACATAAAATGTAGCCTCAAAAAAAGCAAATGCAAGTTCTAGAGTAAAAAGTCAAGAGTGATGAAATAATCCCTCAAGAAGAAAAATGAGCTTTAATTTTTAATAAGAAAATTGCTCAAAAGGCTCAAATCTCACAGGGATTAATTATGCTCATTACTCTTAACTTTAAGCTTTAGATTTTCCTTACTAAGTTGCCAAATATTCATTAAAAAAATAAGGCATGAATCAATCACTTTATTCAATAGATTGCCTTAATTTTTTTTTTTACATTTTTTTAAAATTTTTTTTATATCATTGAAATTGGAGCAAATTTCAGTACCCTAAATCATTCAAGCAAGTTTAAGTGCAAAACATTGCAAAGCATTCTAAATACTACTCCCCCACACTTAAAATTGGACATTGTCCTCAATGTACAAAAGAGTAAATGGGAAAAGAGATAGAAAATAGTTGGGGGACTGAAACTTCCCTGACATGTGAAACATGGCTGTCCAATATAAGTCACAACTGCAGGGAGATTCAGAAGTAGAGACAAAGTAGGAGAGAGAGAGAGGAGGCTGGTAATCTAGAAGAAAGAAAATAAAATACTAGAAAAATAGGCTGTTAGTTATTACAGACATTAATATTAAAAGTGCAAGAAAAAAAAAAGAGAAATAGGTAATATAATAAAGAGTAAATAAAAGTGCATAGTCAATATATGTACATACCAATAGGAATAGAAATAGAAAGTAGAAAGAAGTAAAAAGAAAATAGAATATCTAAGTAAAAAGGAAAAAAAAAATAAACAGTAAACAATCTAGGCTACTGAGTAGGAGGGTCCGGGTCAGCTAGGGAAGAGGGATGGAAAAGGTGGAACAGGGGCTCGACCATACTCTCAATGTGTCTGGAGCGCTTGTCCAAGTCGTCATAAAGTCCCTCGATCCTCGTCTGACGCTCGGAGATAAGTCGGAGCTCAGTCAGAATCTGCTGCTGCCCAGAAAGTATATCTCGAAAGTAAGCCTCGGATGGAACTCTGCTCCCCGCAGAAAATGATGGACCAAAATCAGGAGCAGGATCGCGATCGCCATCATCTCCTGGAATATACTGCTCCTCCTCATAGGGCTGCTGCTGCTGCTGCACAGGCTGGATCCCCATAGCTAGAAGAATGCGCCGTCGAAGGGGTGCCATGTGTGAAACTATGGTGAGGGATCCATATGGCCGGTCAAAGACGCCTAACCGTCTGGTTAGTCGAGTGATATATGGACTAGCAGCTATACTCGCAGCTTTCCTGTCTGAAGCTTGGGCAAAGAAGAAGTGGGCAAATGCTCCTCCAATGTGAATGGGCACTCGCTCAATCATGCTGTATAGAAAGAGTATATCGGTAGTGCTCATGACCCCATGATTGTGCCCCTGTCCACTTAAGGTGTGACTGAAGATAGAATGGAGCACTCGTCAGGCAACCCTTCTAAGGCTAGACACCTTACTCTTGGTGGGATCATAAGTGTTCCCAATAGCTATGTCAGTCCATACCCGCCACTCCTGGGTCCTGTGGGGTAATCCAACCAGCATGTCCTAATACTCTGGAGTAGTCACAAACTCCACAAAATAAAGTCCCAGACGGACGGAAAGTTGGGTCACACTCATAGAATATGCAACTCCTCCAAGTCTGAACTGAATAGTATCGGCTGAGTCAACCGTCCCGAAATACCTCTCCAAGTAGAAAGTGCTAAGGAACTCTAAAGTGAGCTCCCTGTAGGTAGGCTCTTTAATATCAAAGAAGACCTCCCAAGCTCCTACACTAATAAGCTCATGAATCTCATCCTTCAGTCCAAACTCTCTCAAAACAGCCCAATCTAAGTATCTGCCTTCCACAAATGACCTATCCTTGTGTCTATCATAGGCTTGAATGTAGGCCTCTTCTGTGAAATCCAAAAAAGAATGAGTTGGTTCTCTAGAGGAGGTCCCTTTAGAAGTACTACCCTTGGTAGTTTTCCTGGCAGTGGTCTTTTGCCTTTTAGACATGATCTGCAAAAGGAATTGACAAAGTGAGAGAGTGTATTGAGAGTATATCAGCCAGCAGCAAATTCCAAGAACAAAAATTCAGCAATATCCAACATCTAATCATTCAATATCTAATCATTCAAAATGAGGCACAATTCAAAATCAATGCCATGAATACAATTAAGAGGCCATATCAATGAGGTAAAACAGACAATTAGTCAATCAATCAGTAAACTTCAAAGGCTTGCAATTTAAGCAATCAAAAAGTTCAAGTTCAATCAGTCAAAGATTCAATAAACATAAGTAATGGCATTGGAGTTCAATGAACAATAAAGTCAATCAATCAAACTCAATCCATCAATCAACAGTTCAAGTCCTATTAATCAAAGATTCTAACTCAATCCATTAATCAAATATTCTAATTCAGTCAATCAATCATCAAAGATGCAAATTCAATCAATCAAACTTGTGAATTCCTATGAACATTCCTATGTAAATTCATTCAATCAATCAATCAAACATCAAACTTTAAAGGATTTCAACATTCCTATGAATTCTAACATACATTGGAAGTTAATAATCATAAGCAATTGCAATAAACTCCAAAGAATTCAAAGAAAATGCCCTTACCTCGTGAAATGAAGGAGAAAACCTTAAGTTCTTGTTAAAATGACAAAAGGAATCCAAATCTTAACTTTCAACCGATTAAATTGAAAATCAAGTAGCAAAACAATCTCAAATGGCCAAATCAAACACTTTAATCGGTGGATTTCGGCAAGATGGTGGCCGAAAATGCAGGGAGAGAGGTTAGGGCAGCGAGGAAGAAGAAGAAAATGGGGGAAAATCTGAAAAAATTTAGGTTTTTGACCATTAAAAGCTCGCCTGCACAGGAACACAGGGTTCAACACGGCTCGTGTGGTACCTCGTGTTTCTCTGCGGATGAATGTTCTGGGTCTCGCAAACTTACACGGGGTATACGGGGTATGACATACCCCGTGTTCTCCCCCGTGTTTCTCTCTGGACTATGTTAATAATCCTTGCAATTGTACACGGGGTAAAACACGGCCCGTGTTTTGCTCCGTGTTTCCCTCTGAATGACACTAACAAAATGCGCAATAGTACACGGGGTTTAACATGATCTGTGTTGTACCCCGTGTTTCCTTCTGGAAGGCTCATGTTCAAAAGTCCTCGTCATTGGTTCAACCAGTGAGGTACACGGGGTAGGACACGACCCGTGTTCAACACCGTGTATCTCTCTAGACTTCCATGAAAATCACAGTTTTTACGCGAATCAGACAGTGAGGAACACGGGGTCTGACACGGTTCGTGTTCAACACCGTTTTTCTCACTGGATTACGATGAAAATCATAAGTCCCTTTAAACTGGCCAGACAGCGAGGAACATGGGGTAGTACACGACCCGTGTTATACACTGTGTTTCTCACTGCTTTGCGTTTTGAGCCCTTTATGCAAGAAAACAAACCACAAACATGCATTCATGCCTAATCTACCTTAAAGATAGGGTCCACATGCAAAAATAAACATCCTACATTAACACTCCATGACTTAAATGCCTCAACTACTCAGAAACTCAGATTGAAAAATAGAAAACTAAGAATTAAAAGCAAGAAAACAGAGAAATAAGCTTGGGTTGCCTCCCAAGAAGTGCTTGTTTAAGGTCATAAGCTCGACCCCTATTTTTATCAGTTTGGAGCTTCCATTAGTGGTGGCCCGGCAACATAATGCTTTAATCTCTGGCCATTAACTTTAAAATTACCGGTGTTTTCACTCCAAATGTCCATAGCTCCAAACGGATACACTTTCTTCACAAGATACGGTCTAATCCATCTTGTCTTAAGCTTCCCTGAAAATAGCTTGAATCTTGAACTGAACAACAGCACTAAATCTCCTTCTTGAAATTCCCTTCTAAGAATGCGCTTGTCATGCCAAGCCTTTGTTCTTTCTTTATATATCTTGGCATTATCGTAAGCCTCATTCCTCAGTTCTTCAAGCTCAAGAAGTTGGAGCTTTCTCTTCTCCCCAGCAGATTGCATATCAAAGTTGAGCAACTTGATTACCCAATACGCTTTGTGTTCAACCTCCACTGGAAGATGACAGTGCTTTCCATAGATGAGCCGAAATGGTGCCATTCCAATGGGAGTTTTAAAAGCAGTTCTATAGGCCCATAAGGCATCATCCAACTTGAGTACCCCAATTCTTCCTTGATCTGGATACAGTCTTCTCCAATATGGACTTGATTTCTCTGTTGGAAAGCTCAACTTGCCCACTAGTTTGAGGGTGATATGGAGTAGAGATCTTATGAGTTACTCCATACCCTTTCAAGAGAGATTGGAATTGATGGGCAATGAAATGAGACCCTCTATCACAAATGACAGCTCTAGGGATTCAAAACCTAGGAAATAACACCTTCTTGAAAAATCGAACCATAGCCTTGGCATCACAAGTCCGAGTGGCAATTGCTTCCACCCATTTGGAGACATAGTCAACCGCCACAAGTATATATCTGTTGCTATAAGAAGGTGGGAATGGTCCCATGAAATCAATTCCCCAGACATTAAATATTTCAACCTCGAGAATGTTGTCCAAGGGTATCTTATGTCTCTTTGATATGTTACCAACCCTTTGGCACTGGTCACAAGAAGTGACATAATGGTGAACATCTCTGAAAAGAGTCAGCTAATAGAAACTTGCTTGGGCAATCTTCCCAGCTGTCCTTGAAGCACCAAAGTGTCCTCCATATGGAGAGGAGTAACAGTGGAACAAGATGCTTGCAATTTCTTCCTCAGGCACACATCTTCTAAACAGGCCATCTGCACATCTTCTAAAGAGAAGAGGCTCATCCCAAAAGTAGTGCTTCACCTCTACTAGAAACTTCTTCTTCTGTTGATACCCCGCATCCGGAGGCAGAACACCACTTACAATATAATTCACGTAATCTGCAAACCATGGGATAGTTGAAGAAGAGACAACCAATAGATAGTCATCAGGAAGAGAATCATTGATTGACATCTCCTTATCTTCCTCATCTCCTAACTCTTGCTTCAACCTTGAGAAATGATCAGTTACAACATTTTCAGTACCCTTCTTATCTCGAATTTCCAGATCGAATTCTTGTAACAAAAGAATCCATCTGATTAGACGAGGTTTAACTTCCTTCTTGCTTAAAAGGTACCGGATGGCTGTATGATTTGTGAAGACTATCACCTTTGAATCCACCAAATAGGATCTGAACTTGTCAACTGCATATACTACTGCAAGAAGTTCCTTTTCGGTTGTAGCATAATTTAGTTAAGCTTCATCTAGAGTCTTGCTGGCATAGTATATTGCATGAACTTTCTTATCCTTCCTTTGGCCAAGCATCGCTTCTATTGCATAGTCACTAGCATCGCACATCACCTCAAATGGTAGATTCCAATCCGGTGCTTGCATGATTGGGGCAGAAATCAATGCTTTCTTTAACCTGCAAAATGCATCCAAACAATCTTGATTAAAATCAAAAGGAACATCTTTAGCAAGCAAGTTAGTCAAAGGTTTAGCAATTTTAGAGAAATCTTTGATGAAACGTCGATAGAAACCGACATGTCCTAGAAAACTCCTCACTCCCTTTACAGAATTTAGGGGAGGCAATTTCTCTATGATGTCCATTTTGGCCTTGTCTATCTCAATACCATGCTCAGATACTTAATGGCCAAGGACAATCCCTTCTCTTACTATAAAATGACATTTCTCCCAGTTGAGAACCAAATTTACCTCCTCACATCTCTGCAACACTTGAGATAAATTGATCAAACAGTTATCAAAGGAAGTGCCATATATAGAAAAATCATCCATAAAAACTTCCATGATGTTTTCAATAAAATCAGAAAAGATAGCCATTATACAACGCTGAAAAGTAGCTGGAGCATTACACAGACCAAAAGGCATTCTTCTATATGCAAAAGTACCATAAGGACATGTAAATGTAGTCTTTTCTTGATCATTTGGATGTATAGGAATTTGAAAGAAACTAGAATAGCCATTCAAATAACAAAAATGTGAATACTTAGCTAACCTTTCCAAAGTTTGATCAATGAAGGGAAGAGGGAAATGATCTTTCCGGGTTGCCTTATTTAACTTCCTATAGTCAATACACATTCTCCAACCAATGACAGTCCTAGTGGGAATTAGCTCATTGTTTTCATTTTTTACCACAGTTAACCCTCCTTTCTTAGGTACAACATGAATCGGGCTAACCCACTGACTATCTGAAATTGGATAAATTACCCCAGCATCTAGCAATTTCATTATTTCCTTCTTCACAACTTCTTTCATATTGGGGTTCAACCTTGTTTGATGTTCAATGGAGGGCTTACAATCTTCCTCCATTAATATCCTATACATGCATATTGAAGGATTAATCCCTTTCAAATCAGAAATTGTATACCCCAAAGCTTTTCTATGAGATCTAAGCTGCCTAAGTAATTTTTCTATTTCAATAGCAGTTAGATTTGCATTAACTATCACAGGATAAGTAGAGTGAGGTCCTAGAAACTTATACTTGAGGATAGATGGGAGAGATTTCAATTCGACCTTAGGTGGTGTGTCTTCCTCAGTGAGGGTTTTGCTGGACTTCACTTCCAATTGTTCAATTATTGCTTCAAGGAGGGGAAGTGGTGGGCTTGCTTCCAAAAACTCTGCATATGCAGCAGTTTCTTCATCTTCAACCACTCCTTTTGTGACTAGACATGCTTCAAGAGGATCTTGGAGGCTCTCCTTTAGAAGGTTTTCTTTCACAACTTTGTCTAGCACATTTACTCTGCATATGGAATCTTCACAAACAGGTAATTGAATTGATTCATTCAAATTAAATTCAACTTTTTCATCCTCAACAGATAATGAAAGTCTTCCATTTTTTACATCAATTAAAGCACCAGCAGTAGCTAAAAAGGGTCTACCTAAAATGATAGAAATTTGTGAATCCTTTTCCATTTCAAGCACAATAAAATTAACTGGTATGAAAAACTTACCAACTTTGATAGGTATATCCTTAAGAATACCTATTGGATATTTTAGTGAACGGTCTGCTAGTTGAAGTGAAACTGTGGTGGGCTTCATCTCCTCTATGTTCAGTCTTTTTGCAATCGACAGTGGCATAAGGCTCACACTTGCGCCCAAGTCACACAATGCCCTGTCAATTAGAACATTTCCTATCACACAAGGAATGGAGAAGTTGCTTGGGTCTTTTAGCTTATGAGGTAGTTTATTCTGGATGATGGCACTACACTCCTCAGTTAAAGCTACAGTTTCATGCTCCTCTAACTTCCTCTTGTTTGAGAGAATGTCCTTCAAAAATTTTGCATATGATGGCATTTGTGAAAGTGCATCAGTGAAGGGGATATTGATGTACAACTTCTTCAAAACTTCCAAGAACTTTCCAAACTGCTTATCAAGTTTAGCCTTGGCTAATCTTTGAGGATAAGGGATAGGCAGTTTGTATAGTTCCAGAGGGATATATTTTAATTTTTCTAGTAATTCCCCTTCTTTCTCTTCAGCATCAATGGGAATTGAGGCTTTGTTGCCTTTTTTTTGCTTTTCCCCCACACTTATCTCTTGTTCACTTTCTTGAGTGGCAATTGGATCATTTAATAACCTTCCACTCCTAAGAGTTATTGCCTTGTAATGCTCCCTAGGACTTGATTCAGGTTGAGCAGGGAGTTGACCAAAAGCTCTTGAAGAAGATGCCGAAGCTTGTTGAGCAATTTGAATTTCCAACATCTTTCCATGTGTGGCCAATGAATCTACCTTAGAGGATAATTGCCTAATGGAATCTTCTATTACTCTACCATGCTGTCTAAACTCTTCATTAGTCTTCTCTTGAGAAATGAGAAATTTCTCCAAGAGGCTTTCTAATTTAGTAGTGGAAGAGGTTTGAACTGGTGGGTTGTATGGTCTTTGGCTTTGGAAATCGAGTGGTGGTGGTCTATTTTGAGTGTTTTGTGTATTGTATGGCTGGGTGGGCTTGTAGGAGAAATTTGGGTGGTTCCTCCATGATGGATTGTAAGTGTTTCCAAATGGTTCATTTGAATTTTTCTGTCCAAACCCACTGTTATTCACATAGTTTACTTGTTCAGTAAAATCTTGCCCCAATGTACATTAGTTGCCATATGCCCTGTAATATCACAAATCTCACAAGGAATGTTAGTAGCACCTGTTGCATTTACACTGTTAACTTGAAATTTATCAAACTTAGCCATAAGTGCATCTACTTTACTACCTAGAATTCCTAGTGCATCTACCTTAACCGACAAATGATTAAAAGCATCTAATTCATACTTACCTGGAGCTTTCCTTGAAGGTCCTCTCTCATTTGACCATTGATAATGGTTCAAAGCTATATCTTCAATCAACTCATATGCTTCATCTAACCTTTTGTTCATTAAAGCACCTCCAGCAGCAGTATCCACAGTAAGCTTAGTATTGTAGTAGTTCAAACCATTATAGAAAGTATATGGAGAACTAGCCATTTCTCTAATCCATGATGTGGACATAGCCTTAACAGTCCTTTGTATCTATCCCAAGCATCAAATAGAGATTCTCCTTCTCTTTGAGAAAATGTAGTGATTTCATTCCTTAATTGAGCAGTTTTGCTTGGAGGAAAGTATCTTGATAGGAAAGCCCTCAGTAGCTCTTCCCATGTTGTGATTGATCCAATTAGTAAAGAATGTAACCAAGCTCTTGCTCTATCCCTCAAGGAGAATGGGAAGAGTCTAAGCTTGATGGCATCCGCTACTATACCATTAATCTTGATTGTATCACAGTATTATAAGAAAATCTGGATATGGAAGTTAGGATCCTCCATTGGCAATCCACCAAACTAGTTTTGCTGCACCATAGACAACAGAGCTGGCTTCAATTTGAAGTTGTTAGCCTCAACAGCAAGCCTTCTTATACTGGATTTAAGACCAGTGGCATCGGGTGCTGCAAACTCTTTAAGAGATCTGTTATCCATGTCTTCAATAACTGGTTCAATGTCAATTGCTTCTTGAATATGAACTGATTTTTGCTCTCTTCTTCTCCTAAGCAAAGTTCTTTCAATTTTTGGATCGAAGTCAAAAATTCCTTCAAGACTTCTCCTTCGCATATATAAAGATTTTCTGTAAAAAGAGTAAGTAATACTCGAAAAGAACAGGGTAAGAAAGAAATGTTATAAAAATAGGAAAAGCAGAACAAGATGAATTAAAAACTAAAAGAAAATGAATTGCCTAGTCTAATTCACTCAAAACTTGCTGTTAATATCAACTGGATACAATCTCCGGCAATGGCACTAAAAACTTGACTGCTATCTCGCAAGTGCACGGGTTAAGTCAAGTTATAGTATAAAAGATTATTGTCTTCACAGGGATTGTACGTTGAATACTAACTAAATCTCAAGTAAAATTATCTAGGCGTATCGATTGATTTTGGGAATCAAGAGTTAAATGTAAAATAGAGCTTAGCTATAAAAAATAAGGTTTAATTCAATGGAATGAAAGCGTACTCAGCTTAAGGCTCCCTTGTACATTTCATTATGGAATGAATATAAATCTCTAACTTGGTTTACTATTAATTAAGATTACTGGATTACCAAAATTAAGCTATACCTCATTGCAAGGCTACTAGCTACTAGTCAAAAGATTAAGTGCCTAGAATTACTCTAATAATCACTCATCTAGGTTGCATTAACTTGTTTTAGAATCCATTCTTGGACATTTCATCCTGTGCAAAAGAATCCAATTAACTTAATTCCTAAGTCTAATTGATATTCCCAATGATTATGCAAGGTCTGATTAATTAATTGGTCATTTCAACCTAGAATTAATTAATCCATAACACAAATCCAATACTTCGAATATATTGGTTTGCTCAAACATAAAACAGCATAATCAAATCATAAATCAACAGTAAATCAAGCTAGATTATATAAAATTCAATTCCATAACTCCATGAACAAGTTCACCCAAGCTGAGCACAAGGGGTTTAGTGTGAAAACATTACAAAATTAGAAGAAAACCAGAAAATAGAGAAGGAAGTCAAACAATTCATGAAGATCTACAAATTCCTTGCTTAATTCTTCAATTCCTTGCTTGAATCCACGTTAGAAGGTGCCCTTGGTGAGTTTGGGTCTTTCCTAAAGTTACTCTCAGCAGCTCTCCTTGTTAATTCTTGGTTTCCCCCCTCTTTCAAAATTTCGTGCAAAACTTATATTGGTGATGTACACGGGGTCCAACATGGCCCGTGTTGTACTCCGTGTTTCTCAGTGAAAGTTGAGCAGCACGATACACGATGTGCGACACGTCCCGTGTTCTTCTCCGAAGTGTCAAGCAGTAATGTACACGGGGTATGATACGGCCCGTGTTTATCCCCGTGTTCTTCTCTGAGTAGCTCAGTGAAGTGTCGAAGCATTCCAGAAAGGTACACGGCCCTCAACACGGGGTTTCCATACCCCGTGTTCTTTGTCAGATGAACAACTTGACTTCGATTCTCCACAATTTGCACTGTTTTGCCTCCGGATTCTTTTCCTATGCTCATATGTGTTATTTCAAAGCCTGAAAACAAAATATATAGCATCTAAGTATCCTTTTTCAATCGATTTGCACAAAATACTAAGTAAATAAGTGATGAAACACATAGAATTTAGGTGCATTTATGCATTTATCAAATATGAAGAAAAAATTTGATAAATATTAGAGTCAATATAATCTTCTACTTGCAATGGTAGCAGTCTTTGATCCTTGATTGAAATTGACAATGTTGGAATTTAGTTATCAAAATATAGATCCCTCCTCTTATCAAGAGAAGATTAATGTGGTGAAGAGTAAATTATTTGAATTCTATAAGGAGTATGCAAAGGATTCTTCTAGTTCTAACTCCTCAAATATTGATTGAATGGCCTATGATCATGATTCTTTGATCTTTTCTACAAGCACTTCAAATGCGATTGATGTAAGGTTAAAACTTTATTTTGTATGATTTTTCTATTTTATTTTTATAATTTGAATTGTCATAACTTTATTTTCCTTGTAAATGTGGATAGATTTCAAGAATAAAGTTATTAGCCTAACTTTTGATTCCAAATCTCAACTGCAAATTTATTAGAAGATGCTATTACTTGATGTTGAATTGTGTAAAAATTTAGATGTTTTAGTATGGTGGAAAGAGCATTCCAAGACATTTCCTAGCTTGTCACTCATGGCTTAGGATCAGTTAAGTGTTCCTATCATAACCATGGCTTTGAAATTAGCATTTAACATTGAAGGGCATGTGTTGAACAAGTACAAGAGTTGCTTTCTTCCAAAAAAGGTTTAAGCTCTCATATATACACATAGTTGGCTTCATGGCTTTGATACTACGATAATGTTTTCACTTTAGAAAATTATTATTTTCCAAATATTATATGATTTAGTGAAAAATTATAATCATAATTTCATAATTTGTAGATATTGAAGATAATGAAGATGAAATAGTTTCCAATGAAGATTCAAACAATCCAAATACAACTACAAATGCAATTGGAGAAGGTATAATTTTATTTGTAGTTATTTGCATTTCAATTTAAACATTTGTAAATTTTTTCTTAATTTGCCTTTTTTCTATAATTCAAAGATCCTCACGATTTTGCTTTTTTCATTTTATTTCTTTACGACTTACTATTTAGTGACTTAATGCTATTAATCCTTTTATGACAGGTGGCTCATGATTGAAGTTTGAGTCCAAGATGTTGAATGCTGCCAATTATTCTCAATTATGATTTTTCGTTCTCTAATTATGGCCTTCATTATTCTGCTCCTTCATTTTTTGAATGTTGCTAAGTTTATTGCATGAAGATGACAAGTTGTTTACTTATTTTGAATTTGAAAAGGATGGATGCTAAACATGTTAGTTCCTTGTAGGAATTTTATTTTTTTAATGTTTTTGTCTCATTGTTTGTAATGGAATTATGGATGGATGTTGCTATTTCTTGTTGGATTGTGGAATGTATTATTAGAAAAGTGTTTGTGTTCCAAATTGGGCTTTGGATCATTGGTTCATCATCTACAAATTATTATGCCATGCTTTTATATTCATTTTGGGACAAAAAACAAAGCAAATGTATAGATGCAGTTATATATTGTTTGGAGTAGAAATATGTCACATGGACACATGAGCACCATGGTGTTGAAAACCTTGAAGGAACAATTTATAATTTAGCAATGAATAATGTTTCTATAATCGGCTTCAACTCTACATCACAGTGGCTCTTTGAGGACTAAAAGAAGGAAAACTAGACTGATAATCTTCGGTTGATGTTCATGGATTTGCAGTTTGTGAGGAAAGAGAACAAGACAATTGATTCCATAGTATTAACAAATTATACTTTGTAAGTGAAAGGTCGAGCTCAATGAGCCTTTTGCTACTGCTTCTTTATAATAAGCAAACTTATGCAATGCATATTCTTGATTGTAACTTGTGAAATTTTATTTAAGATTACTATATCAAGTGCTTGTTATCTATATTCTTCGTATTGTGTCACTTTGTAAAAATTTTTGAAACAAGAATTTTGTTGGGAAAAAAAACTCTGGTTGTGGGTTACCCACCTTGCATGTAGGTACCCATAAACCTATAATGCCTAGGCTGTTTGGGACGTGGGTTAAACGAGCTAATCCTAAACAAGCCTAGCTTGTTTAGTCTGTCTTGCTCCACATTACATCCCTAAATATAACAACTTAAAATTTTTATTAGTTATTTTTTATAACATCACATATTTATTTATTATTTTACTTATTATCAAAAAAGAATATAATTATCTAAAATTTAATTATATATTTTATAATATTATATATTTATTTATATTCCTCGAGTCTAAATGATTAATACCCTGACTAATGTGGATTATGGTTCAAAGATTGGCACAAATGAAAAATTAACTCCCCTAACCAAATTATATTTATGTTAATTTAATGAGTATAGGGCATGTATTTATTTACATGAGCAAGGAATAAATGTTTAATTAATTAAAAAAAGAACATAAATTTGGAAAAAAAATTAATAAGTTACAATATATACGTAATATGTTATTTTATGAAACTTATTTAAGTTATTTTTTCTCAATTAACCAATGCACTAATGTGACACATCTATTTTGAGAGATAGTTTTCAAATTGTTAATAAGTTATAAATTAACATATTTACTATGACAAACACAACCATAAGCTAATGTGAAAAATGAGTACTATAATTAATTTAATTATAAATAATTAATGAAGAAAATATCTATTAATTAGTATAATTTTCTTAGATTAAGTAATATTTTCATTGATACTAAATAAACATTTATATGAAATTTTGCTGAAACACAAGAATAAACTTTCATTCAATATATAAATTAAGATTTATAATATCACCTCCATTGAGCCAAAGGAGAAAAAGGCAACATATCTTTAGATTGTTGAGCTTTAACAAAATAGTAATAAAATGCTCGCCCAGCCAATGTATCCATCGTAACATAGCTGCCATATTGAGAGAACTTCACCTTTGGCTGCCGAGGAAACTTCTTAATTCTAATTTTCTCCTTCAACCCTCTCAAGAAGAAACTATATATTTAATATTCACAAGTTATTTCACCTAAAAAGGGCTTTGGCTGCTTCCAACAATTTGCGGCTAGAACTTATAGCCAAGGCCTTGCTCCTGCTCCTTCCATGGATTTTGATTACAAAGAAAGAAAGGAATACAAGAAGTGATGAGTGAAGAAGAAGGTATCAAATAGTTTCTTTGCTTATGATGTGTTTAGAAGAAAGTGGTAAAGAGAAAAGGCATGCATGTAGTGTATCTAGAAGGTGAGATATATATATATACATGCGCGCGCCCACACACACATATATATATAGGTTGTAAAAACCAAGGGTAAGATTGGATGATCTGATATTTTATATGTATTTTCAATTTTGATATTTATTAAGGATGTGGACCTAACTCTTTTGTTTCCTAGCTACTAATCATGTTTTCTAATCTAAAATAGTGTTTCAAGAAGTGCATGGTCTTTTAGGGCTTTTTCACTTAAGGAATGATATGGGAGAAACAATTATCATGTATAATACTATTTCCTATTATTATATTATTTTTCTAAAAGAATTAAATTAGAGGTGGCATTATTTTACCGAACATTATCCTTGAAGAGTGACGTTAGACAAAATAACACTACATCTTCTACAACTCTATATAACTTTATATATGAACAATATGTCAGGGGTGAAATTATTAGAGGTAACACTATTCAAATTGGATGATGTTACTACAAATAATGGCATGAATGCTTGTTGCATGAAAAGTCATACAAGGAACATTGGTGGAGTTATTTGGGGTAACTTCACCCAATTTGGGTGGCGTTATTGCAAATAATTCCACTACTTCTTCATCATGTATTTTCAGAGAACATTTTTTTTTAGTGTGTCCACTTTTTCATAATATGTACACTATAATTTGATTTTTTTATATTTAGAACAACACATTGCACAAAATAACAATACTTATTGTGAAAACACATGATGAAAAAGTAGACACATTGTAAAAAATAATAACATACTATGAAAATATAAAATGAAAAAGTGGTAGAATTATTTACAGTAACGGCGTTAAGCAATATAACGTCACTGCTAATTTAAGTTTTTTAAAATAATATGATGATGTGAAATAGTTTTAAAATAGCATTACATTGGAAAATTATTTTTGCCATAACATTACTTAAAGGAAAGAGTTGATCTTCTGATAGGCCTTAATAGCATTTAAATAAATATTTTACTATAAGATTGTACTTTTAAACTATTATTATATAAAAAATTAAACTATTTATTTTAAAAAAATGCAAAATGCCTCATTCAACTTACGGTGGTTGGATTTTACCACTTTCAACTTAGCAAATTTGAAAATTATCTTTTAAACTATACAAAATTTAGAATTAATATATATCATTGACTTAATCAACCATTTTATTAAATTATTTAATTTTTATGAACTTTTTAAATAAAATTCATAATATTACAATGTGTTAGTTCATCTCATTATTTTTTTGCACAAAATCATAACTAATATTCAAGCATTTAATTAAAATTTTATATATCTAATTTAATTTCTTGTTATTATATAACATAAACACTATGTGCAAAAATATACTAAAATAAGCTAACATTGTATAATATTATGATTCAATACCATTGTTATGCCTAACCTTTTTTGTAAAATCTAGGTAGCTTTGTGAAATCCTTTCATTTAACCAAGTTAGGAAAACATTGAAGTTTCTGAAAGCATCTTATGCTATTGTTTTTGCATAATCAAAAGATTGGTAGGAGACCAAGCTGATAATGGGTAAACTGAAGTGAATGTTGGCTGAAACTCAATGAGAACATATCACTAAGGTAGAAGATCATAGGCAATTTTCTCTATTTAATGGGCCAGCTCTCACATTATGGGATACCAGTGAAGCCAGCTTACTAACACACTTTGATACGTTATAACCTCCCATTGCTGGAGAATACGGATCATGTAATTAACGTGTGCTTCAACCTCCTAGGTCCATGGCCTATAAGTATCTCAATAGTGATAAAGAAAAGGCTCCATTTTGCTAGTTTGATTATATGAAGAAATTATCATGCATTCTAAATCTTTCACACATCTAGTACTTTA
Source organism: Sindora glabra (assembly GCA_020226215.1). Lineage (NCBI taxonomy): Eukaryota > Viridiplantae > Streptophyta > Magnoliopsida > Fabales > Fabaceae > Sindora > Sindora glabra. Next base: position 88,417,093 of record CM035226.1, read on the forward strand.
CTAGCCTAGAAATTAGAGCCATTCTTACTGCTCTTTTTGAGCATTTCAACATAAATCCCCTTCAAATTCCCTTTACTAGCAAGTTAGGATTTTTCTTGGAGTTTCCAACCCAGTTGATATGCTTATACCATTAAGGAAAGATCAATAAGGATTTAGTGATAGTGTATGTGTTTTGATAGAATTGTTATCCCCTCTTGTGCAATATTTTATGATCATCATTTAGTGTTTACCTAATTTGTACATTTATTTAATCGGTGCTTTTGATTTGCATTACTTTTATGTAATATTGCATGCCTATCGTGTTAGAGCTTTGACAATATACTATGTATAGTGTCCTTGATTTACTTATCATAGTTAAAGTTACTTTCATGCACTATACTGTAATTTTAATGAGTAAAACAAATTAACATGCTTGATGGGACACGGTTAAGGTTTCTAGCTTTAACTTTTTAATTTATGCAATTAAGGAGCAATAAGTTTATATCATCAAGAAATATAAGCATAATACCTTATGCTTCTTGTCCTCCTTATGAAGATCCCTTATTCCAAGAAAAGATTCTTGAGGACATTGACGAGAATTAACAATCAGAGACTACAATACAAAAATGATGAAAATTTAGATTTCATCCTATGTAATGATCAAAGTAATGTCAGATCAAATCAATAGAGTTAGAATCAAAGTACAAACCAAAAGAATGGTTGCTAAAACCACCACAAACAAGTTAGCCAAGATAAAAAAAATGCTCCAAATAATAACAAGCTAAATAATGGCCATAGAACTAGTATTAAGGACCTAAAACTTGTCGATTGCTAGTAAGAATAATTGAATAATTGCTTTTAATGTCTAAAATTCTGAGGCCAATAGAATGAATTTGCAAATGGGTGATTATGCTAAAGGTAATAATTGTAGCTTAACCTCTTAAAGTCTAGCAATGACATAATAACAAATGGATAAGAGCAATCATGACATGGTTCATATGTTATTATAATAAATTGTGACTATCTCAAGATTGGTACTTTAGGAAATAATCAACTTGAGTGAACTAAAAGTTAGAAGGGATTGCATAAAAGTTTAGTTTCCAATAAGATAATAACTAGCACTTGAAAAGGTAGCATATTGAAATAAAGTTCTCTAAATCTGAATATTTTAAGGCTAAATAACTTGAATTAGTTAAGTAAGGATAGGCAAAAGAGGAGAACCAATGAGAAAAGTTACACGACACGAAGCTTGTAATAGAAGTGATCAATCACATAATTGTTAACCAAACTAGGAAATACTAAATCAATAATAGAACAATTGTATTAAAATCATCAAAGCCAAGACCAAAGCTTACAAGTTTTGATTGAATGGTTATTACACCAATTAAATGGATAGAATATATATCCAAATGTCATAACCTATTTTTAGGTATCTTGATCGGCGTAAAAATACCTAATTAGCATCCAACTAATCAGATATCCTTACAAGCTTAACTTCTATTTCTACACTTTATCAAGATTTCATATGCCTTTTAGAAAGAAATAAGTAAACATAATCAAATAATAAACATTGCATGTGCAATGAAAACCTTTTAGAAACTCATTTTATACAAAGTAGTACAAAGTCTTACATAAGAGATTTTCATATATATATATATATATATATATATATATATATATATATATATATACATATATACATATAAGCTACTTTAATTTTATAATCACAATAAACTTTCAAAACTAACTTTATATGTACATTAACTTCTTCTACCCATGGAGGTCTTTATCCAATCTAGTACACATCAATCATTATGAAAGCCCCATGATCCTCATTTGTAAAAGAAAACCACACAAAAAAGTGAGTATAGAAATACTCAATGAGTAAGCACTTATCTTATATTCCTTAAGAATTTTCAATATCTAATTTAAACCTAGGGTCTAAGCTATCTTACATAAGCCATTCTACTGTTAATTTAATATGCATTTATTGTTATAAGGATTTTAGTATTTAATTATAAGAATTCATGCTATTCTATTTCTATTATAAAAAATAGCTAGTATATTAGGGGGTTTCTCCTTGTTTCTCCTAGTTTGGCCTTATCCCATTCGCCTCTAGCCTTTTTCCTCCAACCTTTATCACTTCTTTCCTTCATATAGAAGGATGCTGCAATCCATAGACCAATCTCTCCCTCACATATCAAGTAACATAAATAAGCCTTTGTAGGCTTTTTGTACTAATTAAGGTAAAATCATGTCAATTTGACAAAATAAAGGTATAGTCAATACCAACTAGCCATTAGCATCCTAATTAATTTTCCTTTATCAAAGTAATGAGTATAGGTTCCAAATTTAATATTAGAGAGTATAAATCATTGCATATTCCTCTAATGTATCACAATTTCAATATATTTAAAAATCCACAACTCAATCTAATTTATCATTATACTTTATACCCTTAAAGAACATTCAAATAACTACAATAATTCAACACATTATTCCAATCATATTTTAATATCATCGCAATGTATTTCTAAGCATCAAATACTTAGTGTATTTCACAAATATTCATTTAACAATACTATTCACGTTCAATTTCCAGAACAGGGCAGCAGAGGGTATGTTATAATAAGAGACTTTTTATGACTTCCAAAACACCTCTAAAATTTCTCAAATAATTATATGATATTTTTAATGTGTTAATTGAAAATTTTGAGTCCTTAGGTTTCATAATTAATTAAGAGAATATCCCTAGAAAATTCGTGAATTATGCCTTTCCAAAATAGTTTCAATCTTTGGCAACACTAAAGTTCTGAAATTTTATGAATTTATTCATTAGGGGAATGAGCTCTAATTGTCATGAAAATTTACCATGTTTTAACCAACATATAGAAGGGTATCCAAGAATTTTTGTAGAATTTTTACTCATCATTTAATACCTCAATTAATTCAAGAACATAAGTAAAATTATTTACATCCTGTTTCTGGGTGAGCTGCACTTTTATGTAGAAATGTCCCTGTTGGTGTGTGTCCTAGGAACTAATCATATAGATGATTGAAATAATATACAATGTATTATATTTTATTTTAGGCAATGCAATTATTATATTATATTATTTTCATTTTATTAATTTTATACAATTTATAACTTAATATAATAATTATTCCTAGAATAGTTTTACTATTCCTAAAATGCCCCGAGTCAAGTATTATTACAAAAGGGATAGTAATAGTACATCGAGATTAACATGTATAGTGACTGATGATTATGAATCATGGATATATAATATTAAGTCAATACATGAGTACATTATTAGTGAACAGATATACTGGACTGACCCAATATGAGAATACTATATGGATAAGACTTGTGCCATTAGTAATTCTCACATGGTCACAATTGCATATAGTCCTTTAACCTGAAATCACTACGGTTCCTTACATGAGGGGTTACTCACTTTGATGTCATCCTATGCATCTTTAATCGGGATGACAAGTAGTGTGTTGATTGGGTGTGTTACAAATCATGCAAGGGGAAATGAGTAATGTAGATGAGATTTTGTTACTCTTATTAAAAAGGAGATATATCCTTGGGCTCTTTGATTAAGTGAGACTTAGAAATGCATGGGCATGCTCAAATGGATCAATATGTGATATTGATCGTTTGTTTTGAAATCTACTCAATATCAAGAAATATAAATTGAACTTTCACGAGGATAACACATTCCATGCCTCCAGTTCAATTTGGATATTATTATAAAAGGGATTATAATGCAAAACGTTGATAATGTATTAGGTGGATGTTGAATCACAAACATTCTTACTACTTGAGTGGCGGTGATATATTGCTAGATACCGCTCACTGTCTATGACTTAATAATGAGTCATTGTCAACGTAGTAAGAACCTACAGGGTCACACAAAAGAAGTAGGAATAAGATAATAATTAATTGAACTTTAATTAGATTAATATTTAATTAATTGAACTTATTTTTGTGCATATATATTATTAAATAATAATATATTTTTCACGTAATAAATATAATTATTATATAATAATATTATTTGATATTAAAGTAATATTAAATATTTACGTTATCAGATATTAGATAAATATATTATAAGATAATATTATTTTGATATTTGATAACTATATGCAATTCTTTAATATTAAGATATTTATATTATGAGATAATATTATTATTTTATATTAGATAATTAATAGATAAGTTCTATCTCTCCTCATTATTTCTAGGATAAGGATAAGATGAGTTGTTAAGTGTGATTAGAATTTTTGGAGGAATTATCCTAGTGGGATTAAGATTGTGGCTTGCCTAAGTTCTATAAAAGGGGACTTGAGGGCAACACTTTACACATGCTCATAAGCTTCCATAAAATCCTAAATCACTCAAAAAAATATCAAATCCTAAATCCTAGAGAGAAAAATGCATCCTAGCAGATTCATGAAGGATGAGAGGTCGTTGTTCACTCTGTGTGGATACCGTAGAGATGCTGTACCTTTCGGCCAGCGTTTGATTCATCCGTTCTCTCAAGTTTTGATCTATAGAAATACAAGTGCCCAATAGGTAAAATCCTAATAATTGATTTATGTCTTTTGCATGGATCCTAGATGGAATTCGGATCAAATTTTGAATTTCCACTACGTATGATAATCCAAATTCCCAACAGTCCCTTGTTCAGGTTTCAAAAAATTTTCAAAAATTCCCAATAAATTCTATGTGTATTCTAACATCACAAGAGACTAGGAAATGGGTGATTTTGAATTTTTAAGAGCCTCTAGTATGTCCTTAAAATTCATGGTTTAGTTCTGGATTTTCAAGAATTCCAGAAGCAAAATCAGCAAAATAATTTCAAAGTCTTTTCTATTCCATCTACATTTAAGGCTTAACAAATGGTAATCTAATTATTTATTCATGCTAATATTGTTTTAATATCTTCAAATACAATTAAGAACACAAGTTGTCAACACCATGTCTTCATTGCATGGCCATAAAGTTAGCTTCATGAAATCATAATTCTAAAAAGCAATATTGGTAAATTTGTAATCAAAATTCAATGGGAAATCAAGTAAGCTGCTACTCACCTCTAAACTTATATATTTTAAAGCTTCAAATTGCCTTCTAAATGAAAAAGTTTTTTGATTTGAAGAGAAAGAAGATGATATCCAAGTTTTGATGATTTCTCCTTAGCAATTCAAGCAAGCAAGTAGCAAGAACTTGAAATTTTATGGTTGATTAGTCTTATTTGTGTATTTGGTTATGTTAAGAGCTGGAAGAAATCTCCTATGGTAGCTACAATTTCATGCAAATGAGGGAGATAAAAATTGAATGGAATTTTCTTAAGGTTTCTAGGGTTTTTTATAACTTTTTAGAAAATGGGCCCTTTTTGCAATTTAGTCCAAAATTCATGAAATTTTGGTACTTTTCTTACTATTTTGCAACAGCTAAGGATGAAATTTTTTGGGGTCTCCTCAGCCTAAAATTGTCCCAAAATTAATAGAAAAAGAATGGGCCAAAATTCAAGTTTTTTGAAAAACAACAATTTAACTTCAAAACTTTTCAAAATTTTATTTTTACCCAAAATTCTCTAGTCCACTTTCAATTTAGTCCTTGGATTCTATTTGAGCTTATGAGAAACACATTTAGGCCTTAATAGATGAGTTTTAGTTAGTCCAAAGAGGATTTTAAGAAACTAAACAAAATTATTATAATTTTGACCTACTTTATTAAATTTCGGCTCACTCGTGCACCAAAATTCTCTAAAATGATTTTTTTAGGTAGCATTTTGAGATTTCATTTCTAATATATCACTTAGGGGTATTACACCAAAATACTATGGAGCTTTCCTAGAGTAGATTCTTAGCGCAAACTCTTTAGAGGATTCTAGATGTTAAAGTTTGTTACTTTCTTTAGTTAGGATAACTAATCAATTATTGCCATATTTACTACCAAATGCAAGGAATTGGCTTCAAATAAGTTTCTAAAGCTAAGATATTTCCCTCTATCCTTGACAAGAATGGTTTTTTCATAGTATTCAGGATTGCTTCCAAACTTGATACACTCATAGGCTTAAAGGGAATAATAATTCCATGACTAGTTTTACCAAGGAGAGATGAATATGGGATTGACTGACTTATTCAACATGAAGAAAAAGTAATAGAGTTAGCTAAAGAATACTTAATCAAGTTTCAAAAGGAAAAATCAAGTACTTTATGTAAGTTACTAAGGATAGGATTATAAAAATAGAAATGGCAAGATTTGATTATGTCATCACAAACTGCTAGTTAGCTAGAATATCATTGACATGGCTCAACTGGTCAAAATGGTTTAACAAATTAGCAATTATAGTAAGAAAAGAATAAGAAGTTGTGTTGCAAACATTTCAAAAAGGAAAAAATGGCTTGTGCTAAAGAAGAAATTGACAAATAAAGTGATAATGAGATTCATTTGACTTAGCTTAAACCTAAGCTTCCTAACACATGTTTGTCATTAAAATATGTTAACAAGAAAGATAAAATGGATCATGTTAGTAGAAAAGTCCATTCCTTTAACATCGTGTTTGATTAAATATTTAACTTGCTTTTAAATGATAAACAAATAAAGTTATTTGAAGGTCACAAAATTCTATCAAAAGATAAGATAAAAGATAAAAACTATTGTAAATACTACAACATGTTCAACTATGACATTAATAGCTACATGTATTTCAACGAAATGATTGAGAAAGCTATCAAATAAATATAACTGATGTTTATTGACAAAGGCTAGGAAAAGGAGATGTTGGTTGACAAAGACCTATTCCTAATAGGGTCAAATTATGTTAAGTTGATTAATAACTTCAGCTTATTTGACATGGATATGAACATGGTAACCTATTATGAGTATAGTGATCCATTGGATGCTCCTTTTTTCTTAGAAGCTTATCCATTGGAGGGAGAGTTTGACACAAACTTCATAAAGATGATTAAGTGAAAATAAGTTATCTTAAAAATGTTCCCTCAGTGTGAGAAATATTATAACGAGTTGAAGGTTATGATGTATGAGAAATGATTAAAAGACTAAATTGACTTAGAGGTTTAGAAGCTAATAGATGAAAGAAAAGAAGCAAATAAAAAAGGTTAAAGAGTTTAAGAAATACAAAGGCAACGAGAAGTTAATCTTCAATAGGTTAGATTATCATTAGTGTAAAAAAGAAACTAAAATCCACATTGACATGAGAAAGCTAAAAGCCATCCCATCCTTCTTCTTTTAGGTCTATCACAAAGGAAATGAAAACTAGAATTTACTTTATCTAATATTGATTGTGAATTATAAGTAAATAAAACACCTTTTAGAAGTATCAATATTTTCATATGAATTGTAAAGGCATGATTATAGTGAATTAAAAAATTTACAATTCGCAATAAAATAAGCAATAAAGCAACCTTGAAACCTATTACAATTAAATCATTACCCTAAGTTAAACTAGTTCTAACTAAATTGAAGATATGATCTTATCTAAAAAGAGAAGCTAAAGATAAAATCCTTGGTATGAGAGGCCTTTACTGACTAAGACTCAAAAAAGGTGGATGTAAAGGCATGCTGTATATAGAAAAAGGAAAAAAAAGGTTGCTAACCTAAAATGCCTTTTAGAATTAGTGAGTCAAGTGGCATTAAGAAAGATAAAGAGAAAAAGAATTCATTTTCCAACAATTGGAAACCTATGGAAAGAAGATAAATATAGATGTTGATATAGTAATAATTTTGCAACATCCTTCATAACAATCATGATGGAGGACATATAAGAAAACTTCAAAGATGATACCTTTATTGTAGTCATTGAATTTAGTGAGGATGTAGTTGGAGGGTTTAAAAGATTGATAAGTAGATGAAGAACCATTTAAGGCCTTTGCATGTTAAGGTTTATAAGGATGGTTGACCATTAAGTAAGGTGTGGATTAATGGAAGGTCTACAGTAAATATGATGCCCAAATCCACTTTTATTCATCGAGGAAGAAATTACAAGACTTAATGCCATCCAATGTCACTGTGACAAATTTTAATGGGGAAATGTTGGCTTTTGAAGGGATGGTTTTAGCCAATTTGAAAATGGGATTAGTGACTAGGCTTATATTATTCATAGCAATGCCTTTAAAGGCAAACTATAACTTATTGTTTAGCAATGATCGGATCCATGCTATAGGAGTAGTGCCTTTAACATTTTACCAAAAGATACTAATATGGAAAGAGGATAGAGTGATTGAATGTATAGAAGTTGATGACAATTTAAGTTACATGCAATAGTGTAATGTTCAAAATATACAGTCTTAAGCCACTACATATAAGTAAGTGCATTGACTTATGAACTTTTAAGATGTATCTTCTAGAAACATCTTATTTCAAGATAATCCTAAAGGTTAAAATATTAAGATCGACTTGTGACTTTAATGAATGAATATCAAAGAAAATTTGCTCTATTGTCAGCTTATGTTACTGAGCAAACTTGTACAAAAGCTCCAAATTGTATTTATGATCATAGTCCATTTAAATTTCATGAATCACCTATTAAAGAGGATACCAAGAAAGTTAAAGTCCAAGACTTTTTACAGGAAGTTAATTTAGAAATTGAAGAAAAGCTAAGGTTGACATTTATCAATACAACTTTGTCGAAAGACATTAAAGGTTAAATAGTTGACATTATGGGAAAATATAAAGACTATTACACTTGGAATTATGATGAAATGTCAGGATTAAATCAGGACCTAATAGAGAATGAAGCACTAATAAAAGAGGGGTTTTAACTATACAAATAACCTATTTGGTGTTTTGCATAAGAAGTTATGCCAAAAATAAAAGAAGAAATTGAAAAATTGTTTAAGGCTAAGTTCATAAGAACCACGAGGTTTGCTAAATGGATTTCACCTATCATTAAAAAGAATGGTAAATTAAGAGTGTACATAGATTTCATAAATATAAATAATACTACACTTAAGGATGAATATCCTATGCTAATTATAAACATATTGATCAACTCAAATTCAGGCCATGTGGTGGTAAGCCAAATGGACGACAACAATAGGTAAAACCATGTATATATAATTGAGGAAAAGGTGCCAAAAATAGCTTTTTAGTGTTAATAAAAAATATTTACTATTTTATTTTTCCTATTTTATGTCTTTTAGGTATTATATTTACTTAATTTCATTGATTAAGCCTTATTTTATAATTTTAGGTTGATTTTATAATATTATGAATTTATTTGGTAAGTATTGGATTTTGGTACTATTTCTATCTTTTAGTCATATCTTAGGATCTGGATGTTAGATTGAGGTGAATTTTATACTTTTAGAAAGCTTAAAGAGGGAACTACAATTTTTATGTTTTATCCTAAGCCCACTTCAGGCATTTTGGAAGTCATATATGGTTGAGAAGATGAAGTTATGTCTTTGTTCCAACTGAGCCTACCTCAATTTTTGAGCCATAATTGTAGCTAAAAAAGTCAAATTAACCTGAAACTAGCACTCAAATTCTTAAAAGACACATGCCTATAAGTTTCATATTATGGGTTTTCCAAATTACATTAATTTCATAGTCTTATACTAGCTAGAAGACAGACCTATGGGAATTGATTACTAAAACTATTAAAGTTAATTATCTTGTTAAAAATAGGTCTGAGCTTCTAAAAATTAGGAAGACACCATATTTGTAATCCTAAGAGGCATAGAAGTCAGGTCCATTAGGGCTATAACTTAATTAGCTCAAATAAATAGGGGTGAGACTAATTAGACTTCAAACTTTACATAAACCTAACAACATAGCTTTTCTTTCTTTTCTTCTTTTCTTGTTTTCAAGCCATGGAAGGCTAAAGACTCTTAGTTGACTTAAAGATTATGAAACTCTTCTCTTCAAGGATTATGAGATCTTAATAAGTAATGTTAATTTCTTCCTATTGATTTTTCTCTTTCTCCAATTGTTTATACTGAATTATTGAAATTGCTTGCGTTAAGTTTTGATTTAGTATAATTGGTACTCAATCTCATGATTTCTATTTTTTTTGCTATTTAAATGTGAAATTATAGTTAGTTAATCATCGTTTTACATGTTGGGGTAGAGGGTTAGGAGATTACTTTAATGGTATCTAATTTAATTTCCTAAATCAACTGAATTCTATTTTCAAGTCAATTTCGATCTAGTTTAGGGGTTATGACGATTACTTAATTCAACTACTAATCTTAATTGACTAAACTTTAGATAGTAATCTAGCATAGGATTTATAGATTATTTTAGGGGTTCTGGTAATCCAAGTTAAAAAATCAATTGGAATAATTAAATATATTATGATTTAGCATTAATCCACAATAAGAGCTAGCATATCCTTGAATTAGTTGCTTTTGTATATTGAATTCTTTCTGCTTACTTACTATTTTGCTTTTATTTTATGCTTGTTTGTTGCATTATTATCATTTTAATTTTGTGTAACTAAACTCCTGCAATTTTGCATTCTGTTATGGTATAATTATATATACAGCATACAACAAATTGCATAATGCATTATATTTCTTTATAGCATTCTGCCTTATTGCATTTGCATTCTGTTTTCATTAGTTTTCTTCATTTTCATTGCATCAATAAGTCAAAAATTGTATAGATATTATTAGGAATTCATTTAGAAAAGATAAAATGAAGGGATTTCATTTAGAAAAGATAAAATTAAGGGATTGCATTAATAAGTCAAAAATAGTGTTTCCTAGAAAGTCATAATACTGTAGCAACAAAATCAGTACCAGCAATAGTAGTAAACTAAATATGATCCTTACTCTAATTTTTATAATCCTAGCTAGAGGGGCCATCATAATTTAAAATATAACAATGCACCAGTCTAGCAACCCAGACTAGTACCATACCAGAATAAACCTCCATTCCAATAACAAATCACCAAGCCAATCCAACAACAACAAAATTTCTAGAACCAATAAATAGCATCCTATTCATCCTCTCAGCCATCCCTTGATGAGTTAGTTAAGCAAATGGCTACTAACAGTCTATAATTCCAATAGAGGGCAGATGCTACAATGCAGGACCTATAAACACATATTGGTTAGCTTGTTTCCACTATAAATGAGCTTAAATCACAAGGTTCTAACAAATTACCCTCCCAATCAATTCCTAACCTAAGAGGTAATGTCTTTGCCATTATGCTAAGAAGTGGCAAGGAAGTCCATGTTCCTAACAACATAGAGTTAACAATTAACTAACAGAAGCCAAAATAACTAGTAGTTGCTAAAGATGCTTAAAAAATCCCTTAAATCCAACTAAAATTTAGATAAACTAGAGATAGTCCAGAAACCATTAGAATTCACAAAACCACTTTCTTTCCCCAACAGAATTACATAATCGAGGAAAAGAGAAGAAATTGATAGAGATAAAGAGATATTGGAAACTTTTAGGAAGGTGAGAGTTAACATTCCACTATCGGAGGCCATCAAATAAATTCCTAAGTATGCTAAATTCCTCAAAGAACTATGCACATGCAAGAAAAAGCTTCATAGCAATGAAAAAGTAAGTTTAGGCTAGAATGTCTTAGCTATTCTTCAACCAAGCCTACCCCAGAAGTGCAAGGATCCAAGGACTTTTGATATACCTTGTGTAATAGGTAACAATAGATTTGAACATGCATTAATTGACTTGTGAGCTTCCATAAATGTCATGCCAATGTTTGTATTCTTGTCTCTACAACTTAGTCCTTTGAAGTAAATAGAAGTTATCATCCAATTAGCCAACAGATGCATAACACAACCTGTTAGAGTTATTGAAGATGTATTGGTTCAAGTTAAAAAGTTAATATTCGTAGTGCATTTTTACATTCTACCAATGGAAGATGCGTTTGCACTTAGCCCTATACCTTTGATTTTAGGAAAACTACTCCTCAAAATAGCAAAAATAAAAATTGATGTAGATACTAGCACTCTTTCTATAGAAGTAAAAGATACAATAGTGACATTCAACATTTTTGAAGCCATGAAATTCCTTACTAAAGAACATTTTGTATTTCAAATAGATGTGCTTAATGAACTTGCTAAAAATGCCCCTGAAGACATGGTTGCTAATTTACCCCATATTTCTAAAGTTTATGGAATGCACTGATGATCATGAATGCACTTGTTGTAATGGTGATAACTAATGCACTATATGCAAAGAAATTTCTACATTTTTAGGAGGAGAAACTAGTATTGTTCTAAAAGATGTAGAATTTGCTAGCAAAAAAAGAAAATCATCTTGCTAAAGTAGTCTCTACCATGGAATTAATACCCTTTATCATCTAGCCACTAACATTAAAGTTTAAACCTCTTCTAAACCATTTGAAATGTGCTTTTTTAAAGGAGAATGAAAAGCTACCAGTCATTATAGCAAGGAATTTGCAACCTAAATAAGAGGAGTAATTATTGCAGATTTTGAAAGCTTATAAAGAAGTAATAAGGTGGACACTTGCAGCTATTCCCAATATTAGCCCTTCAACATGCATGCATAGAATTTTACTAGAAGAAGGAGCTAAACCAATGAGGCAACCACAAAGAAGTCTCAACCTCCTGATTTTGGACATGGTAAAGAAGGAGATTACTAAGCTTTTAAAGGTTGATATTATATATCTAATTTTAGACAACAAATAGGTTAGTCCAATCCAAGTTGTTCCTTAGAAAAATGGCTTAACAATAGTGAAAAATTAGAATAATGAGTTACTCCCTACTAGAGTGTAGAATAATTAGAGAGTTTGCATTAATTATAGGAAACTAAACTAAGTAACTAGAAAAGACCACTTTCTATTACCTTTCATTGATCAAATGTTGGAGAGATTAGCTGGAAAATCCTATTATTGCTTCCTAAATGGCTACACTAGTTATTTCCAAATCTATATTGCACCAAAAGATTAAGAGAAAATAACATTCACCTGCCCATTTGGCATTTTTGCTTATAGGTGATGCTTTTTGACCTATGTAATTCACTTAAAACATTTTAAAGGTGTATGGTGAGCATCTTTTTTGAATTTTTAGACAATTATATTGAAGTTTTCATGGATGACTTTTCTATTTTTAATTCCTCCTTTGATGCATACTTGGATAATCTTTTTAGGGTGTTAGACAAATGCATTAAAACGAACCTTGTGCTAAATTTTGAAAAATATCATTTCTTAGAAAAGCATGGCATAGTTTTAGGGCATATAGTAAGTAGCAAAGGCATTGAAGTAAATCATGCTAATATTGATGTGATTTCTACTTTACCTTACCCCAATTATGTGTAAGAAGTGCATTCTTTTCTTCATCATGCAAGTTTCTATATGAGATTTATCATAGATTTTAGCAAAATTGCTCTTTGATTGTCCAAGCTACTCTAAAAAGAAGCAGAATTCAACTTTGATTAACATTGCAAGAAAGCTTTTGATAAGTTAAAGCAAGCTTTCACTACCACTCTCATCATTTAACTACCATCTTAGGATTTTCCTTTTGAGTTAATGTATAATGCTTTTAACTATGCAATTAGTGCTGTTCTTGCACAAAGAGTGGTAAAATTATCTCAGGTGATTTACTATGCTTCAAGGACTTTGGATGCTAACCTAGCAATTTACACCACAATAAAAAATAGAACTTTTAACTATTATTTTTGTTTTAGATAAGTTTATATCATATTTATTGAGTTCTAAGGTGATTATGTTTTTTTGATCATGCAGCTTTAAAGTTCCTCTTGAAGAAACTTGAGGCAAAACTTTGTTTGATTAGATGGATATTGCTTTTACGAAAGTTTGATATTAAGATTAGAGATAAGAATGGTTCTAAAAACTCAATAGCTAATCATTTGAACAAAATTTCAAGAGATGTGGACATTTTTTCCATCCATGACACCTTTCTGGTTGAGCAACTTTTTCAGCTATTAAGTAAAGATCCTTAGTATGTTAATTCAGTGAATTATCTAGTTACTAATGAGTTATCTATATATGATAAGAAAGCTTAAATTGATAAATTCAAGAGTGAGGCTAAGTATTATGTATGGGATGATCTTTATTTGTAAAGATTTTGTTTTGATCAAATAATTTTGAAATGTTTACATGATTTTGAGTTTCATTCTATGCTAGCATTTTATCATGCTCATACTTGTGAAGGTCACTTTAGACTTAAGAAAATAGTAAAGAAAGTGCTAGATTGTGGTTTTTATTGGCCTACTTTATTCCATGATACTTACATATTTTGTAAAAATTGTAAACAATATCAAAACAAAGGGAATTTAACTGGTAAACATGAGATGCCTTAATCTTCTATGCTTTTTTATGAAGTTTTTGATGTATGAGGCATTAATTTTATAGGTCCTTTTTTTTTCATCTTTTGGATTTGTTTACACTCTTCTTACTACTGATTATATTTCTAAATGGGAGGAAGCTAAAACCATCAAGATTGATGATTCCAAAGTTATTGTAGATTTTTTGAGGTTTTATATTTTTAGTAGGTTTGGCATTCCATGTACTTTGAGCAGTGATCAAGAGACTTATTTTTGTAATAAAACACTTGAGGCTTTGTTGAAGAAATATGGGGTTTGCCATAGAGTTTTCACACCATATCATACCCAAACTAATGGGCAAGCAAAATTTCCAATAAAGAAATGAAGTTAATCTTGGAGAAAATCATGAAGCCTCGTAGAAAATATTGGAGCCTTAGATTAGATGATGCACTTTTAGCTTATAGGACCGTATACAAAACCTTTATTGGGATGTCTCCATTATGATTGTTTTTAGGAAAGCATGTCATCTTTTGGTGGAGTTGGAGCATAGAGCATTTTGGGCTATAAAAAGATACAACATGGATTTGAAAGCATATAGAGAAGAAAAGAAATTATAATTGCAAGAATTAGAAGATTTTAAACTTGAAGCCTATGAGAATTCTAGGCTTTACAAAGAGAAAATAAAGACATTTCATGATAAGTTCATTCTTAGGAAAAATTTTGAGATTAGCCAAAAAGTTTTGTTTAATTCAAGGCTTAAATTGATGCCAAATAAACTCTATTCTTCTTGTAATGGATCTTTTGTTATTACTAACATTTTTCCTTATGGTGTAGTTGAAATCAAGAGTTTGGAGAGCAACAAAGTATTCAAAGTTAATGAGCAAAGGCTCAAATCATTCTATGAAAGCTTTTAAAAGCAAGTGGTGGAAGTAATGGAGTTAGGGATACTAGTTTATTCTTGATGAGCTTGAACATGATGTCTAACCAAAGATATTAAAGAAAAGCTCTTCTTGGGGGGTAACCCAAGCCATTTAAATTTGCTTTCTCTTACCCTTCTCTTATATTTACATGTCTTTTATCGTTCTTGATATTATTCTTGATGATATTGATATGATTTATATTGATGATAATGTAAAATTTAAGTGTGGGGGGATTTCTAGGATTTACTTTATGTTTTGTGTCTTCTTTCAATACTTTTTATTCTTTTCAACTTTATGCTTTAAAAAAAATAGAAAAAAGTGTGTTTTTCACTTATTTTTAAGTCATTTTCACTCATTTTAAGTCCTTTTTAGTTCCTTTCCATCAATGGAGGTTTTGCATTTTCATAAGTAGGTTTCAATTGAAGTTAGATAAGATTTATAACATGATTGAATGAATGATTTTACTTCTTGAAATTAATTAATGTAATGATGGATTTTGAATTGGTAGTACGACTTACCTTGTGAGTTTTAAGCCTTTTTGTTGAAAATTTCTACTATGATATTATCTTTCTTTCTTGTATGATGTTCTTCCATGATTTATTTCTCTAAAACTTGCTTTGAATCTTTTTGAGATTACATTTTGTATATGCATGCACAAATATTATTAAGGCATTCTTTATTTATTTTAAGTAAAGCTATAAAGCTAACTTTGATTTTTCTTTTTTTACCTTTGTTAAGCCCTTTGAACTTGTATTGCCTTTTTTTATTAACCCATGAGCATATTTTTCTAATGAAAAATAAATAGTTTTAGTAGAGTATTTGAATTTTATGAGATGAGCTCTTAAATAAATACGGGGGTGTGTTGAAAAAAGTTATCATCAAAAGTTAGTTTAAAAAAAAAGAAAAAAAATAATCAAAGAAAAAAAGAGAGAAAAAAGTAAAAAAAAGAATAAAAATGAGAATGAAGAAAAGAAAAAAAAGAAAGAAAGAAAAAGAAAGGAAAAATAAAGAAGTTGATGAGTATTTGAATTTATATTTGGCTTGATGTGTTGAGTCATAATTATTTATGATTTACGCATATATTTTTTATTCAAATGCTTTATTGACTTCTCTGGTTTCTAACCTTCCATATCCTTATTTTTTCTATCTTTACCTTAGTCTCATAACAATTATGAACAAAGTCCTTTTAATTTATGTTGTACATGTGATTTGAGTAGTGGAGGTTAGATGATTAGCAAGCTTATGATAGAGCAAGTTTCATGAAATGAACTTGAGTAAAATACTAGCTTAAACACTTGAGAGTTAGAGAGTGAAGTTTATAAGAATCTACTAATTTGATCTATTCTTTTTGAATAAAGTTGTTATATTAGTTAGTTCCAAGTTTGTTAATATTTTTCTCCATAATATGTTATATTTCTTACTGGCTTTTATTTGTCTTTTACTTGTGGATTTATGATTTTGAAGTTTTTAGAAAGTAAAACTTTTTGTATCTTAGTTTTAAATAAAATTGTGTCTTACTTGAGAACATACAAGAGCTAAGTATGGGAAAATTTGATAAAAAAATATTTACTATTTTATTTTCTCTTATTTTATATATTTTAGGTATTATATTTGCTTAATTTCATTGATTAGGCTTTATTTTGTAATTTTAGGTTAATTTATAGTATTATGAATTTATTTGCTAAGTACTAGATTTTAATACTATTTCTATTTTTCAATCATATCTTGGGCTCTGAATGTTAGAATGAGGTGAATTTTATATTTTTAGTAAGCTTAAAGAGAGATTGGAGGTCATATGTGGTTGAGAAGATGAAGTTATGTCTTTATCCTAACTGAGCATGCCTCGATTTTTAAGCCATAACAAGAGCTACAAAGTCAAATTGACTTGAAACTAATGGTATAATTCTTAAAAGACAAAGGCCTACAAGTTTCATGTTTATGAATTTTCCAAATTATATTAATTTCATGGTCATATATTGGCTAGAAGACAGACCTGCTGGAATTAACTGTTGAAACTATTAAAGTTTATTATCTTGTTAAAAATAGGTTTAGGCTTCTAAAAATTAGGAAGGCCCCATATTTGTAATCCTTAAAAGACATAGAAGTTAGGTTTATTAGGGTTTTAGCTTAATTAGGTCAAATAAATAAGGAGAGAGATAATTAGACTTCAGACTTTACACAGACTCAATAACATAGCTTTTCTTTCTTTTCTTCTTTTCTTGTTTTCAAGCCATGGAAAGCTAAAGGCTCTTAGGTTGATTTAAGGATTATGAAGGCTTTTTCTCTTCAAGGATTATGAGATCTTGATTAGTGATATTGATTTCTTTCTATTGATTTTCCTCTTTCTACAATATTTTATGCTAAATTATTAAAATTGCTTGTGTTAAGTGTTGATTTGGTATAATTGGCACTCAATCTCATGATTTCTATTCTTTTGATATTTTAATATGAAATTATGGTTGGTTAATCATGGTTTTATACATTAGGGTAAAGGGTTATGGGATTACTTTAGTGGTATCTAAAATAATTTCCTAAATTAACTGAATTCTATCTTGAAGTCAATTTTAATCAAGTTTAAGGGTTATGGAAGTTGCTTAATTCAACTACTAATCTTGATTGACTAAACTCTAAATGGTAATCTAGCATAGCATTCATGAATTATTGCAGGGGTTTCGAGTAACCTAAGGTTGAAGAATCAATTGAAATAATTAAATATATCATGATCTAGGATTAATCCACATTAGGAGCTAGCATATCCTTGAATTGGCTGCTTTCATTTATTGAATTCTTTCTATTTACTTATTGTTTTGCTTCTATTTTGTACTTGTTTATTTCATTGTTATTATTTTAATTTTGTGCAACCAAACCCGCTCCCTAATTTTGCATTCTATTATTGCATAATTATATATACAACATATAACAAATTGCATAGTGCATTCTATTTCTGTACAGTATTCTACCTTATTGCATTTGCATTTTGTTTTCATTAATTTCTTTCATTTTCATTACATTAATAAGTCAATAATTGTGTAAATATTGTTAGGAATTCATTTAGAAAAGGTAAATTAAAGGGATCACTAGGGGTATGACTTAGTTATGCCACTTTTCTACATTATTTCATTAGTAAACCATTTTTGAATAATTTTGGTGCATTGTGATGTACATTATCAAGTGTGTTAAAGCCATTGGTACATATGAATAGGCTATTCAGCTTGAAGAATGCTAGAGCTACTTATTGGTACATGATGAATACTGTTTTCCATGACATAATCAGTAAGTTAATGAAGGTTTATATTAATGACATAGTAGTGAAGGGTACGTAATTCATATAATAAACACTTGGAGAATTTAAGAGAAATATTTGACCAAATGTGCCAAGATAATTTGATAATAAATCCATTAAAGTGTGTATTTGGCATTTCAATAGGAAACATCTTAGGTTTTCTACTATATTAGAAAGAAGTTAAAATCGACAAAAATAAGACATAATTATAATGGAAGCCTCAATATTGACCAATAAAAGGGAACTACAATGTTTTCTTAGAAAGGTCAATTTCTTGAGCTAGTTCACTTCAACTTATTTAACTATTTCAAGTGAAAACCCTATCACATTGTTAGTGTTTTCACCTTTTCTAAAATTAAAGAAAATGAAACATGTCAAGTGGAGAGAGGAGCATGAAACTACATGCAAAGATATCAAAAGATACTTAACCAATGCACCTATGATGTCTTCTTATATTCCTAGCTAACTTCTTAGATTATATATCCTCGCCTCTGATAATGTAATAAGGTGTTTCCTAGCCTAATAAAATAATGAGAGAAAAGAAGAGACATTTATTATTTATCAAGAATGTTGAATGTAACTGAACAAAAATATTTGATAGTAGAGAAATTATGCCTTTCTTTGTACTTTTTTTATAAAAAGCTTAGATACTATTTATTGCTAACCACTGTACAAGTATTAGTAAAAATTGATATCCTTAAGTACATGTTAGCATAACCTTTGATTCATCATCAAGTGGGAAAATAAACTTTTAAACTTGACTAAATTTACCTTTTAATATTGCCTATTAAAGGTTGTGAAAGGGTGAGTAATGGCTGACTTTGTATTTGAGAAACATGGTTGATAGAGTTTATTAGTATAAACTATTAGAAACTTTATTTCATTAAGTCCCATCATAAGGATAACGCAAGGTTAGTTTGTTAATCATGACACTACAAAGAAAGTCTATTAAGTTTTCATTTATCTTAGAATCATTGTGCTTAAATAATAAGGCTGAATATAAAGCACTAATTATTAGCTTATATTTTTTAATAATATTGAAATATATAGCAATCCACAATTTATCATTAAACATATTACTAGAGAATACAAATGTATAAATCCTAACATGGATAAATATTTGGCCATTGTAGTTAGACTATTGTATGAATTGAGCGACATAGTAGTTAGACATATCCTTAGGATAGAAAATGAAAAAACCAACATTTTAACTTAATTTACTTTCAAATACAAGGTAAGCTAATCTAAGTTAGCAAAATTGGTAACTTATAATATCTGTTTCAAGCCAGTTAACTCAAAAGAAGTATTGTGTGTGAACACCAAAGATATTTTGATTGATTAGAGAATATCTTTTGTTGACTACTTAATTAATACCTTCGGTAATGCTAGCTAAGTAATTAGAGTCAAGGCTTTAAAGTTTATGTTACTTGACAAATAGTTGTACAAGAAAGGTTTTGAAGGATAATTGATAAAGTGTTTAGGTAAGAATGAAGCCATAATAGCTATGATTGAAATGTATAGAGGCATCTTGTGAAGCTCACCAAGTTAAGATCAAGATGAAATAAACTTTAATTTGTATAGGCTTATATTGGCCTAAGATAATTAGTGATTGTATGGTATATAGTAAAGGATACCAAGAATTCTAAAAGCATAGGCCTATCCAGAAAGTCCTATCTATTAAGTTGAAATACATTATCAAGCCTTCACCATTTAAGGGATAGACTATGGACATAATTTGTAAGATCTACCTACCTTAAACTAAGGGAAACCATTATATTTTAGTGGCACTTGACTATTTTAGTAAATAGGTTCAAGCAATAGTATATAATGAGATAAAGCAAGCTAATATCATTAATTTCATTAAAAATAAATTAATATATACGTCCAGCCTACTCAAGATGATTACAATTGATTGATGGACAACATTTACACATTAAAAGGTATATACCAAATTGAGGAGAATTAAAATGCTAACATCCACCCTATATTATGCACCAGCCAATAGCAAAGTAGAGGCTACTAAATAAGTCAATCATTAAAGTAATCAAGAAACACACTAGTTATTACCCTAAAAATTAGCACTAAATGCTAAACATGACACTTTAGGAAATTATAAGTTTACCAAGATAGTTAACTAGGGTAACCCTTTATAAACTAATTTTTAATCATGATGCTATATATATTGTTAGTCAAAATAACAATGCAGGTCTTAGTATAGAAATAGAATTAATTATTACTGAGTGAATATTATGACTTAATGCTTGGTGAGTTAGAAGATTTAGATGAATGTCGATGAAAATAGGATAAATTATTGACTGTGTAGGTCTTAAAAATATAGAAAGAGAATGAATTATTGCCAAGTGAGTATTATGACTTAATGCTTAGTGAGTTAGAAGATTTAGATAAATGTTAATGGAATGCTTTAGACTTTTTACTGTCTAACAAAGAATGATTGGCTGAGTAATACAAAGAATGATTAGCTGAGTAATACAATAAGCATGTTAAAAATAAAAGGTTTACATAAAACTAATTAGTATGGAAAGTAATTCTATAGATGTAAACTAACTTGAGTTATGGTAAGTGGTCACCTCATTAGGTAGGACCATTCTTAGTTATTGATTATTTGGATGGAAATATTATAAAATTCAAAATGTTGAAAATGACAGAGTTGAAACAATTAATGCAAGTACCCATAAGAATATAGATTAGGTTTTCTATGAGGCTATGACAATTAAAAATATCTAAAAAAAATTGTTCGCATGAAAAAGGCTAAAAGTACAGCTAAAATCTTAAGATAAAATAGAAAGACTTATTCAATTATTTCAAAATTCATTATTAAGATGGCCAAAAGAAATAACTATATATTAATATAGGCTTAAATTGGTAGATAATATTTAAAAAATGCATATCAAAACTACATGAAAGATTACATTTTAATTGAATGAAAAATGATTTGAAACTCTACCATTGAGCTTTGGCTATTTCCTTATACTTCTATATGGCCTAACATTCTCCATTCATATTGGCCAATCTAGCATTGACAACTTTAAATTCTTTTAGATTTAACTTTTCTTGTTGTAAAAGGGCTTGGCCTTTGTTTTTTAGCCTTGAACCTAACTTCTAGTCATTGCAATAGTCTTTAAATCTATTTAAAATGTTGTTAAAGCTCGGTAATCTAGTCTATATTTTTCTTTATGTCTTCAATGTAAGTTTTGCACTTGATAATGAACTTGACTTTCCTTCATTTGCTATCCTTGAAAAATTCAAAGAACTAATTATGATGTTGCTCCAAGGATTAATATCACCTTAAGTGGCAGTTACTTTGCTTACATTTTCACCTATCTTAAGCAAAGGCTTAATCAAATTGTCTATGAAGGATTTCTACCTAATGGATACTCTATAGCTAGTCAGCAAATTTTCTTACAAAGCTTTCAATATGGTGTCCATTTTCTATTGAGATTTAGGGTTCTTAAATAAGTCTTCAAATTCATGGTCAAGTAAAGCACCTAGCTTGGTTCTTGCATTTAGGACTACTTCTTAGCACTTTATTTATTGGTTAAACTATGATTGCTCGACCATAGGTGCTAGAGTTAAGAGAAAGGCATTTATTGAGATAAGTGAGCTTTAGATAGAAAAAGGATCCTCATTATTACTATCTTTAGTTTAATTCTCGTGCTATCTTTCTTTATTAGTGTTGGTTTTTCCATTATAAGTCTTGTGATTGTAATGTTCATTTTCTAGGAAGTTAGGCTTAGCAAGAGTTTCAATTTCCATTCTTGAGCGACTACCATTAGTAGGTAACTTCGTTTCCCCTGCATTGGCTTTTACATTCCTAAGTCGGCCAAGAACAACATCTATATTGACACATTATTGCTCTAAATCAGTAGTGGTTTTGCTAAAGCTAATGTGGCTGAATGTATTATTTCTTATGATAGTGATAGGAATCATGCCTTCAATATTCTATCTTTGGCTAGTTGAGAGTAGAAGTTGTTGAAAAGCTAGTAGAGTTAGCACTATAACAAGGTAGACCTATAAAATAAAAAAAGGGTAAGCATAGGCAAATGAAATTAAAAATCATAAGGTGAAGAATTAAAATTTACCTAAAACTTATCAAACTCTCTAATGGTGGAAGAACCAAAAATCTATTACATACTAAAACTCTCAAATTAAGCAGTATCCTATGAAAAAGTTACTACTAGAGCATGTAGCTGACTAAAGGTAATGCTTTCTTGCAACTAGTTCTATAGGTTAACTCCTACTCGGTGTGGAATAGTGGTAAGATTGTCTTTTTCTTCTTCTTCTTTTTTAATTTAGAGAGGCATCATTAATAGCTTTCTCTTTATAGAAAATTTGCTTGGTTTGATTATAGAACTACTTAGGTTTAACTTATTTTTTTGCTTAGCAATTGAATCAAGCAAGATACCTTAGAATTTAGTTAGAATGGTCATGCTTGCAGAAAAGTAATGTAAAAAGTTAAGTTAAGAGATTAAAGTGGCAATTGGGAAGATTAAAAACTTATACCTCTTAAGCTAAGTAGCTATTCATATTTGACTCAAGTAGTAAGCCAAACTTCAACCATTAAATAAATACTTTTAAAGTTATAAGGGTAATGATCAATTATGATTACATCTAGATTTAAGTTCCCTTCCTTTTCTAGGTATCAAAGGTATATATTTGGCAATACTGAAATGGGCATTTGGCAATAGGATTGGTTTGGTTTGAATGTAGGGTTTGAAAAAGATTGATATTAAGATTTTTTTGGTATTCCTTCCACCATTTTCTCCTATAGTAAGTATTATGGTTTTCTTTGTTTTTCTAAAGGGTTTCTTTAGCATTAAGAAGGTGGCATGGATATGGCAATAATTATAACTACCCTTGTAATATTTTTCAAAACTATAGATTTCATTATAATGTATACCTATGACCTTTTAGAAGCCTAACCATTTGTACATCAATAATATCTGTAAGGTTCACATTAATAGACTACTTAAAATACACCTAAGTGTTAGTGGTCCACCCTTCCTAAAAAATGTCATTATAAGCATTATTGAGGGAGAAATAAAAAAAGGTGAAGGTGTTGAGCATGTTTTGGTTATGTTCTTTGATGGTGGGGATATTAAAAGATGTCAAAGTCTATTCCTAATAGTGAGAATTTAATGTGATTAGTGGCTAACCTTGTATAAGCCTAAATTATTTAGTCATGCTATTTGATAGGTACCATTTGATCAATAAGGTCTTTTCTTACACCAAGCTAATAAGGATATATTATAGGCATAAATGATTAACCTGACCTCATACGCTTTATGGCTTACTTGGTTCAAGTTCAAAGTTAAACCAAAAATGACTAGTTGGACAAAAAGCAAAAGAGGACAACCATTCTACAAGGCAATCAATAATGTAAGTGTAAAAAGTTTTAAAGTATAAATAGGAAAAATCATTAAGGGAAAAATTTTTGTGAAAAGGGAATGGAGTGGCCTAAATATAATATATTTGAAGCTTGAAATAGCATTTTCTATTAAAACTTTATAGTTCATTGGAAGTAAGAAATGTTCCTAAAAATGGGCTATTAACCACATTTGAAAGATCTAGAAGAGACCTTCCATGTTTGAAAATTTTTGCTGAGCTCTCATGTGATTTATGATAGTATTAGTGTTTTCAAAAAGATAACTTAAAATAAGTTAGCCTAAAGCCAATTGTTGATCATTACTCAAAATAACACATAAAGGAAGATAAAAAATAGAAAATTTTAAAGTTAAAATGCAAAATAAATGTTTACATAGTTAATAAAGAAGGAATGCTATGTTTTTAAAGTTGGAAACAGGAGTGTTTTGCTCACCTATATTTGTTCTTAAAAAAACTGAATAAGTAGAAGGTTTTCCATTAAGTTTGAAAAGAACTTTATATTTTCTTTTCAACATTAGAAGTAAAGTAATGCGACCATTGATAATTGGCAACCTTATCAAAGCTAAGAGGTCAAAAATTTATAAACTTATAACGTTGTAGGACAAATAGAGTTTATTGATAGAAAGGGAGCAGTAAGTTAAGGCAAAGTTTAAAAGTGACAAGTTCCATTTAGTAGATTAACATGAAAGTTGATTAATATAAAAAATTCCTAATTTTTTTTCAAAAGGTTCCTTTTGCAAATTGGACATGCTCTAACCATAATAGGTACTCCTCAGTAAGGTAGGGAAAATTCTTAAAAATTCTAAACCCTTTAGTGACCTAAGAGAAGCTAGCCATAACATTAAATGTAAAATTATGTTTTTGGTTGAAAAATAGATTGGAATCTTCTTCTAAAACATCAATAGGCAAGGAACAAGAGGGAGACTTACTCTCAAGTATATTAAAAGTAGATGAATGAGATAACATCTAAAGTTTTTGCATTAAAGATTCTATTAGAGTGGCATCAATGATTCTCATTTGGCTTAAAGTTTAGGTGGTTAAACCTTGAGTAGAAGGAGAATCAATTTCCATTGTTGTATAAAGAGATGAAAAAGGAGCAATATAATGTAGTTTTGAGAGAAAAATTACAAAAGAACATAAAGAATGGTAAATGGAGCAAGAAAATAGGAAAGAAGGAAAAACACTATTTAAAGAAGAAAAATTATGACTTAATTTTAATGGGCTTTAATGGCGACTGTCCATGCCTTCTAATATGACATTGAAAAGGCATAGATGGAATATAGATTCATGCACTCCTTATGATAATACACCTTAAACTCAGTAAAAGTCAATATAACAACTGATAAATCCTAGCTAACTATATGTTTTTAAGCAAATCCAAAATGATATATTCATTTGGAAGCATATGAAGAGTCTATCCAATATGACAACATCATTTAGGAACTTTTATGCACTTAAAACTTCTTAAGAGTTGAAAAGAGTGAATGATCGAAGCTCGTGTACCAAGAAAAGCAATAGGAAACAATTTATCACCCTTTTCATATATTTTAACATACTCTAAAGTTGAAATGTTTTCTTTTTCAACAAATTGAAAAGATTTAAAACAATTTGGTCTCACATTCTTTTTTACTTCAAATAGGAAACCAATATCAAAGGGCCTAATTTACACCTAACTTTTATGAAATCTTAGTGAAGTCCTTTTATTCGACTAAACAGGGAAAAAATTAAAGTTTATAAAGGCATCTTATGCTGTTATTACAACATAATCAAAAGATTGGTCAAAGACCAAGCCAATAATGATAGGTAAACCAAAGCATATGTTGATCAAAGCTCAATGAGAATGTATCATTGAGGTAGGAGATCATAAGTAGTTATCCTTATTTAATGAGTTATACTAGTGAAGCCAGCTCATTAATCCACTTTGATATGTGGAACCTTCCATGTCTGTGGCTAAAGAAGGGGCTCCATTTTTCTAGTTTGGCTACATAAAGTAATTTTTATGCACTCTGGATCTTTCACACATCTAGTAATTTGCTAGCGCCAAAAAATTTAACCTGTTCTTGGTACCTATTTAAGCAATTCAATATAAATTTCCTTTAAACACCTCTTACTAGCATGTTAGGACTTTTTGTAGTTTCCAACTTGGTTAATGCACTCTAATCCTTAAGGAAGGCTTAACAAGGACTTAGTGACAATGTAGGTGTCTTAACAAAATTGCTTTCCCCTTTTGTAAAATTTTATGTTGTCATCATTCAATGTTTACATAATTTGTACATTTATTTAATCATTGCTTTTGAACTATATTACTCCTTCTTAATATTGCATGCCTATTATGTTAAAGCTCTATACTTTACACATGGACCTTGATAGGGGTAAATTATAAGGTGATTTGATTAAAACCATAGGATTTATATGCTTAATAGTTAAGGATACGGTTAATCAAGAAGCATAAGGTTGGAAATCATGAAGGATAAGGATAACTAGAAGTCACAAATTGGAAACTTGTTTGATATATGTTTTTACTGTGAATGTTATTGATACATATTGAAAATCTTTATTGATCTAGATGTAAGCAACTATAGAGACAATAACTAGTTAAGTTTTAAATGTTTAGAGCTTTATATGACATGGAAGTTTGAAATAATGATAATTGTCTATTCCATCCTTATCTAATTATCCTAGATTAATTCTTATGGATTGTTAGCCAGAATATTTCCTACTAAGTCCTATATTTACTATTTTATAGGTATAACTTTTTAAATAGATTATAGGAGCTTTCTCTACCACCACAGTAAGTAAGACATTTCCTTCAAGGGCATTAACAGAGGTTTTTTTGGTGAATTGGTAACAAATGCCAATTAATATATTTGAATATTTGAAATAGTGCTATTAAGCAATAGAGTAGGCTAAATCTCTTTTGTTAAGTAAGACTTGAATTGTAAATATGCTTTTGTGTAGTTAGAAAAACTTGTGCTTTACTCTTAAGATTTATAACTTAACCTAAATATTTTTTTGGACGAATTATTCATTATGTATGGATACTTTGGATATGAATGCATATTTGATATTTTCTTTACAATAGAGTGCAAGATAGGAATAGTTACCATGGTTTGTTCACTAATGCATATAAGATAGGCTAATAAGATTACGATAATCTTATACCAATTATGGTCGAATCAAGTAATGACAAAGGTTATACTAGAGCATGGTTTAAGATTATCTCATAAGGTAATGGCTCTTAGTATGGATTAAGCTATTTAATTCCACTTGCTGCCAAAGGTGTTAACTAGAGTTGTATGAATGGTACATGCACACCTAGGATTACATATCACAAATGCCATTTTGATTAATCTCATTGCATTATTCAATAAAAATTCAATAGGTAGGATTTTACAAAATTAAGCTAGTTAGTGTTTATTAGTAGATAACAAGTAAAAATAATTATTATCAATAATGGAAATATTTATTTGTTTGGGAGGATAAAAATCCATTTGGAGTTAATTAGGAAAAACTTTAGGAAATTAAAGATTTAAGATCCAAGATTAATAAGACTCAAGTGTAACATAAGGTTTTCACTCAAAAGTATCTTAAAATTATCCTAAAATGACAAAAATGAAAATTTAGACCTATATATAGTGGCATGGATATCCACTAGGAGGAGGGAGAAAAATTAGTTTGGTTTAAAGACTTTAGTGTAATTATTAAATAAATTTCCTAATTAGTAATTTTAAAGGAAAATGAAGTGGAAAAAACATAATATTCTATTAAAAAACTTAATCATCAAGAATTAGAATATATTTAGGAATTTGGAATAAGAATATTCTATAGTATGTGCTCATATGATAAACTTAAAGACAAAATATGCTAAGAATGATACTTAGAAATGAACATTCTTTGCATCATTCCATTTAAAGATAAGTTTAAAGTAAAAAGGAAAGTTGATATGCAATTAGACCCCTTCCTAAAGAGCTAAACCATGTAACTCATGGTTAAAAGGGAATTATATGATATAATTTAGTTATTTAGGGATGATATAATCTTAACTTGGTGAGCACTCATCTTCACACTATAAATTAAGGAATTTTAGCTTATTTCCTTCCATAACAAAGAAGAGGAGCATGGTTAGAAAGAGATAGAAGAGAAAGAGTGGTTTCTTCAAGTTCTTGCAAGTTTATAATGAGTTTCCATTGGCCTTTTAAGTGTTCTTAGAGTTTAGTTAAAGTTAGAAGCATTTTTAATCATCTAATGGAGGCATAAGCTCAAAACTCCCATGGATCTTCTTTTTGGGTTTGATAGACTTCTACATTTTCTATTTCTTCAATAGAAGGTAAAAAAAATCCATTTCTGAAGGAATAATGGGCTTTTGTCTCGAGCTCAGGGAGTTTTTAATCAAGTTCAATGCAGGAAATGCTAAAAGCTACTCCCTATGGAATCCTAACTTGGAATACCACCTTTGGAAAACAGGGGGAATTACTTTTCTTTTGTTGGCTAGCCCTTTTTGCCATAAAACAAAGAGTTCATAGGCCTTATTCTGTTGATCAAAGAGCGACTCTACTCTTTATTCTGCTATTCTTCCTTTCACCATCTTTTCCTGAGGAAAACACAAATCCCATGGATCTTCTTTCCATAAGCTTCTTGACAAATTCTATGTTGTTATAGGTACTACACTTTGGATTTTAGGCAAAGGAATTAAGAACCTTAAGCATCCTTAAATGAGTAAAGATCTACCTGTTTTCTTTTTAGTTTTCTTTCTTGATAATGTTTCTATGTCAGATATATAAGTGATTATGTTTGTTATTATTGCATTGAAGCCATGAAACTCATGGTGCATTATTTGTTAATATATTTCCTTGAAAAGGTTTTGAAAAGGATAATTTTAAAATGATTCTTTAAAATTGTTACATTTGGAAACATGATTTTCCCATGAAAATGAAAGAAAATTTTGAGGAAAAAGCATTATGAGGCTCACAACATCTTGCTTTAAAAAGGGAAAAAAATATATTTTTGACACACAAAAGATGTTATGCTACGTTTTAAGATGATCAAATGCATAAAAATCAAGTTTTAAAAGATAAAAATGACTTTAAGAAAAGCATATATTGTCCATAGGTTTCTTGTAGGTCGAAAGGGAAAAATTTTATTTTTCTAAGTATATTTTAAACTATTTAATTAATATTATTAAGTATTCATACTAAAATTTTGTAGCAAGAATGTTCTTGAAAACATGTTTAAAAGATCATGGAATAGTGTAGAAAAATGATTTTTAAAACTATATTTTCAAGTAATAAATTTATCTAATAAAATATCTTAAATGGTAATTATTTTGAGTGATCTTTGAAACTTATTTTTTGACTAAAAATAAATAAAAAATGTTATTTTATTTTTAAATATTAATTCTAGAAATTTTTACAATATTTTATTAAAGGGATTTCAAATTTATAGATATGAATTTTAAGATATTTTGATAATTGCCTAAAATAGTAAGTAGTGTAAAATATTTTGGACATGAAAAAGGCTTAAAAATGTCATTTAAACCTTTATTTTAAATCTAGAATTTTTTATAAAAAATTAAACAAAAAATGATATTTTAATTGGTATTTAAAATCTCAAAATGCTTATTAAAAACTTGTAAGGATTAGTGCTTATTTTTTTAACTAGTTGGTACTAGTGTAGAATAGTTTTAAACAATTTTATACTCTTAGACATCACTTAAATTCTCTGAATTAGCAAGGAAAAACAAATTCCTTACTTATTAGAATGATTTGCAAGTCATAGAATTAGAATTCTTCAAAATTAGAAGTTATAGAACTTAGAAAATCTAAGTGGACTATATCTAGTTTTATAACATGAACTGTGAGAAATATATTAATCCTAGATTGATATTTTGATTGATGATTCACATAAAATATTATGTAGTTACAAACTTTAAAAAAAATATGTTTAGTTAATAATGAGTATTTTGTGAAAAAAAAGAGACACTGCTCCATGGGTTTCATAATAAAACTATCAATATAGTGCATGCATATTGATATGAATGTTATATGATTTGTATATGCATTGATATGTTTGTATATGAAAATGGACCTTTTGAAAGAGATACAGTAACATCAAATGATTACTTTAATTTTTCCTATGATCATTAGAAATATGATGAGGTAATTGTAGAACTTTCTTACTAGATTCCATTCTTTGTTATATTTTGACCATGGTTATAAATAATATTTTGACCTTACCCTATTATGTGAAATGGGCTAGTGAGAACTTGATATAAAATTGGGTTTTATGTTGTATATGAAAATATGATTATATGCTAAATATGGGATTTAATGTCATTTATGACATTGTTGGCTTAAATGTTGTCAGCTTAAATTCCGATGTGAAGATATGACAATTTAGCAAAATATTTGATGTGAGAGCTTTTGGAGATGATGAGAGTTTTGGCCTAGCACCTTGTATTTCGAGTCACATTCAATAACTTAAGGTAAAGGAACCATAACGTTGGGATACGCATAGCTATGGTTTGTCTAGAGTAATAAGGATGAATTTTTTATACCATACTACTATTATTACTTATTTAATATTATGAATGGATGATATTCTACTCATATGTTTAAGATGAAACTACTGTTAAAAATGGTTTTTAATTATATATATCCTATATATGAAAGTTATTTCAATTGAAATTGATTAGAACATTTATATGATAGCTATTTTGCTGAGTAATTTTGCAAATACTAAGCTAGATGCTACCATTGAGCTTTCAAATATTTGGTGAACCATGCATTATATGTAGTATGGTACATTTTGCAAAGAGTTCCTTTTTTTGTCTATTGTTTTGTAACCAATAGTGTTAGTTATTGATTTACTTGATACAACATTAAAGTTACTTGCCACTTCACTTGTTCTATTGGCATATGTACCCATTTCATCAATATAAGCATCACTCCTATCACCAGAGCCCTTGTTACCTCTTGTGATTGTACCAACATCATTGGTAGTACATTCTTTACTATATATTCTATAGCTTGAGTATGTCCCTATGTATGTTCCACTTATCATCATCGAGGACTGTAAGTTTAATGTAAGTGTCTAATTAGATACATCAATGAATTGTTATGTTGATAGATACCATTTTGTTCTTCTTTTGATTTGTAGTTATTGTATATATTTGTATTGATTTGTTGTAATATCATCACAACTATTTTGTTATAAGAGTTTACTAAAACCCTAAAACCTTATTTGTCATTTGTTTCCTTTCATATATGATTTATTTAAGGAATGTTGTAAAATAATAACAATGGATTTTACCATAATTTTCAAGAAAACACAAGAAAAAAAAGCTTTCGCTAACATTAAAGTTAAACATATTTTTTCCAAAGTATTCCAAACAAAGTAGATTTTTTCTTTTAGCTTTATAAACTTGATCCTATTTTATTATGTTAGTTCCATAGCTTGAACAATCAAAATAAAAAAATCACTTAGATTTTAGAAAGGTTATCTTATAAAATATCTCTCTATTTTCTAAAGGAATTTTCAAGAAAATGATATTTAGACAAGGTATATAAATCTATCTCTAGTCTATAATTCTGACAAATTACCTTTCCTAAAATTAGTTTTTTAAAAAATTATCTATTTGAAAATATGTTGGAAGTAATGACCTTCTAATATATATATATATATATATATATATATATATATATATATATATATATATATATATATATATATATATATATATATATTGAAATCACTTCACTAAAAATTTTTATTTTCTAAGATCAATATGTTTCAACTATTTCCTAAATGAAAAAAGAAACTTTTTTTGATTTAAAATTTGACTCTCAAAAGATTTTCATATGGCTAATTTTTTAAGATATATTTAAAAGGATAAAGCTTATCAATTATGAAAATTGATCTTTTGATTGATATAAAGTTAAAAGAAGAAAAGAAAAATTTATTAGTGAATCTTGTATTTTTGCGTCGCGCATATTTTAAAAATATTAAAATTTTTATAGATTAGTTAACTTAGAAAGGCTTGTAAAGATGTTTAGTTGATATCATTATGCCAGTTGTGACGGTTCAAAAATATGGTCATGACAAAGGTAACATTAGAGCCACGGTCTTGTTAAACTATAGAATGGTCAAAATATAGTCCAAGCAAATGGTGGAATAATGGAATCTAGGAATGGTACAAGTAAAACTTTGAATAGAAGTAGTCCTACAATGTACTATAGCAAGTGTTAATAAAAATTTTAATGGATTTATTACAAATAGAAAGTATCTTTAAATTCTAGCAAAAAAATATTTGTTTTCTAATATAAGTATTCTATAGGCAATGATAAGGCTTATGGTAAAATCGAAAGAATAAAAAAAATAAAAAGTTTGCAAACTTTTATAGTAGTGAGAATGAAATGATCAGAAAGCACTAGTTTAGGAAGCTATGGTACAATAAGCCTTATAAAGAGTACTTGATTAAAGGAATAGCAATAGAGATAAGCAAAATGATAAGCAACCTTATCCCTCAACAGCCTACGAGGATAGATTGTAATTAATTCTTGAATTTTTGATGTAAAAACCCTGAGTCATGGTGATATTGATTCATCAATTAACCCCTGACAGTTTCTTAAAAGAATAGAAAGAATTGTAAAATGTTAGGATGCAATAAAATTACAATGGTAAAACTAGTAAGACACTAGCTAGAGGATGTAGCTTACCAGTAGCATGACTAAAATAAAGAAATGAAATTAAGAGGTGATAATTTGATCATTTAGGCATAGTTTTAGGAATAACTTATGGATCATTTCCTTCTACCAAGTCTTTAGGATGCAAAAGCAAGAGAGTTTGAATAATTAATTCAAGGATTCATGATAATAGCCCAGTATGATGCTCAATTCACATGACTTTCATGTTATACCAAATATTTGGTGCCTACTGAAAAGGAAAAAGTAAATTAATTTCTGAATAGACCCTAGGACTATTTTTATGATAGAGTTAATGTAGCGAAGGATGTAACTTATAAGTAAATGTTGAATTTACTTATTAAGGTAAAAATTTATTTAAAAGAAAGGCATACGAAGGAAACAAACTCTGGTAAGAAAAGTTAAAGGTTTAAAGGTAGAGGTAGTAGTAGTAAAAAGCTAAGCAAGAATGTACAAATTGCATAAAAGGTGGACGATCTAGCAAGAAGAAATTTCAAGGATAGGAGAATCACCAAAAGGCTAGTGTTATATTAAGACTAACAAACCTAACAAGGAGGACCTACTTTGTGCTAAATCTAACAAATGGACCACCTTTCTATAATCATTGTGATATAAACACATTGGACCTTATGCACCCCACTTCAAATGTAGACAAATGAGACACATAGCATGAGATTGTAGAATAGCTTGGTTTAGAAATAATGTTGCCTTCAGTACTTAAAACATATAAGTATTTATTTTTATGAGATCATTAATGAAAAAAATATTTATTATATTATTTCCTTATATTTCTTGTCTTTTAGTGTGTTATACATGCTTAATTTAATAGAATCGATCTTGTTTTGTAATTTGAAATTGGTTTTACAATGTTTTGAATTTATTCGATTAATGTTGAATTTTAATACTATTTTTATTTTTTTAGCTATATTTTAAGCTCTAGATGTCGGATTGAGGTAATTTTTATATTGTTAGAAAACTTAAATAAAGATCTATAACTTTAGTGTTTTGATCAATGCCTAGTTTAGACTTCTGCAAGCCCTTATTTAGTTAAGAAACTAAAACCCTATTTTTGTCTTAACTAAGCCAATTTCAATTTTTTGACTATATCTAGAGTTACAAAAGCCCAATTAATATGGAACTAGCCCTTAAATTTTCATAAGACCCAGTTCTACAACTTTTCATTACGTATACCCAAATTACATTGCTTTAATAGTTTTATATTGGTTAAAAATTAGACCTATAAGAATTCATTGTAGTAACTCCTAGAGTTAATTGATTTGTAAAAATAAGTTCCAAGCTTCTAAAAATTAAAAAGGCACTGTTCTTGTAATCCTAAGAGACATACAATCCAAGTCCAATAGGTTTTTAGGTTAATTAGGTTAAATAAAAGGATAAAATTCATTAGACACAAGAGACTTTTACATATTCAACAAATAGTTTTCCCTTTTTCTTCCAACTCTTGTGTTCTTTAGTCATAAAAGGCTAAATTTGAAGTTAATTTAAGGAGTTTAAAACTTTATCTCCTGGATTATAAGATCATGATTTGTAATATTAATTTTTTTAATTCTCTAATTACTTGTGTTGATTTCTTCAAATTGTATGTATTGGATGTTGATTTAGTATAATTAGTATTTATCCTTATGATTTTTTATATTTTTCTATTTTGATGTTGAATTATGGTTAGTAAATCACGGTTTACACATATGGGTAAAAGGTTGAGGGATAGATTTGAAGGTTTCTAATTTAATTTCTTAATTCAATCAAATTTTATTATTAAATTAATTTCAATTTGGTTTAGGGATTATAGTAGTTGCTTAATTTAGCTAATCTTAATTGATGAAATCCTAGATAATTATCTAGAGTAGGATTCATAAATTATTGTAGGGCTTTTGGGTAATTCAAGGTTGAAAGATTAATTAGAAAAGTTAAATCCTAATTGGTCTATGATTAATTTAAACTAAAGCTTTCAATACCTTGAATTGGCTTTTTCATTATATTGATTTTCTTACTTGTTATTTATTTCATGTTTTATTTTTCTTAATATTTTAATTTTAATTCATAAACCTCTTAATTTTATTTTGTATAATTCTACATAATATAGTATTCTACATTTTGTCTGCATACTATTTTATTGGTGTTTGCATTTATTTCATCTATTTCTTTTATTTTTTATGTATAAATAATTAAAACAATTATGTAAACATTATTGTGAGTCAATTTAGAGAAGATAATTCAAGAGATCATAGGGGTATGACTTGGTTTGTCTCATTATACTATACAATAAACCAACATTTATCTAAATTTGGTGTATTGCAATGTGCAGATCAATCTTCTATAGTACCTAGAAGAAAAATAGTAAGAACAAGAAAAAAAGGAAACAATTAGAGCCTAAGCTAAAGTATTTGCCATGATAAGGTAGGAGGCTTAAGCCTTAAACACCATCATGATAGGTATCTTACTAATTGAGAATTTTTATGCAAGAGTTTTGTTTAATTTTGGAGCAACTCATTCTGTCTTATCTCATAATTTAGCAAGTAAAACTTTGAAACTGATAAGGAGTTGGAAAATGTTATGATTGCTACTAACCTA
This sequence comes from Sindora glabra, assembly GCA_020226215.1. Lineage (NCBI taxonomy): Eukaryota > Viridiplantae > Streptophyta > Magnoliopsida > Fabales > Fabaceae > Sindora > Sindora glabra. The sequence continues at coordinate 88,452,229 of CM035226.1, forward strand.
GTAGAAAAGGCTATAATAGCAACTCATAGTGTTAGAGAATGCAAACTAAGTGTAGATAATTATTCAACCAAGTAGATTTGATAGTACTAGATATGGTAAATTATGATTTTTTCCATTTATTATCTTTCTAAAAAGGGGAATGTGATGGTAGATGCTTTGAATAGAAAAGAAAGGAAAGTTAGCACTAAAGTATGTCAGACCTTATCCAATTACAAAAAGTGTTAGTAAAGTAGCTTACTAGTTAGAATTATAAGAAAATTTGAAAGCAATTCACCTTGTGTTCCATGTGTTGATGTTAAGAAAATATATCTTAATGAATCTCATGTTTTAAAGGAAAAATCTATAAAGTTAGATTAGAAGCTAATCTACATAGAGAAATGAATTAAAATAATAAACAAACATGTTATGAAGATAAGACTAAAGGAAATACTTACAATTAAAATGGTTTAGGAAAGACATGGAGAGTAAGAAGTAACTTGGGAAGTAGAAGTAGATATGAGGGAAAGATACCTATAGTTATTTAGTAAGATTTCCATAAACCATGAATTCTAATTTATCCTCTCTTGTTTAGTAAAATTTGAGGATAAATTTTCTTTAAAAGGGGAGAATTGTAGCCCAATAAAAATCTAGTAGTTAGGATTTTATAGAATCAATCTAAATAATGTCTATTGGTAAATAATAAGTAGAAATACTTATTACTAGTAGTAGAAACATTTATTAGTTTTGGAGGATAAAAATCCATTAGGAGTTAATTAATAAAAACCTTAGGGAATCGAAGTATTTAAGAACAATATTGATAAGACTTAGGTGTAACTTAAAGTTTTCACTTAAGAGCATCCAAAAATTATCCTAAGATGGCAAAAATGAAATTTTGGACCCATATATAGTGGCATGGATGTCCACTAGAGAGGAAAGAGAAAAATTGGTTAAGTTTAAGAATATTTGTGTAATTACCAAGTAAATTTCCTAATTAGTGATTTTAAGGAAAAAGAAGTGGTAAAATATAATATTTTATTAGAAAACTTAATCATCAAGAATAATAATATATTAATAAATTTGAAATGAGAATATTCAACGGTATATGTTCATATTATAAGCTTAAAGATAGAATATACTAAGAATGATACTTAGGAATGAATATTCTTTGCATTATTCCATTTAGAGATAAACTTAGAAGTAATAAGTTGAAATGAAATTAAACCCTTTATTAGAGAACCAAATTGTGTACCATATGGTTATGAGGGAATTGGATGATGCGGTTTAGTTACTTAGGGATTATGTCATCTTAACTTAGTAAGCACTCATCTTCACACTATAAATCATGTAGTTTTAGCTCATTTCCTCCCATAACAAAGAAGAGGGGCAAGAATAGGGAGAGATAAAAAGGGAAAAGGTATTTCTTTAGAGTTCTTACAAGTTTACAATATCATTTAGTAAAGGTATAAGCTTAGAACTCCCATAAATTCATCTTTTTTTTTCCATAAGCTTCTTTACTAATACTATATTATTTTGGATGGTGCATTTTGGATTTTAGGCAAAGGAATCAAGCACCTCAAGCATCCTTAAATGAATAAAGATCCACTCCTTGTCTTTTTAGTTTTCTTTATTAATAATGTTTCTATGTAAAATGTATATATGATTGTGCTTGTTGTTAGTGTGTTGAAGACATAAAACTTATGGTAGATTTTTTGTTAATATGTGTCCTTAAAATTAAAAAAAAAAAGTTTTGAAGAAATTGGTTTTGGAAAGAATGTTTTCAAAATGATCCTTTGAAATCCACAAGTTTCTTACAAATTAGAAGGGAAGAATTTTACTTTTGAGAGGAAAAGTTACTATAATATATATTAAACTATTTAATCAATGTTATTAAGAATTTATACTAAAAGTTTGTAGAAGGTTTAAAAGCTTATGAAATAATGTAAAAAAATATTTTTAAAACTATGTTTTCATGTAATAAAGTTCCTTAACAAACAAAATTGACTAGTAATTGTTTTAGATGATCTTTGCAAGTTGCTTTATAAGTAAAAATGATTAAAAATGTTATTTTATGTTCAAATATTAATTATTAATGATTCTTTTACATATTTTTATTAAAATTTGATATTTTTAAAGAGATTTCAAAGCTAAGGATGCCAATTTTAAGCAATTTTGATCATTACCTAAAGTAGTAAATAATGTAACATGTTTTGGGCATGAAAAGAGTTTGAAAATATGATTTGAGCCTCCATTTTTAAATCTGAAAATTTTTATAAAAATTTAGGAAAAATATGATATTTTAATTGGTATTTATATGTTCAAGGTGCTTACTAGGTACTAGTATGGATTAGTGTTTATTTTCCTAACTAGTTGGTACTAGTGTAGGATGGTTTTAAGTAATTTTTAATACTAGTAAATAGCACTAAAATGCACTTTAATTAGTATTGAAAAATTTTTCTTACTTTTTAGAATGATATACAAGACATAGAATTAAAGTTGCTTAAAATCAAAAGTTGCCAACTTGAGAAAATCCAAGTGGAATATCCCTAGTTTTGTGGCAAAAATTATGAGAAATATAGTAATCCTAGATTAATAATTTGATTGATGATTCACATATAATCTTATGTAATTACTAACTGGAAAAAATGTTTAGTTAGTAATGAGTATTCGATAAAAAAAATGGACATTGCTCTATAGGTTTCATAGTTAAACCATCAAAATAGTGCATGGATATTGATATGAATGGTTATATGATTTGTATATGCATTGATGTGTTTGTTTATAAAAGAGGAGCTTTTGAAAGAGATACAATAACATTGAATGGAAGCTCAAATTTTGCTTATGGTCACTAAAAATGTGACAAGGTAATTATAAATCTTTCTAGCTAGATTATGCTCTATGTCATATTTCGACCATGGTTATGGATGGTATTCTGACCTTATTCTATTATGTGAAATAAGCTAGTGAGAGCCTACTATGAAATTGGCTTTTATGTCATATGCAAAAATGTGCCTGTATACTGAATATAGGGTTTAATGTCATTTATGACATGTTGGCTTGAATATCATTGGCTTGAATGCCTATGTGACGATGTGATAATTTGGCATGGAATGTGATATCAAACCTTTATGGAGATGATAAGAGTTTTAGCCTAACGCCTTATATTCTGAGTCACACAGGATAATGTGTGGTAAGGGGGAGGTATAAGGTTGGGATACATATAGTTATGGATAGTCCAGAGTAACAAAAAGGAACTTTTTATGCCATGTTGCCATTATTATCTATTTAATATTATGAATAAATGACATTCTTCTTATATGTTGGAGATAAAACTACTATTAAAAGGGTTTTCAAATATATATATATCTTATATATGAAAGTTATTTTAATTAAAATTGATTAAAAAATCCATGTAATAATTATCTTATTGAGTACTTTTATTACTCACTCTACTTCTAGATATATTTTTGTAGATACCAAGCTAGATGCCATTTATTAAGCTTTCAAACATTTGGTGGAGAGGGGATTATATATTGTATTGTATATTCTAGCAGGAGTTCCTTTTTTTCTCTATTGATTTCTTATTATGTCTTTAAATTTGTAAAATCTCATTTTAATTCCTAAAACAATAATTCAGTAAATACATTATTAGTTAGGAAAATGTTGGAAAGGCTTAAGGTAGCTAATTAATTATAGGAAACAGAGTCTAAAGGTAAAAATAAGTATAACTAGATTAATTATAATAATGTATTAAATTAGAATTAAAATAAGATGTGTAAAAGAAAAATAGGGATATAAATAACTTAAATACCTTTAATGAAACATAAAATTACCTTTACCCCATTAAAAACCCAATCAATCACCTTTACCCTTTTTGAATCACAAGCTTATTGATCTCTCTTTCTCCATTTCTCCTTTGTGATCATTTCTTTTTTTTTTTTTAGAATTCTTGTAGAATGGAATTCGAGTGGCAAGGGATCATTATCCTCTCACTTTTAATCAAGGTATAAGTCCATGCTTGCAAGTTTAAACTTAGAATTTATCAACATTTGGTGATAGAATAGAGTTGGGGCTTATTTTAGTAAAATCTATGTTGTGGATGTTAAAAACTAGCTATCAATCCCCTAGTGGACCTTTATCTTCTTTATTTATTTATAAATTTAAGGTAAGTAGATGAACTACTTATTGGCAATGCTTTTAGATTTGTTATATTGAAATCTAAAAAATTGAAAATGTGAAAATGGTTAATGAGTGAATTGAATTGGTGATTGTAAGATGAATGATGTAGCTTTAAATTGAGTAGAAAAGGGAATATAATGTATCGAGCAACATTTAAAAGCATTGGTAAGCTGCATGTTGAAGTATTGCAGAGGTTTCTAGGCTTTTTACATTCCTCGAACTAATTTTGAAAATTTTTATATAGTACTTGAGTATAATATTTAAGTACTACCTTGTAAATGGTACAAACAAGGCAGCAATCAAGTACTATACTCGAGTACTAAAGGTTTATTACTTACAATCTTTAAGTACTCGAGTATTGTATTTGAATATAGACTACACAATAACATGTATTCAAGTTTTGTACTTAAATGTTGTATACCCTACCCTTCAAATGCTCAAATGAATGAATAAAGTGAATTTAGAAGCTATCATGATAAGAATATGAGGAAATTGTTTAGATTATAAATGAGATATAGTTTGTGATTTTTTTATTGGTTATGTCATTTTTATTTTAAATGGATGTGTAGTAAGGTTAATAATGGATGAAATGTGTTATCAAATAACTATAAAATTGAAACCTTGAATCAAATTGAATGAACCTAATCCAAAAATCTTACACATAAATTACCATACAGAGGAAACAATGTTAGGAAGGACAAGGAAATGGTGTGACTGATGATAGGAGATATTGTTGGTGTGTGTCCTAGGAACCAATCATATAGATTATTAAAGTAATACACAATGTATTATATTTTATTTTAGGCAATTTAATTATTATATTTTATTTTTATAATTTTATTATTATTCTGCACAATTTATAATTTAATATAATAATTATCCTTAGAATACCTTCGCTATTCCTAAAATGCCCCTAGTCAAGTATTATTACGAAAAGGATAGTAATAATACATCGAGACTAGCATGTATAATGACTGATGATTACGAATCATAGATATGTGATATCAAGTCAATACATGAGTACATTATTAGTGAACAATGTACTGGACTGACCCACTATGAGAATATTGTATGGATAAACGTGTCATAAGTTATTCTCATATGATTACAAATACATACAAACCTTTAACTTGAAGTCACTACAGTTCCTTACATGAGGAATTACTCACTTTAATATTATCTTATGTCACCTTTAATCAGGATGACGAATAGGGCATTGATTGGGTGTGTCATAAATCGTGCAAAGGGAAGTGAGTGATGTAGATGGGATTTTGTTACTCTTATATAAAAGAGAAATATCCTTGGGCCCCTTGATTGAATGAGACTTAGAAATATATAGCCATGCTCAATTGGATTAATATGTGATATTAATTATTTATTTTAAGTCTACTCAGTATCAAGAAATATAAATTGAACATTGACGAGAATGACACATTCCATACCTCCAGTTCAATTTAGATATTATTATAAAAGAGTTATGATGCAAAATGTTGATCATGTATTAGGTGGATGTCGAATCATAGACATTCTTACTACTTGAGTGATAGTGATGTATTGTTAGATACCGCTCACTGTCTATGGCTCAATAATGAGTCATTGTCAACGTAGTAAAAACCTACAGGGTTACACAAAAGGAGTAAGAATAAGATAATAATTAATTAAACTTTAATTATATTAATATCTAATTAATTGGACTTATTTTCGTGCATATATATATTATTATTAAGAATAATAATATGTTATTCACGTAATATATATATATATATATATATAATATTATGTGATATTATTTGATATTAAAGTAATATCAAATAATTACGTTATCAGATATTAGATAAATATATTATGAGATAATATTATTTTGATATTTGATAACTATATGCAATTATCTAATATTAAGATATTTATATTATTAGATAATATTATCTAATATTAGATAATTAATAGATAAGTCCTATCTCTCCTCATTATCTCTAGGATAAGGATAAAATGAGTTGTTAAGTATGATTAAAATTTTGGAATCATTATCCTAGTAGGATTAGGATTGTGGCTTGCCTAAGTTCTATAAAAAGAGGCTTGAGGGCAGCACATTAGGCACACGCTCATAAGCTTCCTAAAATCCTAAATCGCTCAGAAAATATCGAATCCTAATTCCTAGAGAGAGAAACGCATCCTAGAAGATTTGTGAAAGGCGAGGGGTCATTGTTCACTCCGTGTGGATATCGTAAAGACGCTGTACCTTCCGGTTGGCGTTTGATTCATCCACTCTCAAGTTTTGATCAGTAGAAACATGAGTGCCCAATAAGTAAAATTCTAATCATTGATTTATGCTTTTTACATGGATCCTAAGTAGAATTCGGATTAAAATTTTGAAATTTCGCTGCATGTAATAATCCAAATTCCCAACAGATATAAGACACGAAATTACTATTATTGATTTTCCTAAGTGATATGTTTGATGCTTATGAATTTTTTTTACAATTCGAGTGTGTATGTTAAGTAAAAGATTTATAACCATAACTATGTATGACTAGTAACAAGTAGATTATTTGCTTATTAAAACCAGAGTCTTAGTATTTCTTTTATAATGATTTTAAGTGATCAAAGTAAAGCTCCACAACTACCATCGGCTGCACAAAGGTAAACTTACAGAGTGTAGCCTTAGTTGGAAGATGGAAATAAGGTAGTTATTGATAGGTTCTTTTAGGGTAATTTGTAAATACAAGATATACACAAACTAAACTCTAATGTAACTTATATTTTATTAAATACAAGTATAAGGATATTTAATCAACCTTTACTTCTTCATCAGAATGTACCAAGCTATATAAATGGAAGTGCAATTATTTAAATAAAATCCAGACCATTTATGATAACCTTACTATCCCTTGATTTCAATATGTCCTTTTGCTTTTTGAAAATTTTTCTTGTTACAAAGCTTTCATACTTTATTGCTTAAACCTTAAAATTGCAAAAAAAAAGTGTTTTTATTACTTAAGTTCTTTGCAGATCATTGAATTTTAGGTTTTTTTAATTGGAAAATATAGTTTTCTAAATAATTCATGCTCATGTATCATACATTAGCATTCTTTACTGTTGGCAATTATAATAAGGGACTGTATATATATGTAGTAGATTATGATGTTCTTAATGTGAAAGGGGATGCAGATTATGAAGAAATTTAAGCTAGTTACTAAAAGTGAAGATATTTGAAGCTTGGCCAAGTCTTTATGTCTATAGGATTTTGTGGGCTCTAAAATTGAAAGGCATCATGTTTGTTTATATGGGAGAGGATTTAACTAATAAGAGTGATTTGCTATTGAAGTACAATCCAATTCATAAGAAGGTCCTAGTGCTTATTCTCAATAATAACATTTATTGTTCCTTTCCATTATATGAGACATTTTATCAAACCTAGTCACGATCTAGTCCAATAGATTCAAGGCATATGATAGTTTTGCAAATTCCACTATTAGTGAATATTTAATTTTTCATTTTTTTACACATTTAAAATCATAGAACTAAACAAATAGGTTAGTTTATTAAACCAAGATAAGGATGTATATTATGGTTTGGTTGCATAAGAATTTCTCATATAATTGTGAGTGTCCATTCACAATATGAAAGGCATGAAATATTTATTTTCGAAGCCTTTATGTTAAAAATAATCACTATTTGTAACTATTATTGGATAAACTCTCCATAGATTGTAACAATTTTGAGAGCCTAATGAAACCTTCAATGTAACTAACAATCAATGTTCCCAAGCTTCTTCTAATATATAATAGATATTGAGATAAAAATAATGGCCTGTGGTATTTTTGTAGCAGTGCAGTAATGGATTCAAGAGCTAGCTTTTTACAAAAAATATTTTTATAGGGTATTTATCACTAAAGGATGGGAGTAGGATTTCTTTACAAACTATTGATACTTCTTCTAGATCAATAATTCTTCCCTATGGATCTTGTTTAAAGTAATCATTATGGATGATAGCAATTGAAGTTATTATCTTATTTGTTTTTCCAATTATTATGCTTATTATCAAGATGCCTTTGCATCTTACAAGATTATGAATACCTTTTCATTGTAACTAAATAAATTAGCAAAACATGTGTTTCTTTTCCAAGATTAATTAAATATATCATCTCTTTTCAATTCTAGCTAAAAGATATGCTCATACTCTTTTGTGATGCCATTTTGGTATAATTCTAGCTAAATGCCTAGTGCATATGTTCATCTTGACTATTGTGACAGAAAAATCATAAACACATCAATCTTCATAAACATTGAAAAGATAATATAATCCTTTCAACCTACGTCAACATTTACCTACCAATGTGAAATAAGATGAAATTAAACTCCTCATGTTTTCATCAATTTTAAATCACAAAAGGCAAATTGACTCCGCTAAGCTGGATAGTGAATACCAAATTCATGTTTTAACATAAACACATCAATCTATATGACATTCACAATAATTTTAGATAATTTTCTCAAACTCCTAAACAACCTTGAAAGTTTAACTAAATACTTATGTATTACAAATTTAAAAAACATTTGGAGTGCTTGTTTAGTGAAAATGACCCTTATGAAAGGAATCTTAAGTAAAGAGCTTAACTTGTCTGCCTCCTAATAAAAAAGGTTGAGAGTAAGGATAAGCTTTTCGAGCTTCTTTTCATTTGCTTCATAGGAACCGCAATACATGGAAGAGCTTGGACCTTTGCATGTATGATTCTCTTTAGCCTTGGTATCCATATGGGCTTGATCAAATAAATTCAAAGTCAAGGTATTGTTCAAATATTGACCCATTAATTGCCATCATTAGATAGGTTCGGCACAAAAAATGGAATTACCTAATTAATACTCCATAACTTATAAAACTATCATAAAAATTCTTTAAAATTCATATCAAGTTCATTAATTATTAAACGTAACATAAATTCATTAAACCTATCATAGAAATCAAGGCTATAATAAGTAATATCCATTACAAAAATATGAAGTCTAGATGTTGCTAACAACTTTTCAAAGCTTAATATTTTCATATAAATAAACATTACATATTTTTCAATAAGAGCTCAACATAATGTTTTTTTTTTCAATCATGGGGCAAGTTAAAGAAATAATCAATTTGATATTGATGTTTGGTGATAATCTCCCTAGCCAACATTCTTTGAATGTTTGTAAGCCCATTAATAAGTTTCAATTCATTAATTACCCTAATCCTTTTATCAGCTCCTTCCTCTTCATGCTTGAAACAAGATGCAAGTGCCCTTATGTCTTGCTTTATACTCTTAGAAAACTTCCTAACTTTTCCATTGTATTGTCAAGTTGTCCATAGTATCATTAGATCCTCTAGTCTTTTTTTTTTAATTTACTTCTACTACTTTATCCATTGCTTGGTCCTTAGGTGTTTACAAATGGTGGTGTTAGAGGTTGTTGAGTATAAAAATGATGTCCAAGAATTCATCAAATCCTTCACGTGCATATTGGATTAGCCCTCTAGTTGTCCTTCTATGTTATGTTGCATTTCCTTCTCCATTGCTTGAAGTGCATTATAAGGATTTTTAGCATCTTCACCATTTGCTCTATCTTTACTATATACTTGTTACATTTCATTACAAAATGGGAACAGTTTATTATATAGTTCTTGAGCATTGTTATGAGAGAAAAATATAAACAAATAAACATGGAAAAAATAACTAATCAATGCAAAATATTCTAAATTGTATATTTACAAACATTCATAAGTTATAATTATGTTTACCCACTCATTGAAGATTTCTTTCTTAATTATAATTTTCTTTTCTTTGTCATTCCTATCCAAATCTACTTGCTTTTGGACCTAACATTCTAGTGATTGCTCCATATTATTTTTTTTTCCAAAGTTTAACCCATGATTCAATATGTAGGGAAGATTTCAAACCACATCCTGACATGTTCATTTCAAGCATTTTCTCTAATTCTTTCAAGTATCCAGATTTGATTGTCCAATACCCTTAGTTTTCCAATGCTTTTAATTTGAAAGTTCTGTTAAAGGCTCTACCAACTTAGCATCTTCTTGATATGTCCATTAATGCTTGCAACCTTTTGCTTTTGATTGTGTGGCTTCATCCATATTTGCCAATAAATTGAGCAATATATAATTGAAAATAACATCACCAAACAAAGTACAATTTTAGAAAATTTCAACTAACTTATGTAATATAAACTCCAATTAATAATTTAAACTAAATGAAAAATAAAATGCAAACTTAGTTAGTTAACAAACTAACTCGTCAATAGTTACAAAATTCAAGCTAAACCATAAAATAAATCAAGTCAATTACATATCATTCCATATAAATTAAACCATAAAAAACTTAATGAATGTAAATATAATATAATCTTAAATACAGCTAACTCTTTAGGTGTTCTACATTTCTTTAGCAAAATTGTCCCTCCATGAAATCCACTATTCACTTGACTAATTAAATCATGCATCCTATCTTTATTCTCCTTATTTAATTGTAAGGTTGCCTTTAATGGATCAATTGCAATCACTTTTCTGATATGATTATGTACTAAGCAACATGCTATGATAATTCTATCTTATGTCTTTATTAGGTAAAATGACTTGGTCCTTAAGAATTGCCCAATATCATTTTAATAGTCCAAAGGTTCTTTCTATCACATTCCTAGTAGATGAATGTTCTATATTGAAGAACATTAAAGGTGTGGCTAGTTGTGCTTAATTTCTTTATTCACTTAAGTGATATCTTTATCCTTTATTTAGTGTAAGGAATCCAGCCCCATTCATGTATTTGGCATCACATAAGTAATAATAGCTTATAATTAATTTAAGAACTTAGTATTTGTACAATTTGAAAAATATATTTTCAATAACTAGTTTTTTAGTTATAGAGTACCTTGCAGAACTTTTAGACTATTAGAATGAGTAATTACATCTTTGAGTACTCTAGAATTAGTTGTTGAACCCTCTTATTTAGTCAAGATATAAATAAATTACATATCTTAAGAATATACTCCTCGTACATTAGTTGTCACTTCACCCTTTCTATTTTGATATTTAGGCTTATCACCTTCTAAAACATTCACCTTGATGTAAGTACTATCTAATACTCCTAAACAATTCTACATATTGAAACAATTAAGTTAATTTTTATTGTTAAAATCATATATTTGTAGCTAACATTTATAAAGTAGTTACTTTGAACCATTTCCATTTTGAATCACTAGAATTTTCAAAGATTGATTCAAGTTGCTTGAGTAATTCTTTATGGTATCTTAACATAGCAAGTAGCACATTAATAAATTGCTGGCTAATAGTCTTTCTTGATCTCATGAACTATCTTTTAATAACTCTATTCTTAACATCACATACTAAGATGTGTAAAAAAATTGCAACCATTTTTTCAATATCTATATTCCTTATTGGCTCTAGCATACTAATAACTCTTAATATGTCACATAACCTATGAAATGAAAATCTATCCATCCTAAGACTTTCAATGGATGCTAAATCATTTATGAAAATTATTTTATGGAAGTTCACATTTCGAATTAACATCTTACTATGACAACATATCTAATTTATTTTCTTTTTCTTAATTATTTAAATAAAATAATATAAGTCACCATAATAAAAAAACAAAGTGAACTAATTTAAGAGCTTTAAAATCACAATCAATATAATAATAATTCTCTTCATTTTTGCTCGAAAATGAAAGATCGATTCTATGAAAAAATTATACAAAGTAGATAATATGCAAATTAAACATATTAGTAAAATAATAGCAAAATAAAAAAAGTGAAAAAATCATGTTCATGTATATATGTAGAAAAATGTAAGTGATAAACAAGGATTCAATATAAAGAAGAGTCCAAAAGAAAAGTTGATTACAATTTGAAAATATTTCGTAATATACTTTTCAGAAAAAAAATGCCAATATAACACACTAATTTTGATCCTAAGGTTATATAATTCTAGTTAAAAAGTTCTACTTTTCACCTTTTTATGTTTACTCAATTAGTATTCAAACCCTAACACATAATTGTTCCTCGAAGGTTAAGTGACATGATTTGTTATATAGGTCTATAGTTTAAAAAGAAATATAGGGCAATTTTCTAGCTATGTGTAGGTTGAGAATAAGGTAAATTTTCATTAGACATTGCACATAAGTCATAATTTTTATTTTTATGATTTACTAAATTTGAACATAGTGGAAATAAGATGTTTATCTTTCTTAGGAGGAAAAATAGAAGGGTAAAGTAAAGGAGAAGATTGACATGTGAAAGAAAAAATGGTGGATTTTTGTGATGTTCTTCATATTCAAATAAGTAAGACCATTGTGAAGAAGGTAAATATATGTTATGTTGTCCATTCTCCTATGCAAGATAGAACTTTTGCCTTTTTATTGATAAGGCTTGCTTTCAACAAGAACTCTCTACAAAATTATGGGAGTTTTTGGAGTCTTCACATGTTACAATAGATGTTCTTCTTATTGATAAATATCATGTTTATTATTATGTAATCTTTGTATTAAATGTTATTTTAATTAGTTTTAGTTAGTTGGTTAGGTCTTGAAGCTTGCTTTTGTACTACAGAAAAGCCAAAAACATAAAAGAAAGGTAACACCATGCAAATCTTCTAAGGACTTGCCTACAGGAACATTAGCTAAGTTTTATTATAACCTTATCTTAACTTTCTATAATCTCTTTATTCACTGATCTTGCCTTTGCATTATATTGCATTTTAGGATTGAATGTTTAATCCTTTATATAATATGTGGTCATAGGTTATATATTCTAGTTATTATTAATCAAACTTAGGTCAAAGTTGTAACTTGTATGTCTAATTACATGCAATGGGCATTATGTTTATTGATGCTCATCTTAGATGATAGTAGTAAACCTTGAACATGGTAATCTTTTCTGTTCATTGTTTGATTGTAGTCTTTTTATGAGTGGTTGGTGTTCTGTTAGTTGGCACTTAGTAAGGTGCTCTTATGATAGTCATCCTAGTTTTCTATGCAAACAAGCAATCATGATATCTAAATTCTCTAGTTTTGTTTGACTTTTGAACTAGAAGAAACTATAATAGATGATCTAGTTTCAATTTTGTGACTTTTCGAAACTTATGTTGTTCAATTCAGTTTTTTATTTTTCTCCCCTTTTGGAGACTTGGGATGTGAATTGCTTTGTATTTTTGCAAAAGTTCTAGCAAGTATACACTTCACATTAAAGTTTTCTTTTGTATACTACTTTAGAAACAAAATCAGACATTATAGGCTAGGAAGGCTTGAAATTCACCTAAGATGGCTAAGACGAGACATAATAAAAAGTTTGATAGCCACACAAATAAACAAAGGAATATGTCTAACTATGCAATACTATGAGTAGCCGCTAAATTTATAAGTGATTAGTAAGCTAATTGCTGAAGTTAGATAGCTATAAATAATAGAGAACAATAAAACATTAGGAAGTTTGGTTTAAGATTTTTGGCCGAAACATGCTTTCCCTATCATAAGACACTATGGTATTATATTCATAGATTTGACACCCTTTTCTTTGTTTTACTTAGTAAAGTTTGTATTTTTCTTATAATTTCTTTTAGGTTTTGGATTAAATAGTAGTTTAATATAATTTTTCTATAAAATTCTAGAACATATGTATTAATTTCTAAAAAAAAAATCTTAGGAATGTAATGTTCTTGAAAATATTTTTGGCAAAACATTTCCCTCAAAATATTCGCAAGGATGGAGGGAAGTATGTATCTTGATTTCACATTACTCGTAAATATTTGCTAAAAAGTAAAAAAAAATAGATTTATCCTCATCATTTGACAAAACCTATTTCTTTCTTCTTCGTTGTACCCTAGTTTTAATTTGTGTGTCATTGTACTTTTGCCTTAATCTTTCAAATTGGAACTGCAAGAAAGCAATTATCATCTATCAAAACTTATTGTTCATCATTCCCAAATAACAAGGTAATCTCCTATTTATTTTACTTATATAATCTTATGTATAATGAGTTTCATTTTTATTAAAATCATTCTTTATTTTAGTTATTCACAAAATAAATTTTTACTGAAATTATGAGACACTAATATGTATAAACTTCTGAACCAAACATGGAAATGTTACATTCTCTTAAAATATTCTTAGAAATGTTAGAAACATTTAGCGAACCAAATACCACTTAGGTTCATAAGCAACTTCGTATTCTACAGTAGGAAATAAACAACGACATGTACATTTTTAACAATATATTATTTCGAAGACAATATTAAAATGGTTTTCTCTAGTGTTGGAGAATCTCTAGCCAAAAGCTCCTCAAGTTATGACCATTTGAAGGAATTAAAGGTTTATAATTAATTTTAGTTTACAATAAAAAAATAAAGCTTAAATTTTTTATTTGGGTAATTCTAACATACCTAAACTTAAAATTTAGGCATAGATATATTAATTTTGTGGAAGAATAAGAATTATTACACTTCAAAGATACAAAATGATTAGTTAAAATTCATGATTAGAAAATTTATTTAATTAGTAAAAAGTTAATAATATAATAATTATAGTTTGAATCATAAATTTTATTTTAATTTTAAATCCACCAATAACTTAAAATAAGTAATATGAGTGAATTATTTACATTAATTTATATATATATTTACACCTCTTTACTATATAATAAATTTAATTTAATAATTACTAACTTAAATATATTTATAATATATTGTAATTGTAATTTAAAATTTTCAAAACTAAGATACTTTCAAAAAATAATCGTATAATCATTTTAAGAATATTTATAAAGCTATTTTTATTTTTTTATTTTTTTAAATAATCTTCTTCACTTATTTCCCATACATTAATACACAAAAAATTCTTTTAAAATACTTAATTTAGAAATAAAATTTCAATATCATTTTCAATTAAAAGTTTAATATCCATTGATACTTTTGAAAGAAGTGATACTTACTACATATTATTTTTTTGATATGCCACTATCCAAAATTAAGTTCTCTAAGCATGTTTAAAATGTGCTAAGCAAGTTTTATTTAAAAAATTTAAGTAGTTATGTATACACTTATAAAAATATACTACATATATTTTTTTTACTTTTCTTATCTTATAAATTTATTAAATACAAGCTTAAATGAAATGTTTATTTTATTGATTTAATTCATTATTATTAATGATTTTTGTATAAGATATAAAATAATAAATAAGACAAAATTGAGTTTCTTTTGGTGAAGCAAACAAAGATGAATATAAAAAAAATACAATTAATAATCCAATATATCAAGACAAAAATAAGCTGTTTATATTAGATTAAAGTTATATAATAGCAAATTACCTATATTTTTTAGTTTTGATTTTTTAGGTGAGATGTATTTGAACATACATAAATAAGTATATGTCCATATATGTTAGTTCCCTACAAACAATTTCTTGATATTGTTTAATTTTATATATAAATCTAAATAATTTTAAAAAAAGAAGTGAAAAATATTACATTATATTAAAAATAATAATATGACATCTATTAAAAATTTGATCAGTTAAAATAAAAATTTCAAAAATTATTTGGATGTAATACATTAATGTCCAAATATAATTTTATTACATTGTATATAACAATATTTTCTTTAATAAATTTATAGTAAGTAAAGATTTTATTTTAAAAAAATAATGTTATTAATAAAATAATATAAATGAAGTATTTAAAAATATAGTATATTAAATAAAAATTTCTTCTTTTCATATGGAAGCATTAGGTTTTATACACATTTACTCCAATATAAATGAATGATTTTAAAAATTAAAAAGTAATTTTTGTAATTTTATGAAATATTTAAATAATGAACAATAACTTTTGCTTATTTATAAATAATTAATATATTATTCTATTTAATAAAATAATAATTTTAGTTATATGTATGTCTGAATCAAAAAAAGAGAGAAAACAAAACCTTTTGAAGCAAGAAGTTTTTTAAATTTGTGTAGAGGAAAAAATATTAGGCCCAACTTGCATTTTATTTAATTACTAATTTATTAAAAAAGATATAGAGTTAAAATAAAATTAAAACAAATTGAAGGCTTTGATTTAGAAAGTTTAAAAAGAAATAATTAATATAAAATCTCTTTTATATATGCAATATATCATCATTTTATTGGCTTATCATTATTATTATCAATGAACTAATTTGATTAGTTAAATGTGTTAGAATTTTATCCTTTTGTAATAGTTGTTTACAAACACATAATAGGGATTAAACTTATATTTTTATCCATAAATTACTATCTTGTAAAAGCAGATTTTAGAAGAGTTGGATTATCCCTATAAATCTATATGTTAATATAATATAGATGGTTTAGTCAAGGTATTGATATTTTAAGTTTTAACTCTAAGTACCATGAACTAGTGTTTTTTATTGTTTATCCTCTTCTTACAATGACGTGTCAATGGTTTAGCGAAAAACTTAATTGTTTCTCTAATCTATCTATACCCATTGTTAAAATAGAGGTGTCATTTAATTTTCATAGGAAGTAACTTTTTTGAAAAAAATTAAACTTCTAAAAAAATAATTTTTTATGTAAATTTTTTGAGAAGTAATTAAAGTTATTTGGTTGACACATAAAAAATAATTTTCTATATTTTGTTTAATTTAATTTTAAATATTTTAAAAAATATTAATAAAATATTTATTATATTATTGTAATATAAATTAATAAATTTTAATTATCATTAGTTAAATTTAATAAGAATAATTTTATCATTATATTTATAAATAGTACTAGAAAAAGAATTTATTTGGAAAAAACTAGTTAAATAACTTCGCATAACAGTAAGACTTCTAAAAATTTTTTATTTATTCTAATTTATTAAATAATGATAATCTTATTTACTGTAATTTATTAAATAATGGATAATCAAGTAATATATTTTATTTTTATTATAAATATTTTAAATAATATGAATAATTAAATTAATTAAGTTAATTTAATTTATTTACTTATATTTTATTTTTAAATTTTATATTAATTTATAATTCACTCATTATTTCTCTTATTTTTATTTACACCATTGTATTTTTTCATGTTCATCCATATTATTTAAAATTTAGATGCTAATATTATTAAATAATATAAATATAATATGATATATTTAATTTTATCATAGAAATTATTTTAAATAAATTAAATTTTTATATAAAAATATTAGTTAATAAAATTAATTACATATTATTTTATTTATTAAAAAATAAAAAAATCAATATTAAAATTATCTACTGTAAATTTTATGAATATTTTCTTGATATCAATTTTTAATTACTTTTCAAATTAAATATACATTAACCAAAATTTTATCAAAGTTTTATAACTCTTGTACTCTTTTATTCTATAAGTCAACCACCAATATTATTAATAATATAAATATAATATGATATATTTCATTTTTATTATAAATATATTTTAAATAATATTAATATTTAATTTAAATAAATTAATTAAATATTCATCAAATTTTTAAATTTTATATTACTTAATATTAGAGTCAAATTCTCTTCCTTGTATTTATACCATTTCATGTTTAATTTTATTCTATTCTTTATTTAGAAAGTATTAATCAAATTTTGTAATTTTATATTCTATTCCTTATTTGAATTTAAAGTCAATTTTATTGATTTAAATTTTATCAATATTTTTTATCATCAATTTTTAAGTATTATATTTCAAATTTTATATACATCCTTGACACATTATTTTTGTTTTTTTTATCTATTTTATTGCTTATATTTTATTTTTTAATTTCTATCATTTGCAATTCAGATTTCAATACCATTTAATAGTATAAATATAATAAAAATATTTTTTATTTTAAAAATATTCTAAATAATTTAAATATCAAATTTAATACTTAACTATATATTCTATTTTTAACTCTTATATTACTTAATATTAAATAAATTCATGCCTTCTTTTTTTATTTGCTTTGTTCCATGTTTTTATTATTGTCTTTCTTTTTTTGCCCACTCCCATCGTTTATGACTCATAAACTAATATTAATAAAAAGTATATTCATAACATGATATATTTTAATTTTATTTCAAATAATTTGATAATTCAATTATTTGAATCACTTAATTATATATTTTATTTTTAGATTTTATAATATATTATAACTTACTCATTATTTTTCTTATTTTTTTGTTCTATTATATATTTTTCATTTTTTATGTCCATTACTATTATTGACAACTTAAACACAAATATTTTTAAGTAATATAAATATAACATAATATATTAAGTTTTATTATCAAAATAATTTAAATACATAAAAATTTTATTATAGGAAATATTAATCGAATTCTATAATACATGTTCTATTTTTTTATGGAAAGTATTTTACAATTCAAATCAGTTTTATTTACTTAAATTTTGTTAATACTTTTTATATTAATTTTCAAGAATTATATTCAAATTAAATATCTATCAATGAAAATTTTGTTAAAATTTTACAACTCACATATCATTTCTATTTCTTTTATCTATTCTATTGTATTTTTTTTGTGTCACTTCTATTATATATAATTTAAACTCAGGCATAGTACTGAGTAGTATGAGTATAATATATAATATAAAATTTTTTATTAGAAAAATATTTTAAATGAGTTAAGATTTTAATTTAATTAAATTATTAAAATAGACAACTTATGTTTAACTTTAATATTACATTTCAAAATTTTATTACTTATAAATTTAGATATATGATTGTAAAATAGATATGATAAATTAAATTATAATATTTTTATGAATTTATAGTAAAATAAATAAATTTCTGTGCAAGGCACGAGTCAAAACGCTAGCTTACTTAAAAGAGGATCTGCGTTCTCCAATAAATTTGCTACGAGTTGGCTTCTGTTTGATTGGCTGAAAATTGCTTCCCTCCCAAACGCTTTTTGCATGTTTTCTTCTTCTATGAAGTTTCTTCAAATTTTTTTATTTCCTCTATTATATAAACATTACTTATTACTTATTTTTACTTAATTAATTTATTACAATCATTTTAATATTACTCATATTATTTATAGTTCAACTATCAATATTATTTAATAATATAGATATAATATAATATATTTTATTTTTTATTATAAAAATATTTTGAATAAATTTAAATAAATAAATCATTTAATTACATATTCTATTTACAACTCTTATACCAATATAATTTTGAAATATAAATATAAACTTTATATTATATTTTTTATAAAATATTTTAAATGGGTTAAATACTTAATTTAATTGAATTATCTAATTATATATTTTATTGTCAACTCTTATATTATTTTCTAACGCACATTATTCCTCTTCTTTTTATTTATTCATTGTATTTTTTCTTCTTTTCTTTTTGCATTTTCACTCCAATTGTTTACAACTTAAACACTAATATCATTAAGTAGTATATATATAAAATGAAATTTTTATTTTTGTTATAAAATATTTTAAATAAAATAAAAGATTTAATTTAATTTAATTGTTTAATTATACATTTTATTTTTAATATTTATATTACTTTAGAAGTAACCTATTATTTTTCTTCTTTTTATTAGTTATATTGCATTTTTTATAATTATGTTCACTATTATTATTTATATCTTAAGCATTAATATCCCAAAGTAATGTAGATATAATATGTTATATCTAATTTTATTATATAAAAATAATTTCAATAAATTAAAATTTTAATATACAATTTATATATCTTCTTTTTTTTACCTATTTGGTTGCATTTTTTTATATTTACTTCTATTAGTCATCAATACTATTAAGTGATATATATTTACATGATATATTTCAATTTTATTATAAAAATACTTTAAATAAATTAAAATTTTAATTTAATTAAATTACTTGACGACGTACCATTCTTAACTTTTATATAATTATTTTAAAGCTCATGTGGCGTTCCTTTAACTTTTATTTATTATTATTATATATATATATATATATTAATCCTTACTCTTGATATTTATAACTTAAATATCAATAACAATGAATAGTATAAATATAATATAATATATTATTATTTACATTATTAAAATATTTTAAATTAATTATAATATTTAATTTAATTAAATTATTTAACTACATATTTTATTTTTAACTCTTGTATAATTACTTTATAATTTAATTATGATTTCTTTTCTTTTTATTTGGCACATTACCTATTTTTCCTATATTTCTTCTTTTTATATTTACACTTATTATTTATAACTTATACGTAAATATTATTGAGTAGTATAAATATAATATGATACATTTTATTTTTATTATAAAATGTTTTAAATAAATTAAAGATTTAATTTAATTAAATTATTTAATTATATATTATATTTTTAACTCATATTAGTTTACAACTTATATAAAGTTCCGATTATATTTATTTTCTCGTCCCCTATTTTTATGCTTTTCTTTTTTTTATGCCAACCCTTATGTACCGCACCAATACTAATATAGGAATTTGTATAACATTACATATTTTATTTTTGTTATAGAAACATACTTTAAATAATTTGAAATGTTTAAATAATTTTTATTTGTTTTGTTAGAAAATATTATTTGTGTATATATTAATAAATGGGTGATATGCCATTTATATTAATGACTAAAAAAATAATATATAAGAGCTTAAAAATGAAAGAAAGTAAATTTCTTTTTGAAATAAAGAAAGTTACTTTTTTCAAACTTTTCAAATTTAATATTAAATAAATAAAATATTTTTTCTCATTTTAACATTTTATAACTATATTTTACAAAAAATACTTTCTAATAAAATAAACAAACTTTTAAATTCCTTTACAATTTACTTATTATTTCTCTCCTTTTTATTTGCTATATTGCATGTCGTTCTTTTTGTTTTTCATGTACACTATCTCATATTATTTATTACTCAAATACTAATTTTATTAAGAAATATATGTAGAACATGGTATATTTTATTTTTATCATAAAAATATTTTAAGCAAGTTAAAAATTTTAATTTAATTGTATTATTTAATTATTTATTTTATTTTTAGCTCTTATATTATTTTATAAATTACTTATTATTTTTCTTTTTTTATTTGCTCAATTTCATGTTTTGCATTTTTTTTCCTTTTTTTCATGCCTACTATTATTATTTACAATACAACGAGATGTAATTAGCTGTGTTTTTCCATCATGTATCGGTAGTTATAACCGATGCATAAACAAGGGTCAGGAGGTAGCAGCAGTTTTGGATGACTACGGGAAATGTGTATATAGTAGCGGTTGACCCCCGTCAAATGCAAGTTAAATTTGGTTGAACCGAAATTTTGTGGCGCTTTTTTTTTTTTTTAATTTAATGGCAGTTATTTTAAAAAAATGTTTTTTTACAGCTGTTTTTATTTGATTTGAAGGCAATTTTTCCTAGGCAATTTTGTACATTTTTTTTTAAAAATAATTTTTCCTAGTGGCAGTTTTGTTTAGTTTAGATCAGCAATGATTTTGTAATTTTTTTATATTAATTTTTTGCAAAAATCCCCTACTAATTTTTTTAAATTTTATTGCTTTAATTTAGTATTTTTTAATACATATTATTTTCATAATACAAATTTTGGTGACAATAATACTTTTGCCAAATTTTTTTTACAAAATAATGTAAATTAATAATTTATAATCATCCCCTAATTTATTTATTCCAAATCAAACCTCCACTAACTAGAATAATTTACAAAAAATCTATAAATTTCAATTCCAAAGTATACTAAATTGATACTTCATATAATGAAAATCAAGTATTCAAACAATAATCTTGTAAAAAATTATCCTTAATTCAAATATAGTTGGCAACAATTCAAAGTTCAAAAATTCAACAATTCGAGGACCATAAAATAATGCATTCACATCTGAGGAGGATCACGACTAGTAGAAGAAAGTCTTACTTCTAAGCTATGGTCACTTTTTCCATCCGCTACCTACAAAAACAAAGAAATTAATGCAACAAGTGTTTGAAGAATGATCAAATTGGATGCACTAAACAAAAACTACTAAAGAACTACAGAACAACTTGAATAAAACATGCCTACTCATCTAATTTTCAAACATTAATATATATACTTATTACTTAAGATAAAAGAACCAACAAAAAAATAAAAATATCCCTGATAAAAGCCAAATTTCTAGAAAACAAGGAGTTAGCTACGGTCAGTTTCGCAGACTCAAAGTCGATCAGCCAAATTTCCTTCCTCACCATAAGAATCCCACACAAATTCATCTTTGACATTACTCTGCTGTGATACCCTTGGTTTTACGTACCACATCCTTACTTTGCTGTCTAAAGCTTTCCTCTCTAAATTTGTTTCTCACACAGTTCATTTAAACCTCCCACATATATTATGACTGGTCTAAAACTAAGTTAATTCCAATTTAAATTCAAGGAATTCAATATAACTTACCCTTAACTTTAAGATACATGTAAAAAATGATGACATTTTTTCAACACAATACAAAGCATCCTTTTAATTTGTAAGTTTTTGTTGCTCTGCAATGGAATATTGGGAATTGCACGGGGTAATAAACTATAAGACCAAAATAAACTATTAAGATGAGGATTCACCACTCCAGGACACAATCCATGTTTTATAATTCAATCATACACATTCTAGGATAGAATAATCAATTGTCCTTCTTTTAATAACTAGAGCTTTAGCAAATTAGAAATAATCCATTACAAGAAGAAGTTTGATTTCTTATTAGCAAAAGGTCTGAGAACAAGTCTGTAATAATGCATTAGGAAAAGGAGCCTTATGCAAATGCTCTATCAGCATAATAAAGAAAGTACAAATTCACAAGAATCATAAAATTTTCTAAAACACTTACTTTCAAATTCTTCATCATTAGGATATTGTCACTTAGCTACTTTCATCATTAGGAATTTAGGATGTTTGGCCTTTTTGGCCCACACATTAAATCACACATATATCATTCAAACTTTTGGAGGTCTCTTTAGGAATCACACCCAATTTGGTTGTTAATGTAGGGAATGTAGAAACTTGAAAGAGTTCTAAAATTACAAAAAAATATTCACTAGCCACTCTGTTGCACCATGCGACATCAGCCAAGTTACCTGACAACTCAACCATGCAAGCCATGCAACAGAACTTATGCACGATAGAAGTGATCAAAGATTTATTCCCTTATAGCATATTCATTTGATGTTATTCAACTTCGTAGAGGTAGTGGCCCATTATTAATGTTAGGATTTGTTTGTGTCCCTTAATTATAGAAGGTTAGTTGTTATCTCCCTTTTGTATTTAAACCATGAAGTATCAACAATAAATCATCATGCTATTCCTATGAAAACAAAATACTTGCTTGCCGATCATTTCTCACCCAAAATAGAACATTAATCCTAGCTATTTGATCCTAGCCTGACAGGGACTGCATCAAGTGGTATCAGAGCTTGGTTCTTATGGCCATTAACAAGGAGTGCATTGAACAACTTGAAGCAAGCATTAGAGGTTTGCAGGATAACTTCTCATGTATGGAGGTTGGGGTTGCAGAAAAGTTGCTCCAATTAGAAAACTTGATCAATCACTTTTTGAAGCAATGCTTTCACATCATGAACTACCTTTAAAATCAAACTCTAGGCATAATGGCAATGCTTTTCACGGTAAGCCTCGGTTCTTAGCCAAACTAGTTAAACTTGAGTTCCCACGATACTCAAAAGCAGACCCAATAGAATGGCTCTCATGTGCAAAACAGTTCTTTGAATACCAGGGTACCTAAGAAGCTCAGAAAATCATGCTTGCCTCATTTTACATGGAGGGAGAAGCCAACCAATGGTGGTAGTGGCTTAGGCAAGTTTGTCAGAAGGAAGGAAGAGAGCTGTCATGGCAGCAGTTTATGGAAGAGTTATGGGCAAAGTTTGGAACCATCGATTGCGAAGACTTTGATGAAGCACTTTTCAAAATCAAACAAATGGGATCACTACAAGACTATCAAAAAGGAGTTTGAGAGACATGGAAATAGAGTACATAGTTGGTCACAAAAGGCCTTGGTAGGGACCTTCTTAGGAAGTTTGAGAGCTGACATAGTAGATGATATTCACATGTTTAAACCACAAACATTAAAAGCGGCAATAAGCTTGGCTAGAATGAAGGATGAACAACTAGCACGGCAATGCAAACCCTTTCATTCGCTAGTACAAGAAATGACTAAGATGACAATCACTACCTTTATGAAAACCTCTACACCAGTTCGATGCATCACATGGGAGGAGATGCAAAAGAAACGTGATCAAGGATTCTGTTTTCATTACAATGAACAGTTTGCACTAGGCTATCATTGCAAAAGTCCCTAACTCCTTTTCTTAGAGAATTGTGGAGATAACTTAGATAACAAAGAACCAGAAATTACACTTCATGCACTTATCGGGTGGATAACTCAAAACCATGAGGGTGAAGGTAGTGATGGTGGCTGCCCATAAGCTAGTGGCTTTCATTGACAACGAGTTAATGCATAACTTCATCAATGACAAGGTTGTTGATACATTGTAGCTAAGAGCTACCCCTACGGAGCCTTTTAATGTTAAGATTGCCAACACAGGTTCATTTTCATGCCAAAGGAAATTCGAGAATGTCAAGGTATGGGTTCAAGGAGTCTCTTTCAATCTAACTCTTTAAATTACCCCTATGTCGTTTAGATTTGGTGTTAGGAATGAATTGGTTGGAATAACTGGGTACTATGACTTGTAATTAATGTTAACGCACTATAGAATTTATATGGGGCGATCAAGCCCATAAACTGCAAGGATTAAATAACCAACAAACACATGCCTCCACCTTAAAGGCCATTTCAAAAGATATGTGGCAAGGAGGATTAGTGTTTGCCATTTACACAAGCCCATAATATCCTCACTTAGTCTACAAATACACTATAACATGCAACAATTGATATACAAATTTGTAGATATTTTCCAAGAGCTTAAGCAACTCCCTCCAGTCCAAGACATTGATCACCAGATCATTTTAAAGGATGGAACCTAACCTATCAATGCGAGGCCCTACAAGTATGCCTATTTTTAAAAAGATAAAATTGGAAAACAAGTTCATAACATGTTAAAATTGGGGCGTATACGACCCAGTACTAGTCTATTCTCTTCCCCTGTGTTATTAGTGAAATAGAAAGATAGCTCTTAGCAGTTTTGTACTGATTATTGAGCTCTCAATGAAGCCACAGTTAAGGATAGGTTCCCTATACCCACTATTGATGACATGTTAGATGAACTTCATGGAGCTTTTTATTTCACAAAACTTGATTTACGTGCAAGATTTCATCAGGTGAGAGTACATCCCTTGCATATTCATAAAGGTACATTTCGCACCCATAATAATCATTATGAATATTTACTGATGCCTTTTAGTCTTTGTAATGCCCCTTCTACTTTTTAGATTGTCATGAATTTTATATTTCACCTTTTCTTACGAAAATTTATCCTAGTATTTTTTAATGATGTCTTAATATATAGCCCCAATTGGAACATGTATCTTAAACATGTTAGGTCAGCTTTTGAGATACTTAGGTAACATTAATTTTTTTAAAAAAATAAGCAAATGTGTTTTTGGGCGTTAAAATTTAGAGTATCTTGGCTACATTATTACACCCCAAGAGGTATAAGTGGATTAAGGTAAAATTAAGGCTATGCCTGATTGGCCTAAACCTACTAACGTCTTTGAATTGTGTGGGTTTTTCGGCCTTATAGGTTATTACAAAAAATATGTTTGTGACTATAGCATTATAGCACATCCCTTGATAAACTTGCTCAAGAAAGGGAGATTTGAATGGACAAGTGAGTCAAACCAAGCATTCCATAAACTCAAGCATGCAATGACCACCATACCAATCTTGGCCATGCCTAATTTTCAAGAAAATGCCTCTACAGAAGGTATAGGTGTTGTCCTTTCTCAACAAAGCCACCTAATGCATTTATGAGCAAGGCAATTGGCATCTCCAAAAGATCATTATCCACCTATTTCGAGTAAATGCTTCCAATTATCCAAGCAATTCAAACATAGAACCCCTACATTTTTGGCCACAAATTCATCATTCAAATCGATCAACAAAGTCTAAAATATTTGCTAAAACAGCGAGTAGCTACTCTAGAGCAATAAAAATGGGTTTCCAAGCTGTTAAGATATGACTATGAAATTAAATATAAACTGAGGAGGATAAATAATGCTATGAATGCTCTATCTTATATAGCAGCTAGCCTATCCATGCACACCTTGCTTATATCCCATGCAAACATTTGGGATGACATTCAATTTGAGGTTGTAAACAATCCATTCATGCAACGGATTGGTCAGCAAGCACTAGATAACCCAAGGCACCCTTATACATCGAAAAATGGGTTTTTTTTTTAAAATCGTGTCATGGTCCCACCAAATTCAACTATTGTCCAACTTTTACTCCATGAATTTCATGATTCAATACTTGGAGCACATTTAAGCACCTTTTGTACATACAAAAGGATTGCCCAACAATTTTATTGGCCATCAATGTTCAATACAAGTAAAAACTATATTGCCTCTTGCCATATTTGTTAAAAAACCAAGGCCGAGAATCTCACGCTACTCCAATCACTCCCAATTCCATGCCAAGTTTGGGATGATATTACTATGGATTTCATTGAAGGTCTTCCTCCCTCAAATAGCAAGCATGCTATCCTTGTTGTAGTTGACCGCCTCAATAAGTATGCACATTTTCTAGCTTTATCTCATCCCTATACTACAAAAATTATAACTAAAAAATTTATGGAAGATGTAGTTAAGCTTCACGGGATGCCCAAATCAATTGTCAATGACAAGGATCTAATTTTTCTTAGCCATTTTTGAAGGGAATTCTTTAAATTGTCTGGTACTAAACTTAAAATGAGCTCAGTATACCACCCCTAACCAAATGGTCAGTCGGAAGTCGTTAATAGATGTTTGGAACAATATTTACACTACTTTGTGCACCAACAATCGCACAAATGGATTAATTTTCTCCTCTAGGTAGAATTTTGGTATAACACTACTTATCATGCATTAACCGGAATGACACCATTCCAAGATTGTATAGTCAGCTCCTTTTCATAATTCCCTTATACCAAGATGGCTCTTGCCTACTGCACGAGGTTAATAAGTAGTTAGCCATAAGAGACGCAATGCTCCAACAACTTAAATCTCACCTTGACATTACCAACAATAGAATGAAACAATATGTAAACTTTAAAAGAATGGATATTATGTTCAATCCAAGCAATGTGGTGTTTTGAAACTCCATCCATATCGACAATAATCCATCTACAAATGGCCTTATTAAAAACTTACCAGCCAATTTTACTATCCACATAAGGTCCTTGATAAGATTGGTAAAGTCGCCTACTAGTTACAACTTCTACCCATTTCCTGAATCCACCCAGTTTTTCACGTATCAATGCTACGAAAAGTCATTGGGGATCATTTCACCATTAACCTATAATTAGCACATATAACAGAAGATGGCAAGTTCATTATCAAATTAGAGGCCATACTAGACACTTGTTGGGTTCATAAAGTTCATAAGTTTATCGAGGAGAGTTTAGTTAAATGGAAACACCTTACAGCAAAGGATGCCATGTGGGAAAACTTAGTTAAACTATGATAAAGTTTCTTGGACCTTGAGTACAAAGTTCATTTAAGGAAAAGGAGTGATGTTGCACCATGTGATGTTAGCTAAGTTACTTGATGACTTAGCCATGCAATGGAACCCATGCACGATACAAGCGGTTAAAGATTTATTCCATTACAACATATTCACTTGACGTTATTCAACTTCGTAGAGTGGCCTATTGTCAACGTTAGAATTTGTTCGTATTCCTTAATTATAGAAAGCTGGTTATTATCTCCCATTTGTATTTAAATCATAAAGTATCAGTAATAAATTATCATGTTATTCCTATAAAAATAAAATAGAATCTATTTGGTTTGTGTTTTGAAAAACAGTTTTTAGTTTTCAAAAATAAGAAAATAAAAAAATTTGTTTGTTAGTGTTTTCCCTCTTCAGTTTTAAAAACTATTTTCAAAACATGTGTTTTAGAAATAAGAAAATAAGAACAACTTTAAGTTGTTCTTATTTTTTTGTTTCCAAAACACACTTATAGTATTTCCATAATTCAAGATTATTTTCAAAATAACTTATTAAACACTTTCTTATTTTGATTATTTTTAAAAACTATTTTTGAAACCTATTTTATAAAACTATTTTCAAGAACAAAAAATAGACTCATACTTGCTTGTTGTTTAATTCTTACCCAAAGTAGAACATTAATCCCAGCTATTTTATCTTGGCTTGATAAGGACCACATTACACTCTATATAAATCAGCATATGGAATAAAAATCTTCAAGACATGTCAAATTACCTAACACATATATTATAATTGATAGACCAAGACTTATGAAACTAACATTAACTCCTCTAATCATACAAAATGACATCTTTGATATATTTTGTATGCTAATGTCTTAAATTTTCATTATAAATTACTATTAATGTTTAGGTGGAATATCCAAAGTCCTACAATAAAGAAATTATAGGAAAGAAATACAAGATTGGTCAATTGTTACACAGAGACAGAGTTTTAGGTTCTAAGATAATGTTAAGGAAGAGAGGTCTTTTTAGCCATGTTCAATACTATTAATAATATAAATCAGCTATAGCAAAGATTCTCATTACAATTTGTCATATTATTTTTATTATTCCAAAGTAAATTCATTATTGAAATCCTCTAGAAATTAATAATTTGGAAGGTGACCACTTTGGAGAAAAGAATAAATGAGAGAACATATCTATAAACTAATAATTTCTTTTAATTTCATTTTAAACTCATTATTGTAAACTAACATTAAAGTTAATATAAGAAAAGGAAATTATTGGTGGGGGCAAAGAAATTAACTGAGCAATATCTTTAGAAACATTCCCAAATATTTTTGGAAAGTAATAACAACTACACTTTCCAATGCCAAGAACCTATCATACTGAGAATTTAAGGAAGAAGTTAATGATGTTTGCATCATTTGGCACTTCTATTTTTCTAATCCCCAATCAAATTGTAAACTATGGAACTTATCTTGCACTTGTGACTCATCAAAATAATCACTAGTAGATGCTAATGCAGTGCTACTAAATGTTTGAATTGCTTCTCTTAACACAGTTAAAGGGGATGGTCTAAAACCCAAGCTTTGTACTTATTCTGAGTGTTTTTTTTACAAATACCTTAGCAACAATATCACTCTATGACACAATTTGGGAGGATAATGAGGGCTTTTCAATCATGGTGATCTTTTTAATTTTCTCTTACAAAAGTGGAATAATTAATGCATTAACCCTTGTGTGGATGCATATTTCATATCAAATAAAATAAATAATACTAATTGACCCCTATATTTTTTGTTTCCTCATTCATATAAATGCCATTGAATCTTACATAAGTATAATACCATATCTCTATTCTTTCAATAAATTAATTAGAAGGTATAAAACAATATTAATTAAGCCCTTTTCCGAGCAAAGCTCTTAAATCCAGCAATATGTGCAACTTTTTGCTTTTGATGATTTAGAGCATTTTGTTTGTATTTCTTGTAAAAAAAGACTATTATTGAGATATAAACTTCTATAAAATATTGTTTTGGATAACCGTTTGCAATTCTTCTATTGTACTAGGCATCTTTTTTAAAATGTTTATAGAATTACTAAGCTTCTCATCAAACAAGAAGTTTTTAGGATAAAAGATAACATATTTCATTGTTATAGCCATTGACATAAGACAAGATAAATTACAATTGTAACTTGTAGTGTTTTTAATTTCTAGCATATGAAGATGCTTTGTCAACATCAAATCCTTGTAGAAATCACCTTGATTTCACTACTGTTATACACTAAAATTAGGTTAAAACTGATTTGCTAAAAATATAATGCAATAAAGTGGCACAAACTAGGTCATACCCTTAGTAATCCTTTGATATTATTTTTTCTAATTGAGTTCCTAACAATATTTACATAATTGTTGAATTACTTATGCAATGAAAATGCAACAAACTAATACAAATAGCATGCTAATGCAAACAAAACAGAATGTTGTAACAAAATGCAAAATGCAACAATATGTAATATATAGAATGTAGAACTAATATGAAATTAGAATTAAGGGGTTTGCAATTCAAAATTAATTTGAATGTGTTAAACAAAATAAAAATGCAGGACAAACAGAAAGAAGGAAAACTAATGTTAAAAAATAGTCGATTCAAGGAATTGAGAGCTTTAATTTTGATTAGTCACGAATCAATTATGATTTGACTTTTTTAATTAATTCTTTAACCTAAAATTACCTAAAACCCTTACAATAATCACAAATCCTATACTAAATTATCATCTAGTATTTAATTAATTAAGATTACTAATTAAGTAACTGTTATAATTTTTATACTAGATTAAAATTGATTTAATGATAGAATTTAGTTGAATTAAGAAATTAACTCAAAAACCTTCAAATTAACCCCTTAAACCTCTGCTCGTATGTGTAAAATCATGATTTATCAACTATAATTCAACATTAAAACAATATAATATCAAAAATCACAAGGGTGAATATCAATTATACCAAATCAATGTCTAACACAAGTAATTTCAAGAAATCAGTACAAGTAAATAAAGAAAGAGGAAAATTAATTAAAGAAAGTTAATATCATAATTCATTATCTCATAATTTAATGAAAGAGAATCTTAGACTCCTTAAACCAACCATGGTTTTAAGCTTCCATTGATGAAGAATAAAAGATAAATCAAGAAGAAGGAAAGTAAGAACTATCTATTGAATGTCTAAAGTCCTTAAAGTCTAATAGGTTCTCTTTATTTAGTTAATCTAATTAACCCAAAACCTTATTGGACTTAGATTGTATGTCTCTTAGGATGATAATAATAAAGCTTTCCTAATTTTTAGAAGTCCAGACCTATTTGTTACAAGGCAATTAAATCCAATAGTTTAAAACCATGAAATCTATGTAATTTAGATAAATTATAAACATGAAAGTTATAGGTCTATTTCTTATAGTAATTTGGGCATTGGTTCCATGTTAATTTGACCTCTATAACTCCATATATGGCCTAGAAATTGAGGCAGACTTAGTTAGGATAAAGACACAATTTTAATTTCTTAACCATGTATAACCTCCAAAACATCTGAACTAAGCTTAGGCTAAAATATAAAATTTGTAGTTCTCTCTTTAAGATTTATAACATTATAAAGATCATCTCAATTCAACATCTAAAACTTAAGATATAGCTAAAAAATAGAAATAATGTCAAAATCCAAGATTAATCAAATAAATTTAGAAAATTGTAAAACTAACCCTAAATTATAAAACAAAGCTAATTTTGTGGAATTAAACAAATGTAACACCTAAGAGACATAAAATAGGGCCAAATAAAATAGTAAATATTTTTCTCATCACACCTTCACAATTAACCATAGAAAGAATATATTGTAACATTTTGCTTTTGAATTTTCACAAGTAATTAAAGAATTCTAATTTGGAGTACTAAATTTAATTACTAAAAATAATGTCTAGATTTGACAAAACATGTAACCATTAAGATAAGACATGAAAGATAGTTAGCATTAAGTAAGTAAGTACACAATAATAAAGAAAACTAAACATGTAACCATTAAGATAAGATAATATGTTGTTAATTACCTTATACTTGTCCTTATTTTGCTTATTAATAAGCCTCTTCCACTAATCTTGAGAATCCTGTTTAGAACCTTATCATACATTTCCTCTATGGTAAAGGAAGAATAATTAAATTCATGCAATAACCTCCTTTTGAAATCCTTCCATTTTCTCCCTAAGTTCTTAAGTGTCCAAGGTTTTACAATAAAATTTGCTACATTGAAATGGAACCTTAACTTTAAAATAATAAAGAAAGGAATTTTTATTAATGCTTAAAATAAGAATGATACTTATACTAAAAAAAAGCACCAAAGCTATTAACTATCTCAATTTCCTTATCAAATATTTCATTCTTCCAATTCTTAGGCATATGCTTCTGATCAGCATATGAGATTAGGATGTTAATAGTTTTAAATGCTAATTGGCCTAGAATTTGTCTATATATATTAGTAGCATCCTTAGTTAGGGCACCCATCTCAGTAAAAGGGACAATAACCTTTTGGTTCTTCATATCCTAAAAATATCCTGTCTTCATATTAACTACCTTTCTAGAACCTTCAGAATCTATTTGATAAATGAATGTTTAATTAGTTGAATTATACATGACATAAATAATATTTATGAATGGAATATTCTTTTATAACTATAACTTTCCAATAGCCTCTAGGTGTTGCAAGATCTCTTACTACTTCTTGAGATAATATGGGATCTTTTATTACTTATTGGTGAAGTGGAGGATTAATTGTTACATGTTCAATTGGGAATGGGTCTGATACATGTTATGAGGGATCCTCAGTAATGTGATGTGGTAAAGGCTTAAAATGAGCTTGTTAGGGAAGGTTTTCAGCAATAGTGGATGATTTATTTCTATTTTTAAACTGTTTTGTCTTAGGCATGGCTACAAAAGCTAAATTTTTTTGAAAATTTAGAGACTCACAATGTAAGACAAGAAATATAACATAAGAAAATTTATTTTTTAGCTTTAAATGGGGATAATCATCAAATTTACAATAATAAAAAACTAAATTACTATTACTTTTATTCTTCATTGTCTATATTGTTATTTGGACCTATCATGTCTATGGCATCATCATCTACATCCTTTCTTGCAAGGTTTATATTTTCATTATCATCAATAAGGAATAACCAGAAGTCTTGTGTTGTATAAGGCTTATTCTCATAAAAAGTTTGTTTGACCTCATCACCCATATCATACAAGTCCCTTGGTTTCAAATGGACAACAACACTTCAATCTTTATCCACTTCTTCATTTATATAATATATCATTTGTGCTTGTGAAGTTAATACATATAGATTGTGTTCTTTACAATCATCAGTATAAATTAATTGATTGAAGTTGATAGAAGTAAATTGTAGCATATCTTTCCTTATACCCTTATTAGTATTAACCTATTTACATTTGAATAAGACAATATAGTAACCCTTCTTTGCAATTGTAAAAACTCCATTATTTTGAGTTTTAAATCCTTGCTCTTGATTTAATGTATAAAATTTGAAACCATTAATATTGTAAATACTAAAGCACTTAACTTGATGAAATGGTCCTCAAGTTAGAAACTTTAAATCATTTAAGACCTCATTATAATTGTCATTGTTCATGATCTATAAAATTTAAATATAGAAAAAAATTACTTACATAATCACTAAAAAATGCATAATTATTAATCAGTAAATATATTGACACTTACATGATATGCAACTAATCAATAACTTCTTTGTTAACAGCTTTTGTAATCTTTACCTTTAATCGAGTTTGACTTCTAAGCTATCTCTTTGTTTGAATCCTTAATTCTTTAATGAATGGATCAGTCGTGGTGGAATTAAATAACAAATATCTATGTGCTTGTGCTAACTCCAATAGTGTTAGGGTACATGTTAAAATTGCTCTAACTGGTCGACTTATCTTTGGAAAGATAGAAGGCTCTTGATTGGAGTCATAATCATTAGAATTATTATCAACATGTCTAACTTGATTGAATCTTGTCTTAATTCTATCTAAATACCTTAAACAAAAGGAGAGATATTCCTTTATTAAGTACTTTTTAGCTATGAAGCCTTTTGATTGAGCCTTATTTTTCATATATGAATTTAAATGTCTTAAGTACCTATAGAGTACAAAGTAAAATATATAAATATGATTAACTAAGTAATTGACTACTGATTGTGATGTTGCAATACATCGAAATTAGATTATAATTAATTTGTTGAAAGTAATATAATATAGGATGTCAAATTAGGTCATACCCTTAGTGATCCTCTTGATATTATCCTTTACTATAATTTACTAGTAGAATATAGAAAGAAATTAGATAAATAAATATGAAAACAAAATGCAAAATAAACTAGAACAGATGCAATAGAATGAAAATAATATGCTGACAAAATGTAGAATGCAATATTATGCACAACACGAGAATAAATTTGAGGGGGTTATGATTTAAAATTAAAATAAATGTACTAAACAAAGCAAAACACAAAGTAAAATAGCAAGAAAGAAAACTAATATAATGAAATAACTAATTTAAGGATTTAAGAACTCTAGTTTGGATTAATTATGGATCACTTGATATTAGACTATTCTAATTAACTTTTCAATGCCGAATTATTCAAAACTCCTACAATAATTTGTGATTGCCAGTCAATTTGAATCTTTCTACCTTTTCTTTGAAGGTTCATACATGGATTCCTTTTACCTCAAGTTGCTTAATCTTAATACGGAGATCCTATCTGTGTTGGTTCTAAGAAGTCTAAAAAGAAAGTATCTATATGGCAGATGGACTAGTAAGTTAAAATTTCACGTTAATGGGGCGTCGAGAGGAAATTCTGGTCTTAGCAGAAGAATGTGCATCATCAGAGAACACAAAAGCAATCGAGTCAGCGCAAGATCTCTTTTTATAAGTTAACTACCAACAACGTCATTGCGGAAGTCCGAGCACCTTATCCCTAGTTCCATCAAAGGTCGTTATTGACACTTGTTTCACATTAGAGCCTTAGAGTTTGATTTTTTTGTCTTTTCCCTGACCCGAAAGAGAGAACGTGTCTTTCGAGGAAGGTTTTGACTTTCTAAGATCTTCTTAGCGGCCACCCAATCTTACTTGTACCTTATTAGGCCAGGACACCCTCGCTTATTGCAAGAGCAAGAAAGCTAAGAGACTTCAAAAGCAAGGTGACGAAGGATAGCATTCATCCCCATATGGATGGGAAAGGGCTTATTTAGAATTGAAGACTTTCACCAGATGTCGTGGACCTAACTTGCTTACTTCATTTGACGATAATCCAAGTGGAGCTCTGGTATTAGTAGAACTACTTATTTTATTCATTAATTCCCACATTAGGCGTAGGACTTAGAAGTTATAAGACTTAAGTGGGAAGCCAGTGCCTCGGATGTGGTCCTTCCTTCAATCAAAGAAGAAGCAAAAGAAAGGGAACCTTTAGACGAGACGGGAGCATACAAAAGGAAGCGCAAAGTTAGACAAGATTGGAATGGGCATAGAAACATGTATTGATGTACCAGATCGGCTAATGCTCCCAGGTTGTTGCGATGTATTCCACCAGTTGACTGAAGACTTGATTATTGGTATATTGATCGGTCCAGCACGGATTGAAATAGGAGCCGGTTCGACAGGAAGCTTTTCAAAACGCAGTGCACCTAGGTAAATAAGAAACGAGATGAATACAGAGGTTAAACAAGCATCCCACACCCAAAAGGTGCCCCACATAGGTCTTCCCTGAAACCCCCCCAGTCACTAAGGTAAATAATGTAAAAAAAGCACACATTTCTGTATCGATTTCGGGAGAGTGAAGAAAAAGGGGATGTTTTATTAATAGGAACAAGAAAGTGTTTATAGCCGTAGCGATATAAACAATAATACTCATCCGAGCCGCAGGAACATGTACATACAGAATACGAGAATTTCCACCTTGTTAAAGATCTAATGGTGCTACCCGAAGACTTAAATGAATAGCCATCTCTGTTAAGAACAACTGAGATCCAATGAGAATTTGCGCGTAGCTTCTAGTCTTTGATATCAAAAAAGAAGGTTGTAATAACAAAAGAGACATTTGAGAATTTGGTCCTAGCTAGTGGAACAAGAAAGACATGGATCTATATTCAATACGCAATCAAAGGATTTCTCCCAACGAAGAATTCCCCCTGCTTTTGTAGCTAAATACAAACGTTCCCCCCCACATGGATAAAAGTAGATAAACAGGAATTAATTCTACTTCCTCGTATAATAGGAAACCCGACCTTTCTTCTTTCCTTCAGGTGGTGAAATGCCTATCATAATAACTGTTGCAGGAGCGATGTCAAAGTGAATCTTGTAGTGAGGGTCTTTCGGGTGTAGCACCTTTACAGTTTTTGTTTGCTATTAAGGTTCAATGCTTTCTCTTTTAACAAGTAGTAAGTGCAGGAGCAGCTAGATAGGAAAAAGATATGGATTCATACGCAAACCAGAGTACCTCTATTGATGGCCTAGAAGCCTCTTTCTTAGAACTAAGAAACAATCAAAGAATAGGAAAGGCATACTCCGCTACTAAGGCGGGAGATGAAGGAAAGACTCCACCTATTCGGCAAAGAACCAGCGCATTCCATACTTTGGGTGCACTGTGTCACGGGCCGGCGGCTCTCCAGCCGAAACCGTGCGGTGCATGCTTGCCACTCTTGGCCAACATGCCAGCCTTCCAACTTTAAACCCTCGTTTGGCACGCTTGGGTAAAGATAACGGGACATCGAAGACTTATCGCCCATACAATAAGCCCATGTACAACATGCCCACACGCCAATATCGTATGTCGCCGAAGCACCCGCGCATACTGGACCGCAGGATCCTTCCACACAGGAAGCCTCCGTGCACTACGGATCGGAAGGGACAAATGAATAGAGAGAGGGACACTCCGTTCGCTTGGTTTATGCCTCATTCCATAGCTTTGAGTGTACAGGGGGATGGCCACAAGCCAACACACTCCGTCCCTAGCTCAGTGTCCAGGCGCCTCGCAGGCCCAAGGAACACTCCACCCCCCTTAAAGAGCATTTTGAACAAAAGCCCTTCCGTGGGAAGATAACATACTTTTTCCGAGTTGTCATAAGCCCTTTTCGCCATGCTCCGGGTGTCCGATTGTCACGAAAACTAGCCGACACGAAGATAAAAATGCGAGGATTCCAAATATGGTCTCGTTGAACCCCGCCGGATTCACGAACCTTCTGAAATAACCAAAATACCCCCAAACTTGGGAAAATCGAGAAATATCGTACGCAAGCCGGATTGATCTCAAAGTTCAGCCACAGGACCCTCATAACATGTTGGATTTTTCCACCAAATCTCGTCTTAATCCAAGCATGTTTTCCTATTGAACTGTCATAACTACCAGCTTGTGACATTCTCCCCCACTTCAAATGTCAATGCCCTCATTGACGCCTCAATCTGACACGGCCCCGGTCTTCAGCCTACTCCGCTGAGTTACTCCCTCGACCGTCTCAAAGCCTGTCTCTTTGAGCGCTATGAAATGTTTCCCCCACTCGAAGTTGGGCTGTCTGTTACCTCTGTAACATAGGTACTTGACAAAATGCATCCTCCGCAAAGTCACTCGAAGGGCTACCTCCGTAGTCACCTTACAAGTGTCCCGACACTCTCTCTAGTCCCGCTATCCCACATAGCTCTCCCGAACTCGTTACCTCTGTAACTTGTTCGACGGGTAGTTGCCTCTGCAACTGGCGCTCACTGCCTCCGCAGATTGCACAATACGCCACCTCCGCGGCTTAAGTGTGTGCCAACTCTATGGCTCATGACAAATGCTAGTGCTTTGAATCACCTACTAACAGGTATCTTGCACTAAGTGTCCCATACACCCGTACAAGAGACAAGACTTACGCTAAATCGATGCATAGAGGGCGAACCTCGCTCCCCAGCCGCTCGTTTGCATTTCGATCGATTCATTACACTAGGCAATGCCAATTGCACACCCGATCGGATCCTATGATCCTCTCTGGATCAATGCCCTCTGGCATATCACCGGCCATCACAGCCTACCCTCGGAGTTTGATGCCCACTAGCATCGCGGTCCTCACGACCACTCCTTGGCATGCGTCCTCTGACGACTTCACGAGCGCATCCTTTGATGGCTCCCCCACTTTAACTCGTAGAAGGAGGTTGAGCATAGAGCACCATCCACTCTAGCTCGCAACAACATTGATTCCGTTGAATCTTTGCCAAGCCCTCCGGCTAAAAATGCTCCCCCGAGCAACAAGAGTTATCCCTCTGGATCAACTCAACACGATGTGGAATACTCTCGCTGGAGCAAACCACTTTGCCCTTTGGCAATGCTCCTCTGAGCAACAGATGATCCCTCCGGACCTCCTTGACATGATTTTGGACCACTCTCTTTGGAACGATCCGCTCATGCCCTCCAACTATGGTCATGCCCTCTGGCACAACCGATGGCTTCACCCTCTGGTTCCACCGATTCCTCAGGCAGTCAAGCCCTTTGGCAAGACCTAGGCTTCTCCCACCGGATTAGCTGTCAATTCACTCGTCCCACTGGACGGTAGGGTTGCATCCCTCGATGCCACTACTATGAATGAGCGCATAACCAATGTCCCACGCACAATCGACAAGCAAAATAGCCCACTTGGCACAAATGCTAGGGCCCTTCGTACAAGTCCTCGATCCCCAGTATGTACCATTCTCAGGCCCACTGGCTTCTCGGGACGATCCAATCTCTTGCACCCTCTGGTTAAGTCTTTGGCAATGACACCACCGAGTTTGAGAGAATGATAGCTTCACACATACCGTACATTAAGGGACAAGCCGCATCTAAACCAATTGTGCCTACCCGATCTTGGCCCTCTGGCACAAACCGAGCTCTGATACCATCTGTCACAGGCCGGCGGCTCTCCAGCCGAAACCGTGCGGCGCATGCTTGCCACTCTTGGCCAACATGCCAGCCTTCCAACTTTAAACCCTCGTTTGGCACGCTTGGGTAAAGATAAAGGGACATCGAAGACTTATCGCCCATACAATAAGCCCATGTACAACATGCCCACACGCCAATATCGTATGTCGCCGAAGCACCCGCGCATACCGAACCGCAGGATCCTTCCACACAGGAAGCCTCCGTGCACTACGGACCGGAAGGGACAAATGAATAGAGAGAGGGACACTCCGTTCGCTTGGTTTATGCCTCATTCCATAGCTTTGAGTGTGCAGAGGGATGGCCACAAACCAACACACTCCGTCCCTAACTCAGTGTCCAGGCGCCCCGCAAGCCCAAGGAACACTCCACCCCCCTTAAAGAGCATTTTCAACAAAAGCCCTTCCGTGGGAAGATGACATACTTTTTTCGAGTTGTCATAAGCCCTTTTCGCCATGCTTCGGGTGTCCGATTGTCACGAAAACTAGCCGACACGAAGATAAAAATGCGAGGATTCCAAATATGGTCTCGTTGAACCCCGCCGGATTCACGAACCTTCCGAAATAACCAAAATACCCCCAAACTTGGGAAAATCGGGAAAAATCGTACGCAAGCCGGATTGATCTCAAATTTTAGCCACAGGACCCTCATAACATGTTGGATTTTTCCACCAAGTCTCGTCTTAATCCAAGCATGTTTTCCTGTCGAACTGTCACAATTACCAGCTTGTGACAACTGCCATGTGCTTATTGAATGCAGACTTACTGGCAGGCCATTCCATTCCAGTTGGCACTA
Source organism: Sindora glabra (assembly GCA_020226215.1). NCBI lineage: Eukaryota > Viridiplantae > Streptophyta > Magnoliopsida > Fabales > Fabaceae > Sindora > Sindora glabra. The sequence goes on from CM035226.1 coordinate 88,491,889, forward strand.
GTAATGCCGTATCCCGCTTATTCTTTAAAAAATTGATCAAAACAAGAGAGAACTTCAAGTTAAACAGCCAATTTGATTAACAAGTTGCTCTATTTGTTAGTTATACCTGCGAGGGTTTGTCAACAAGGGATTCTCGTATTTTTTTTGTTATGTGAATTTTGTTCAAGCGGTTTGAAAAAAAAGAAACTAGAAAGAATCGAATTTCCTTACTACTATATACGATGGCCACCAACTGTTACAAGGACCTTACTACTTTCTAGTTTATCGTTTGACCCTGAATTCTTACTTTGACTACTTTTGACTTGATCTTAGGCAATCGGTGACCGCTTCTATGAGGACCATTGGTTGGAGCTTCTTCAATCAAGAGTGCTAGCCAGGTGGCACTAGAGATGTGGAATCATGTCTTGCACCATATGTACTAAGGAGATCATCACTCGGGAGACATGGTTGCAAGCCCGGTAACCAGTTCCTTCCAATAGGTCAACCTATCCAGTCCAGATAAAATGTTGGCATACTTATCTGGGTTCCATCCTTCCAGTGAATAAGGACTTACAATAGAAGATTGGAGCGGCTTGAGTTCGAGTTTGATATGAGAATTTTTTTATTTTTTCCAAAATTATTCAATTATGTACAGAAAGGGTAGTTGTTTCTCCAGAAAAGAAAAAGAAAGGACGACTCGTCCGCTCCTCACAAATTAGATATATTAGCTCGAGTGCTCTACCAAAGAAGTGGTTTGATCCAAAGTTGGCATGCAAAAATCTAAGGCTGTTGAGCTCTTTTTCCGAGGACAATCCCCTAATTCCTAGTACGAATCAAGGGCCAAAGTCCTCACTCATGAATGGACTCTTTCTGTCCGACCTTTTGGTATGTTAGCTCCCCCCTTCCCAGTGTCGGTTAAGGCCGTACTCCATTCCGTCCCTAATGGGATCAGAATGCGACCTTGAGAAAGCAACACTTCTTATAACGCTCACGCCCCATCCCATGGGGCGCTTCGCTTCCTTTTAAGATAGACAAGAGGAAACGCTTAGAAGTTTTTAGAAGTTTTAAGGTTACAGGTTATTTAGAGCGAATTGAGCACAGCGAGCTAGAAAGCGCAGCGACTTGAGCACAGCGAGCTATCTTATAACGCTCGGGCCCCATACGGATAGGTCCCTTCACTCTCCGTAGGGTGAGTTAAGAGTTTCATCAAGTCAGGAAAGAAATTTTAGGCTAAGTTCATTTTGAGTAGACACCTTCCGACTACATTAAGCAGGTGTACCTGAAGCCATTCCTGTAATAGGATCGCCTTTGGTAGAGTTATTACGCTGAAGTGCTAGTGTCATACAACCTACTTTGACTTGTTT
>CM035226.1:89093463-89308256 GCA_020226215.1 Sindora glabra
GTTACCTTTATTAGTGATCATTCAAGAAGGATATGGGTATACACATTGCAGATAAAAGACTAAGTGTTCAAGGTATTTAAATAATTTCATGCTCTAGTTTAAAGAAAAATAGAGAAGAAGTTGAAATGTATGCACACTAATAATAGAAGTAAATATTTAGGACTTTTTTATACTTATTATAAAGAATAAGGTATTAGAAATTAAAAAATAACACTAAAGATTCCTTAATTGAATGGCTTAGTTGAAGAAATGAATAAAATATTAGGTGAGAGAGTTAGGTATTTGCTTTCACATGTTAGACTGTTAAAAACTTTTTAAGTTGAAGCTTTGAATATAGTTGTCTATATTTTAAATCGCTCTTCATACATTTCTTTGCAATTTGAAGTGCCAGAAAAAAGTTTAGTCAAATAAGAACGTTTCATATGATTATTTATGAGTTCTTAGATTTAAAGCATTTGTGCATATTCTCAAGGATGAGAGTGTTGGTATGTGTATATCTTAGGAAGCCAATCATAAGATAATTGTAATAATATATAATGTATTATATTTTATTTTAGATAATATAATTATTTTATTTTATTTTAATATTTGTGTAATTTATAACTTAAATATAATAATTATCCCTAGAATAATTTTGCTATTTCTAAAATGTCCATAGTCAAATATTACTGCAAAAGGATAACAATAATACATTGAGACCATCATGTATGGTGACTAATGATTATGAATCATGAATATATGATATCAAGTCAATACATGGGTACATTATTAGTGAACAGATGTACTGGATTGAACCGTTGTGAGAATACTGTATGGATTGTCATATGTCATTAGCTATTTTCGTGTGATCATAATGCACGTAATCTTTTGACTTGAAGTAACTAGGGTTCCCTATATGAGGGTTCATGCACTTTGATGTCATTCTATGTCACTTTTAATTGGGATAACGTGTAAAATATTGATTAGGTGTGTTACGAATCATGCAGAGGAATGTGAGTGATGTAGATAGGATTTTGTTACTCCTGTATAAAGGAAAGATATCCTTGGACCCCTTGATTGAGTGAGACTTAAAAATCATGGTCATGCTCAACTGGATCAACATGTGATATTGATCATTTATTTAAGTTAATCTCCTTAATATCAAGAAATATAACTTGAACATTGACGAGGATGACACACTCTATACCTCCAATTCAATTTGGATATCATTACAAAAAAGGTTGTGATATAAAACGTTGATCATACACTAGATGGATGTCGAATCACAGATATTCTTACTACTTAGGTGGTAGTTATGTATTACTAAATACTGCTCATTGTCTGTTCATTATCTGTAGTTCAATGATAGGTCATTGCCAATATAGTAGGAACTTAGAGGGTCACACAAAAGGAGTAAGAATGAAATAGTAACTAATTAATTTTTAGTTAGACTAAAAAACTTATTAATTGGACTTGTTATTTTATATATATTATCAAAATAACAATGTATATATATATTTTATTATTCACATAATATATTTTATATTATATTATATGATATTATCTGATATTAAAGTAATATTAGATAACTAATGGATAAGCCTTATCTCTTCTCACTCTCACTATGTTGGAGATAAGGTATTAGTGGTTGAATAGAATTAAGATTAGTTACGATTTTTCTAGTAGAACTAGGAAAGATGCATACCTTTAACTTTATAAAAAAGGCATGAAGGCATCATTATTTTGCATGAAAACAATAAAATTCGCTATTAGCAAAACCGCATAAAAAACACTCTATAAAACTGCACTAAACCTTTCTTCTTTATGTGAAAGACTAAATCCTAGCAAATTCATGAAGGTTAAGAAGTCACCATTCATTCCATATAGATATTGCAAAGGATACCATCACCTGATTGTGCTCGTAATTTAGATCTGCACTCCAAGAGGTAATCTTTAATTTTTTATTTATGTCTCTGCGCACTAATGCATGGAAAGGTTTCACATGACATAATTTTGAAAAACTATTTTTCTACTACACTACATGATGTATATGAAACCCAACAAAGAGATCCAAGCTTGATGTGAAGACAAAGCAATGCATATTTCTAGGTTATGGTAATGATGAATTAAGCTATAGATTCTATGATCTTATTGAAAAAAAGTTGATTAGAAGTAGAGATGCTATGTTTATGGAAGATTAAAATTGAAAGACATTAGTAAGAAAGATATAATGATGTCTTAACACAACGAGCCATCACCTAACTTGGATTTTGTTCATCTAAGAGTGGAATAAGATAGAGTTGAAGCTCATAATTTTGAGAATGTATAATTAATATAAATGACCCTATATAAAATGACAATGATGAACAACCAATATCGAAGGCTCTAGTTGTTGCACTTAGAAGATCCATTAGAATCAAACAACCTTCTACAAGGTATACTAAAAATGAGTTCATTCTTTTGATTGATGGGAGAAAGTCAAAATATTATGATAAGACCAAGGAAAATGAATATAACAATGACTAGATTAAATCTATGCAATATGAAATAAAATCCTTCCAAGAAAATCATATCTATGAGTTAGTAAAATGACCAAAAAGTATAAAAGCTTTGAAGAATAAATGGGTATATAAAATAAAGAATGAAGGAAATAATATTAAACCTTAATATAAAGCCAGATTGGTTATAAAGGAATACAGTCAAAAAGAAGGAATTGACTTTAATAAAAAGTTTTCTCCTATTGTGAAAATATCTTCTATTTGTATAGTGCTTAGCTTAGTAGCTAGTATTGATCTAAAAATTAAGTAGATGGATATGAAAATAGCTTTTCTTCATGGTGATTTAGAATAAAAGATTTACATGGAGTAACCAAAGGGTTTTGAAGTGAAGGGAAAAGAAAACTATGTATACAAATTAAAGAAGAGTCTTTATAGGTTAAAGCAGGCTCTAAGACAATGGTACAAGAAGTTTGAGTTAGTTTAGGGGGAGCAAGGTTACTATAAGACAACTTCTAATTATGATATGTTTGTTCAAAACTTTCTTGATGATGGTTTTATAATTTTTTTGCTCTATATTGATGATATTTTGATTGTTGGCAAGAATATTACAAGAATTGCTAAATTAAAGAAACAATTAACTAAGTCTTTTATCATGAAAGGATTTAAGTCAAGCAAAATAAATTTTGGGTATGATGATTACTCAAGATAGGTTTGTAAGAAAGCTCTATTTATTATAAGAAAAGTATATTAAAAAGGTACTTTAGGGGTTTGGTATGGAAAATGCTAAAACTTTTTCAAGTCCCCTTGCTACTTACTTTAAATTAAGTACCAAGCAATGTCCAACAATGGATAAGGAATAGCAAGATGTTGAAAGAGTTCCTTATGCTTCAACAATTGGAAGTTTAATGTATACTATGGTATATACTAAACTTGATATTGCTCATACTATTAGTACAGAGTCATTTTCTCTCAAATCCAAATAAAGAGCATTGAAATATTGTAAAATGGATTAAGAGATGTCTTCAAGGCACAACTAATTTGAACTTATGTTTTGAAGATGGAAAACCTTTGCTAATTGGTTTTACTAATGCAAACTTAGTTGGAGATATCGATTCTTATAAGTTTACTTCTGGTTATTTGATCAAGTTTACAGGGAGAGTTATGGCTGGTGATCTAGATTACAAAAATGTGTTGCTCTTTTAATAATAAAAGTGGAATTTATTGTAGCAATTGAAGCTTATAAAGATTTGCTATGGATGAAAAAGTTTCTTTAAGAACTTGGATTTAATCAAGATCACTATATCTTATTTTGTAATGATTAAAGCATAATATACCTTAGTAAAAAATTTTCTTTTCATGCAAGGTCAAAACATATTAATGTTTGTTATCATTGGATACATGATGTTTTAAGTAATAAGTTGTTAGAACTTAAGAAAGCTCATATATATGATAATGGAACTGATATGTTTGACTAAACATTTACCAAAGGAAAAGTTTAAAGCATGTTGCTCAATAGTCAAAGTGGTAGTATTTCCCACTTTGTTAAAAGGGGAAAATTTGTTAGTGATGGATTTCTTCTAAGTTGACCCATAGTTCCTTTATATTTATTATTTTGTACAAAGGAGAAAAAAATATAAAAGATCTAAAAAAAAAGAGAATGTATGGGAGTATATTTTGAATATAGCCCATTACTTGGACTTGTTTGTGTGAAAAAAACAACTTTGCTTCTATTTTGGCATCAAACTTTGATATGTGTATATGTGTGCGTGTGTGTGTGTATGTGTACAGCTTGGAAAGCCATTATTGAGATAGAGAAGGCTAAATTAGGATTTCATGTGGGTGGCTGTGTGAAAAGATTTATCTTGAGAGTGAAATAGTTCTTTCTTTCTTTTATAGATTTGTGCCTTGTGAAGGTGAAATGTTAAAGCTTGGAAGATTACCATCATCTGCTCACGAGATAGTGCAGAAAAAGGAAAAATTTTGTCAAATTGTGCTAGAAAATTTATTATCATATATACTCAAATTTATGTCAAATTTGAATATGTTGTTACTAGTAATTTAGGTAGTATTATGCATATTTTTCTATTGATTTTCTTTTTTTCTACTAGTTAATTTTACACAATAATTAGTGTTAATTTTGTTAAAAATTTTACCTATTTTGCTGAAAAGTTACTATACTGATTGTTCTTTAAAATTTCTAAGAAGATATTGTATTTATTATTTTATTAGCAAAATTTTTTACTAGACTAGGTCCCATAATTTTTACTTTCACATCATTTTTCCACATTAAAATTTTCTAATCTCTTGATTTATTTTTTTATAATATTTTTTGGTGATATATTTTATTATACGTGTAGGATAAAATCAATCCAAGTAATTAATATAATTTTCTACTATATATTAATCTAGTAATTTTCCCCGACATTACTTTTGTATCCTTCCAAAATAAATTGGAGTCACTCAAATCCAGCATAAATAGCTAATGTTGGTTTGAATATATTTTTTAGTTGAAATCGAGCCTAAATTTATCTTAGTCAACTTGAGACTATCAATTGGATTGAGGCTGTTGAGAGGGTTTAACCTATCTAACTATTACCCTTATAATTTATTTATTTATATATTTATATTTTTTCTTATTCATTTTTATCTATATTAATTTTAAAATAAATGTGAATTGTATCATTATTGATTTTCTCAAATAAGAATTATATTACATTTACTCATTAATAGCTATTTATCTATTTATATTTATAAAAGATAAACTCATAATTTTATAAAATAAAATTATATATTATAAAATAAAGAAGATATTAAATTAAAATATTTTTATAATATCATGTGAATTTAAATATTTTTAAAATTATTTATCTTAAATAAGTTATCATGTTATTCTTATATAAGTGGTATCATTAGTCCCCCTAAAAAAAATAGTATCTCACCACTTGTATTAATCATTTTTTGCCAAGAGCACTTGCATTAATATTACACTAATATTATATAGGGAATTAAATTAAAAAATTAAAAGTACTAATTAATTAATAAAAGAAGCAACCTCAAATATTGTAGTTGCCAATAAAGTTTACTATTTTGGATGCTTATTATTTTATTGTAACGTTGACTATAGATTCAACCAGCCTTATTTGATGTATATTAATATTAAAATATTTGTTCGATTATATTTCATATTGAGACAATTTTAAAAAAATATGATATTCAAAGAAATGATCATTCATGCCAATAAGAAAAAATAAAATTAAAATTTTAAAAGGGAAGCAAAAATATTGTTTAAAAATTTTAATGGTATAAAATTATTTTAAAATGATGATAGTAAATATAAGATATTTATAAAAAAAAGATATAAAAGAATAATAATTTAATAAATAAATATATATATTATGTTAATCATATATCTAAGAATTATGGGTCATCCATAATCATAAATAAATAAGTAGTTCAATTCCACTCATTTTTAATCTAATTCAATTTTATCTTAACATATATATTTGTCACTTTTACTATTATTTTTTTAATTTCATGCTTTCACTCACACCCTCTTAGAAAGGGGAAAAAAAAGGAATTTCACTTGAGTTTCACACTCTTTGTTAAAGGAGAAATTACATTAGATAATTTAAAATAACTTTTTTAGAATAAACTCACCCACTTATGTATTTTCTTATTTTTTTTGTATAAAATTCTTTCGGAATGGAAACGATAAATCTCTTCTAATAATAATATCTTCAAAGCTTAAATTTATGATCTCGTGAACTTGAAACATTTTAAGAATTAACATAGTGCTATTGAGTTAATGAATTTATGGGAATAAACGCATCCTTTCATCACTAAATTTTATACTCGTTGAGCATTTTGTCCTTTAATTATTCTTGTTGGCATTAGGAATCCTCCAAATTAACAGCCAGCCAATATATTTGTCCTTCCCTCATTTATATGAGACTATGTTAGACGGAGCTGGCCGGAGCAGACGATCAAAGGCCAATTTGTCTCGTTTATTACTGCAAATACATATATCAAAATGGATTAATTCAATTTTATTGAACTAACTCAATGGATAAGAATTGTATGCCGAACCAGTCTTAAGTCGAGTTATTTTTTTACTAGATCGAATTTAAATTAAATTATTATAATATCAGTCTTAAGTTGATATTTATCAAACTAAATTTTATAATTTGTTATATTTTATTATTATTATTATACTAGTTATTTATTTATTATTAATTTTATATTATTTATTAATTAAAATCTATTATTATTAAATATAATTATTATCACTTAAAAATTTATTATTTATGTTAGAGATTTATATATATTATATATGAAAATAAATATATATTTAATAAAATAAATATATATTATTAAAATCTCGTAAATACTTAAATTTGCATTTAGTAATATAGACATTTAATAAAACAGTTTAAATTTTATATTGATCAAGAAATTTATATTATATATTTATTTTATATTGTAGGTTTATTTTATTTAATAAAATAAATATATATTATTAAATACATATTGATCAAATCCAAAGCATTATATAAAAAATAAATATATTTAATAATTTATATATTATTAAATATATATAAATAAATAATTATATAAATAATATATTAATAAAAATAATTATAATAATTTATATATAATAATAAAAAGTAAATAATAATTTATTATATTATATATGTATATAATATATTTAAAATTAATATTAAAATTATTTATTTAAATTTTTTAAATAATTTAAAATTTTAATATAAAAGTACTAATTCAAATTTTAATATAATTATTTATTTTGATAAACTTATATAATATATATTGACAATATTAAATATATAAATTTATTAAATTATAATATTAATAATTATTTACTATTGATCATATATATAATTTTAATATTATATATATATTAAAGTATAATTTTAATATACTAAAATTATTATTTTAATATATATAAATTAAATATATAATAATAAATTAATTATTTATTACTTACTACTATTATTAAGTTAATATGATAATCCAATTACTCGATAAACTAACGCTTATCAATCTCAATCATTTGCCGGATTGAATTAACCAGTCTCAGTCTTTTATCAAGTCGAGCTATTATTATCATTTTTTGTAACAATTTCAATCTTAGGTTAGGCAAATTATACTAGTCTCAAGAATCCGTTAAACTTAATTTATTTTGACACCTCTAATCTCACTAGAAGTTTTGGTAGTGTAAAAGTCCCATTTTCAAATTAGGTAAAATTATATTAATCTTAAGCTAACTTGTTGAGCCTAATTCATTTTATTATCTCTAATCTCATTAGAAGTTTTGGCAGTGTAGAAGACTCTGGTAAATGAAAATCTCATTTTCATGTCAAAATCATGTGATAGAATTTTGTTGGTAAAAACACCCTCTTCTTAAATGTTCAAATTTAAATAATTAAATTAACCAAAATAACACAATAAAACATTGAAATAATTTAATTAAAAAATCTCAAATTCTAAAAAATAAGTAATGAATAATAAAAAATTTATTATATCAATAAAAATTATAGGATAATACATAGAAAAACTCTTAATCATTATCCTATAATTTTTTAATCGTTATCTTTACATTTCTCTCATATATATATATATATATATATATATATATATATATATATATATATATATATATATATATATATATATATATATATATTCTTATATAACTATAATAAGTATTCATATCATAATATTTTTCATACTTCAAGGTCTTAATTAATATAAATATTTATAATATAAAAAAATTATTTGATAAAAAATTTTAATTTTTCTTTAATACAAATGTCTAACTTAAATAAAAAGATAATTTATAATAATAATAATTAATTAATAATAATTAATTAATTAAAATTTAAATCAAATTCAGCAAATCCTATCGTCCCATATGGTCGATCCATCGCATTTTCAACCTTTTGGGTGGCTAATTTTTCAAGAAGTTCAAATGTAGGTCTTATCAATTAAATTTTTAAATGATTCATGCGAGGGAACACAGTGAGTGAACTGAATTTAGCATGGCTCCAGCTCGTGTGATGGGAGCCGACAAATACGGACCAATGAAATGCACCCCGTGAATCACGAACACTCGTCAAATAAACCTGCAAATGGATCCTATGAATACTTGTCAAATGGACAAAAGCAGCACCAACCTCCAAATACCAACTGTAGGGTGAAGAAGACCCAAGTAAACGCCTTCCAACGCATGATGAAAATGGAGCTTCTCATTAGATGAGACGGCGTCGTTTCTTGCAGCGGCAGCATCTTATAATCTCATCTCATCTCATCTCATCGCATTATTTAAATAAATGAGGAGGGATGAGAGGGTTCCAATAAATGTAAAAAAAAAAAATTATATTTATTTCAATTCTTATCAATGATGTATATACAAATTATGTATTTGCTGTGGAGCCGACTTGAAATCAATGCTAGAGACGTGTTTGACACCAACCGGACGCACCAAAGGAGCTGCTTGATTAAAGAATTTCCCGTAAATGAGAAGCTCTAATGCTCCGAGTGGACAAAATTTGTCTGAGCTGGTTGTTTGAACTTTGAAGGACGGAGGAAGGAGCGTATTGGACGGCAGGGCAACTATGAAACACAATCAATGACATCAGGGATACTTTGAGGACCCGATGATCTGACTGAAGTAAATTTTAAGGAATAAAAAATGAATTTTGGAGATTGATTGATATAATGATATATTAATATATTATTAAATTAATTTTTAAAAAATTAAATTTAATATATAGTTAAATTTAGTAGTATATCAATACACTTATACATTAATGATGCATTATCATCTTCTCTTTAGTTTATTCAATCTTTTTTAAATATAAAATTATTTATAAGTGTGAATTTAATATTATAATTATAATTATAATTACTGCATCTCACTATTTAAATGAATAGGGTCCTTACATTTTTATAAATCTCACGTTAATAAAAATTTAGATAAAGAGTTCTTGGCGAATTTGGACCCGTGAAAATATAAAAATTTACTAATTTGAATGGGCAGTCCAATAGATCCGAACACATAGATAATTTAATATTTTTAAATTTTTAAATAATTTGATACAGTGTATTCCATGTATTTGAAAATTTTTTCTACTAAAGAACGTGACAATCTCCTATATAATTTAAACGTAAGTTTAACATTTTTTTAAGCCGGAATTCCAAATAAATTCAATTTTTTTATATTTTTATGAATATAAATAATTTTTTTGATAAATAAATGGGGCTAAAGTCTAAAAAAAATATTAAAATATATTAATAAATCTGGTCATAGGAAGTCTCATAATATCAAAAAATATTGTATAAAGTACTCCACGTAGTCAAATTTGGTGGTAGGTTGATTCCATATCTACCCATCAAATCAACGCATTGATTGCCTTCTTGAAAAATATCAAAAGTTTTCACTTCTCATTCTTTATAGAGAAGATCTTTGATAATTTTGATTAGGTAATATTGAAACTCTGCTTGCTTATGCAGGCACTTTGTTGTTTAAATTTTTTTATATCCCTTATTCCAAATTTTTTGAAGATCACGTATCATATCCCAACATTCCATCTCAAAAGGGTTACGATACACACTCATTTGAGCTATTTCGTGTTCAATGGGTTTTATTAACTAAAGTTGTGATATAAATATTTTAATATTTGAAAAGATTTTATTTTTGATTATTTTGAATAATTTTTAATTATTTGATTATGGTAAGTGCACGTAATTTAGAAGATTAATTGTATTCCAGAAGACTGCCGCCCATCATACCACTGCGAGCTGCAACAAAAAAATGCCAAAAATAATCAAATAAAGCAGGCCTCAAATAAAATTCCACCAACAGGGGTGAGTTGAGAAAGTTCTGCACCCTCTCGTGCCACATTATTAGAAAGAATAACACTTGTTTATTTTCTCGGCTGTGTTTTATTGAAAATTTTCTCATTTACTTGATTTTATAATTATAAAAATTTTAGGTTATAGGAAATATTTTATATTTTATTTGTTCAATAATGTTAAATACAAGTAAGCATCTCATTTTTTAAAATAAAAGTTAATTTTCTACAATATCATGAAACAATATAATATTTTGTTAATCATAAGATGTTGGTGGGAGATATTCCAAAAAACGAAAAAACGTAAAGAGAAAATATAGGAAGAAAATGTTCGGTAAAAAATCTCAAGGAAACAATGTTTGGGATGGTGATTTTTACATTTAATTGCAAATAATTTCATAGAAATTCTATCCTTGTGAGGCAACATCTAGCCACGGATAGAGAGATTATGAGTCTGTTTGCTTTTTTTAAAAAAATAATTTTTTATTTTTAAAAATGAAAAATTTATTCATCAATCTATTTTTAGAATCTATTTTTAAAAATTATTCTCTAAATATATAACTTTGAAAATATAAAAATAAAAATAAATTTTAATTATTTTATAAACTTATTTTCTTGTTTTGGATATCAATTTTATAATTAAATAAAATATTTTTCTTATTTACAATATTAACAACCCTTTGATCTTGATTTTCCCTTAATTCAAAAACTGTTTTCTTAAAAACTGTTTTTAAGAGCAAGTAATTTTAAAAATAATTTTTGAAAGCAGTTTTTTAAAATATAAAAATAAAAACATATCCAAACACATTTTGTAATTCTTCATTTTATATAATAAGAGTTAATTCAATAAAAAATTAATAAAAATATTCACATATCGAAAGAGAACATAATGATTCGCCTATTTATATAATTCTAACTATTAAGCCCTTTTGATGAAAATTCATTTGGCCAGGAGCAACGCTAAGAAAATTCATTTGGCCAGGAGCAACGCTAAGTTATCCCAAAAATTTTGAAATATTTCAAAACATGCTTTATGTTTTTCAATTTTTTTGAAAAAATAAATATACCTAGCCTTTGCAAAATATTAATTAATTTCCGTATAAATTCTGGATAAATGTTATTTTAATCATCCCAATACAATTACCCTTACTTTAATCCCTGCGTATGATTAAATAGAGACAACTATAGGATAAAAATTATTAAGATGTGTCTTTCTTAATAATTATTTACTAAACGGTTATATCTATTGATTAACAATTACAATTATGAAGACATTTTTTGACTAATAGTTATAACCTAATTTCATCATGAATTATTAATCTAAAAAGAACCCCTTTTGAAATAAATAGTTATTTTATTAGACAATATAATATAAATATCTATAATTATCTTTGCAAAATTAGAACTATCATAACAAACTAATCCAATTATACTCACCTAACTCAACAAATAAAAATTGTACATTAAATTAGTGTTGGATCAAATTACTTTTTCATTTAATTGAATTAGATCAAATTATTATAATATCAATCCTAATCTTAATTTTAAATTAACTTTTATTAGGTGGTCTCAAGTAAATTTTACCATCTGTTATAACAAAATAAATTAAGGTATAGTAATTTTTAATATGAAAAAAATCCATCAATTAAAAAAGTAAAATTATAGGATCTATTCCCAATAAAATTTTACTATTAATTAAAATGAGTACAAATATTTAGTTAATTAAACTTATAACATATATATATGTGTGTGTGTGAATATATTACTATTTTATTGCAATAGCAATAATTTATTATTCTAATTTATATATTTATTTAGTTATAATAATTATTTTATATATTTTTTATTATAATAATAACTTTGTGTAATTAGTTTATATTAATTTTTAGGTTTCATGATAATAATTTTAATCTCACATAATATTTTTTAATTTAATATGATTATTTATTTTGATGAATGTTGATAAAATTAAATATATAAATTTATTAATTTTAACATTAAAATTAATATTACCCATGAATAATTTTAATATATATTAATAAATTTATCATTTATTACTTACTAATATTATCAAATTAATAAACTAATCCAATTACACAATGAGTTAATACTTATTAATTTTACTCCCGGGATCATTATTTTCATTTTTTATATCAATTTCAGTTTCATACCAAACAAGATTATCCCAATTTCAAAAACTACTCCGTTACTCCAACCTGTTTTGACCCACAGAACACCGTAAAATCGAAATATTTTGTCATTGTTTCTTGTTCCATGCTGACCGCTGACCCGACGAGGCACATGGAAGCGCTATATGACCCGGCCCGTAAACAAATCATTTTAGATGTCCATTATGGTTGGGCCTCTGGCTAGCCTTTCTCTATTTCAATTTTAACTAGGCTTGGGCCTCAAGCATCCCTTTGGATGTTGTTCGTTCTCCCCTTTTCACTTTCCTATTGTATCATTCATCATTCAATAATTGTTATTGTTGGACAGAATGCATGCTTCAACTATGTGAACCAAGCCCACGTTGTTTGGTTCCTAAGCTAAATACTCTACAACAAAAAAGTATGTTAAGAGTCCAAAACGAGTTAAACATTTACACGTTAATTTGAACTCATTACAAAATAAATAAGTTCGAATTCAAATGGAATATTATTAAATTTAAATAATTCAAACTTAAAGTCAAATTTTATAAGTTTAAATAAATTTATATCAATTTTTTTTACTAATATATTATTAAGTTTTAATTTCTTATCAAATTTAAAATATTTAAATTTTAATTCGAGTTTATATAATTTTATTCAAATAATTTGTTATTTTATATAAATTTAACATTTTATTTTTCATAAATAAGTTAGAAATTACATTTTTTATCTTATTTTATTTATTAATATAAATTTTTTATAATCATTAAATCTATTAAAAAGCAACATGTACTAGAAAATTTTTTATTTCAATCAAAATATTATACTTCTTTATACAACTTCAACAATTATTAGTGTGATTAAATTTTTTATGCACTCTACTATTTATATGTAGTATAAAAATGTAGATATTTTTTATTATTAGGTTCGTTTAGATTTACAAATAATTTGAATCAAATAATATGAAGTTCAAGTTTAGCATGTATATTAATCAAGCCAAGCTTATTTAAATTTGGCTCAATTAAAGTCCAAGTCATATCAAATTTTATAAGAATCAATTTTAAATCACTTATGAATAACTTGACTCATTTGTATCACTAAATACTACTATAATAATATTTATAAAAAATAACTAGCACCAATCACTCTTATTTTTTCTTTTTTCACTGAAAAAAGTATTGGTTTTCCACTAAAGTAGATGAAAAAAAAAATTTGACCACTCTTTTTCCAAAAAGAAAAAAAGGTTCTCTAAAGCTTTCCTTCCCTCAAAAATAAAGTGGAAAACATTTGAGCAAGACCAAGTACAGGAGATTCATAACTAATGAAAATGAAGCCTATTCAACGTCATGAGTTGTCCTAGAAATAACCTGTTATATGATAATACTGAAATTCTAGGACTAATTTTAGGCAGAAAACTCCGGTGAAATTTTATGAATTTTTTAATTATAATTTTATATAAGTATTATTTTTTAACTCAACACTAATAATACAACTTAATAAATATAATTATTAATTAATTATTTAATTAATATTGACAACAAGTAAATTATTTAAATTTTATAAAATTAATTTAAAATTATTTGAGAGTGAACATCCTACTTCATTCTTGTTTTAAGTTTTTTCTATTAAAGCATTTTACATTATTTTTTTAATTTGCTCTTATTTCTTTATGCACAGAACCCGTACTCGTATTAATATTGTATGATGTTTTGTGTGATAGTAAATAAGGAAAATTTGATGATGTATGATGTTTACATATACTAATTCAAATTAATATTGTGTAGAATGATAAATTTATTATGATTCTTTTTAAATTAATTAATTTTTATTATTAATACTTGTTATTGATATTAACGGACTAATTCATTATTCATTATATTTAAATTTATTAAATTATAATTATTGGTAATAAATTGAAAAAATAGCACAGATAAAATTCTAATTGAGAAATTTGAAGAAAAATTTATGTATCTTTTCCTTAACTTTTTCATATTTTTATTTATATTTTGATAAATAAATTATTTTTACGTAATAATTGAGATTATAAAATTTAAGGAATAATTTTATTCCTCAAAATAAGTAGCAGTGAAGCTGAAGTTTTCGGTATTTTGAAATAATATAATTAGAAATATATCCCACGACCAAAGGGATAAGTTTGACATTTGGGTTACGCGATACATATAGAGTTATAATATATCAATAATATAATAATATATTATTAAATTTATTTATTTTAAAAATTAAATTTAATAATATGCTAATATATTAATATATCAACTGTATATCATAATCATTTGCTAAGCACATTACTCCATGAGAACGGCTCAGATGTCGGCAAATTTTAACTGCACAATCTCCATAAAACAGGACAGTTTTCGTTAGAAGAGGTAATTGCCCTATCTAAGAATATGTTTGATTCAACGGAATAAAATGGAGTCTGAAGGGGGGAAAAAGTTAAAAAAATTATTTGATATATATTGTAAAACGAGAATATTTGTTTTTTAAAAAAGGATCATTTCATTAAATAACGTTTTTTCCATTACATAATAAAGGAGATAAAATGAATTATTTCATTATTTATAAATTAATCTTTTTACACACATATTCATCATATTTTTAATATATATTTTCAACATACCCCTTTGTTAATTATATGATAAAAATATTATTTCTTTGAATATTTTTTTATTAAAATATTTTAATAATTATATTTTGAATAAATATTTAACAAAAAAATTAATAAATTAAAATTTTTATATTTTTAATTTATAAATATTTTGTTAATTATAATTTCAATAATAAAACTTTAAACTGTGATAATTTTTATGGTAATAAACGCATCCTTTGATCACTAAATTTTATACTCATTGCGGCATTTTGTCCTTTAATTATTCTTGTTGGCATTAGGAATCCTCCAAATTAACAGCCAGCTAATGTATTTGTACCTCCCTCATCTATATGAGACCATCTTAGACAGAGCTTGCCCGTGTGGACCGTTAAAGTCCAATTTGTCTCATATACTGCCTAACTAGCAGCGGATGCCACCTCAAGAAGTTTTGCCAGCGTGGAAGACTCTGGTAAATCAGAATCTCATTTTCATGTCAAAATCGTGTGATAGAATTTTGTTGGTAAAAACATCCTCTTCCTATATGTTCAAATATTAAATAATTAAATTAACCAAAATAACATAATAAAATATAATTAAATTAATTAAAATAACACAATAAAACATTGGAATAATTTAAATAAAAACTCTCAAATTCTAAAAAATAAATAATGAATAATAAAAAACTTATTATATTAATAAAAATTATAAGATAATATGTATAAAAAAATTTAATCATTATCCTATAATTTTTTAATCTTTATCTCTCAAATATATATATATATATATATATATATATATATATATATATATATATTCTTATATAACTATAATAAATATTCATATCATATTATTTTTGTTATACCTCAAGATCTTAATTAATATAAATATTTATGACATAAAAGTAATTATTTAATAAAAAAATTTCATTTTAATTTAACATAAATATCTAATTTAAATAAAAAGATAACTTATGATAATAATTAATTAATAATAAATGAAATTTAAATCAAATTCAGCAAATCCTATCATCCCATATCTAATTTTAATGCACCCTTCCCTCCTCGGTACCTCCTACTTGGTCGGTCCATCGCATTTTCAACCTTTTCGATGGCTAAATTTTTCAAGAAGTTCAAATTTAAGTCTCATCAATTGAATTTTTAGATGATTCATGCGAGGGAACAGAACGAGTGAACTGAATTTAGCGTGGCTCCAGCTCGTGGGAGCCTGACAAATACGGACCAATAAAATGGACCTCACAAATCACGAACACTTGTCAAATAAACCTGCAAATGGATCCTATGAATACCTGTCAAATGGACATATGCAGCACGAATCTTCAAATACCAACTGGAGGGTGAAAGAAGACCCAAGCAAATGCCTTCCAACGCATAATGAAAATGGAGCTTCTCATTAGATGAGACGCCGTCGTTTCTTGCAGCGGCAGCATCTTATAATCTCATCTCATCGCATTATGTAAATAAATGAGGAGGGATAAAAGGGTTCAAATAAATGTTAAAAATTTTTTAATAACTTTTTTATGTCTATTTCAATTCTTATCAATGATGTAATACAAATAATGTATTTGCTGTGGAGCCGACTTGAAATCAATGCTAAAGACGTGTTTGACACCAACCAGATGGACCAAAGGAGCTGCTCGATTAAAGAATTTCCCGTAAATGAGAAGCTCTAATGCTCCAAGTGGACAAAATTTGTCTGAGCTGGTTGTTTGAAGGACGGAGGAAGGAGCGGATTGGACGGCGGGCAATATGAAACACAATCAATGACATCAGGGATATTTGAGAACCCCATGATCTGACAGAGTAAAATTTAAGTAATAAAAAATGAGCTTTGGATATTGCTACAGTGAATGATTGATTAATATAGTGATATATTATTGCATGATATATTATTGTATGATATATTAAACTTAATTTTTAAGAAAATTAAATTTAATATATAATTAGATTTAATAATATGATAATATACCATCGTCTAAGTTTATTCAATTTTTTAAAATATCAAATTATTTATAAGTATGAATTTAGTATAACAATTATAATTGGCACCTCCCTATTTAAATGAATAAGGCCTTACATTTTTATAAATCTCACATTAATAAAAATTTAGATAAAGAGTTCTTGGCGAATTAGGACCCGTGAAAATATAAAAATTTACTAGTTTGAAGGGGCAGTCCAATAGATCCAAACACATAGATAATTTAATATTTTTTAAAAAATTAAATGGTTTAATACAGTGCATTCCATGTATTTTTAAAAAAATTCTACTAAAGAATGTGACAAACTCATATGTAATTTAAATGTAAGTTTAATATTTTTTTAACCGGAATTCCAAATAAATTCAAAATTTCTCTATTTTTATAAATATAAATAAATTTAAATTTGGAGGAGTGATTCCTCACTCATTTGAGCCATTTCGTGTCCAATGGTTTTATTAACTGAAGTTCTTATATAAATATTTAATATTTAAAAATATTTTATTTTTAATTATTTGATTATGGTCGTGCACGTAATTTAGAAGATTTTATTGTATTCCTGAAGACTGCCGCCCATCATATCACTGCGCGCTGGAACAAAAAAAATGCCAAAAATAATCAAATAAAGCAGGCTTCAAATAAAATTCCACCGACAGGGGTCAGTTGGGAGTCAAGTTCTGCCCCCTCCTGTGCCGTTATTAGAAAGAATAACACTTGTTTATTTATTTTGTCGGCTGTGTTTTTATTGAAAAATTTCTCATTTACTTGATTTCATAATTATAAAAATTTTAGATTAGAGGAAGTATTTTATATTTTATTTGTTCAATAATGTTAAATAAAATGAGCAGCCCATTTTTTAAAATAAAAGTTAATTTTCCACATTATTATGAGACAATATAATATTTTGTTAATCATAAGGTGTTGGGAGATATTCCAAAAACCGAAAAACGAAAAGAGAAAATTATAGGAAGAAATTTTTCGGTAAAGAATTTCATGGAAACGATGTTTAGGATGGTGATTTTTACATTTAATTACGAATAATTTCATTGAAATTCTATCCTTGTGATGCAGCATCTAGCTATGAATTGAGAGATTGTAGATTTGTTTATTTTCTATTTTTAAAAATAATTTTCTGCATCTTTTGTTTTTCAAATCAGAAAAATCTGTTTGATATCAAAATCTGTTTTTAAAAATTGTTATCTAAATATATAACTTAAAATAGAAAAGTAAAAATAATTTTTAATTACTTTTTAAATTTATTTATTTTTCTGAATATCAATTTTATAATTAAATAAAATACTTTCTTATTTATAATGTTGGCCACCTTTTGATATTAATTTTTATTTAGTTTAAAAACAGTTTTTAAGAGAAAAAAGTAATTTTTAAAAATGTAAAAAGAAAAACAGACCCAAATACACTCTATAATTCTTCCTTTTATATAATCAGAATTAACTCAATAAAAAATTAATAAAAATATTCACATATCGAAAGAGAACATAATGATCACCTATTTATATAATTCTAACTATCAGCCCTTTTGAAAGACAAGTCATGTGGACAGAAACACCGCTAAGTTATCCCAAAATTTTTGAAATATTTGAAAACATGCTTTATGTTTTTATTTTTATTTTTTGGAAAAAAAATATACCTAGCCTTTGCAAAATATTAATTAATTTTCATATAAATTCTAAATAAATTTTATTTTAGTCATCCTAATATAATTACCCTTATTTTAATCCCTACGTATGATTAAATAGACACAACTATAGGATAAAAATTATTAAGATGTGTCTTTCTTAATAATTATTTACTAAAAAGTTATACCCATTGATTAACAATTATAATTATTATTAAGCCTCTATAAATTAATACTCAATAAACTAATAATCTCTTTAAAATAATTTTTTTCCCATCCCAACTTAGCCTAGTTTACAAAATTAGTAATTTTAATAAATTAATGAGATAATAATTTTTAAGAAGATCTTTATATAAATTTATAGTCTTTTCAATATCATAAATTAATAATTCTCTAAAATTACAAACAAAATTAGGACAATTTAATAAAATATGAATATATTGTCATTGTTTTTTTCATGAAATTTAAATCTAGGTAGATTTCATCTTTAACTTTTCTCATTACATTCAAAAACTCTAATGTCATATTCTTGAATTGCAATAAAAAATTGTAAAGAGTTGTCGCCACTGTGAGTGCTTCATTTCACGTGATTGGTTTTAAAGGTATTGAATTATCCTAAACTTCATCCTTAACAAGATTTTCAATAACACTAGCCACAATTTCTTCTAAGTTTTGAATCTTTGAACATTTATCAGTTTCACCCAAATAATCCAATAGGTGATTGACATCTATTTTATTGTAGTAATTGAGATCATTAATCATTTTCTCAAGCTTACGAACACTTTCTTTAGAAGTTGCTTCATTTAAATTCCTTGAGGCTACTTTATCTCTCAAATGAACTTTGTAGTGTTGGAAACAATTTGCTATTATTTCTTGTTAAACATTTATCATGCAAACTGAGACTACAAGATTGATTGTATTTAAAACATTAATCTTTTCTGGATCAGATTGTCCCAGCTCATAGCCTTTTAATATCTTACAAAAAATCTCCTACAGTAGTGCATCTTGAAAGTTCTTATTATCCCGACATCATACAATTGGATTTTTGATGTCATGTTAGGTGCCCAAAAAAAAAAATTCAACATTCCGTAACCCTTCAATATTTTTTGGATGGGCTAAACAATTATTTACCACTAATAAAACTCTTCTATCATGTATTTTTTGGTCTAACCAATGAACATATTTGTCAAAAAGCACGTTAGTCATCTATGCTTTTTTGTTAACACAGTATTGACAATTTAAGCTATTCATGTTGACATTTTTGAAGCAACGTGGCTTTATATACTTTTCAATAATCCATAAAGGAATTTTTTTTAGTTATCCTTATTGCAACAAATAACAATTGTAAGCCTTTCTTTATCCTATTTTCTTCCTTCAAGTTGCTTTGTCACAATAGAATGATTAGTTTGTAACTTGTAAAACAAACCAGTTTTGTCTATATTAAAAACATCTTTGATGGAAAATTGATCTATTTTTTTCCTTATGAAGTTTAATTTCTTTTTCATGTCATGTGTCAACCGAACTACTCTCTCCAAAATGACAAAATGACTTGATATGATATCTTAACTTGAACTTCTCAAGCTAATCTTAAGAAAGGTTATACTCAAAAAGTTGTTAAGGGTATAAAAATTTTATTGTTTCATTTGCTTTCTCCAAAATTAGCTATCCAATTATATTCATACGATTTTGGTATTCGAAAAGTCACTCATAAATAACCTTCTCTATTTCTAGAAATTTTACTAGTTTGTGTCGATTGGTATCCCTTTCTTTTTCTAAGTTAGCCAGAAGGTGCCCAGATGATCATTCAAAATGCTTAATATTGTACCTTAATAATATTTTTAATCAAGCCACTATTGTAGATCTTTTTCAGTGCATGTGGGTAATCTCTCTACTCATATAATGCTTTATGCATTTAATCAATTATGGTTGATTTTTAAATACCTTTTAGATGAGAAGCCATTGTTGGGTATATTTTTAAGAATTTTTTCTATATTATATATATAGTAATTCCCTTTATTATCATACATTGAATGCATATTTAATTTTAGTACAATGAATCATAGATATAAATGACTTGTATTGAACTTTATTTAATTAGTCAATACAATGAATGTTGTTTAAGTACTAAAAACAATGAATACAATTTACTTATTTTCATAAATATATACGTACAATGATTTTTTTTAAATTAATTCACGAAATATGATATAGACACATATATTAGTGATATACACAATGATTTTTTATGTAATTAAATTTATATTTGGCAAATCGAGAAAGCACTCTTTAAATTAATAAATTATTAATTAATTAATTAATTAATATTTTTCTAAATTAATAAAATTTCATGGTCCTAACATTATTAATTTATAGAGATTTTACTGTATTAAGACACATTTTGACTAATGGTTATAACCTAATTTCATCATGAACTATTAATATAAACATAACCCCTTTTGAAATAAATAGTTATTTTATCAGATAATATAATACAAATATCTATAATTATCTTCACAAAATTAGAAATATTAAAACAAACTAACCTAACTATACTAACCCAACTCAACAAATAAAATTGTACATTGGATTAGCCTTAGATTGAATCATTTTTTTTTCATTTAATTAGATTAGATTAGATTAAATTATTATAATATCAATCTTAATCTTAATTTTAAGTTAACTTTTATTAGGTGGTCTCAAGCAAATTTTGCAATCTATTATAAGAAAATAAATTAAGGTACAATAATTTTTAATATAAAAAAATCCTTAATTAAAAGAGTAAAAATCACAGAAACTATTTCAAAAAAATTTTACTACTAATTAAAATGGGTACAAATATTTAAGAAATTAAGTTACAACATATATATGAATATATTACTATTTTATAGTAATAGTAATAATTTATTATTTTAATTTATATATTTATTTAGAAATAATAATTATTTTATATGTATTTTGTTATAATAATAATAAT
Organism: Sindora glabra; assembly: GCA_020226215.1. Classification (NCBI taxonomy): domain Eukaryota; kingdom Viridiplantae; phylum Streptophyta; class Magnoliopsida; order Fabales; family Fabaceae; genus Sindora; species Sindora glabra. The sequence goes on from CM035226.1 coordinate 89,115,170, forward strand.
TTTGTGTAATTAACTTATATTAATTTTTAAGTTTTATGATTATAATTTTAATCTCACATAATATTTTTTAATTTAAATATAATTATTTATTTAAATAAACCAATGTCATACTTGTTGATAAAATTAAATATATAAATTTATTAATTTTAACATTAAAATCATTTAACATTACACATAAATATAATTTTAATATATATATTAATAAATTTATTACTTATTATTTACTAAGTAATCTAATAACACACTTATCAATTTTGCTCTCTTACTAAACAAGATTATCCCAATCTCAAAGACTACTCCGTTACTCCAACATCTTTTGACGCAGAACCCCGTAAAATCGAAATATTTTGTCATTGTTTCTTGTTCCATGCAGACCGCTGATCTGACGAGGCACATGCGCTATTATGACCCGGCCCGCAAACAAATCATTTTAGATGTCCATTATAGTTGGGCCTAACTTTTGTTGATTTCTATTTTAACTAGGCATGGGCCTTAAGCATCCCTTTGAATGTTCGGTTCGTTCTACTCTTTTTATTATCATTCATCATTCAATAATTATTATTGTTGGAGAGAGTACATGCTTCAACCATTGGAACCAAGCCCACGTTGTTTGGTTTCTAAGCTAAATACTCTACAACAAAAAGGTATGTTGAGGGGGCAAAACGAGTCCAACATTTATACGTTAATTTGAACTCGTTAAAAAATAAATGAGTTTAAATTCAAATGAAATATAATTAAATTTAAATAATTTAAATTTAAATTCAAAAATTCATTCAAATATGAATTTAAATAAATTTATATAAATTTATTTGAGTAATATATTATTAAGCTTCAATTTTTTATGAAATTTAAAATATTCAAAATTTAATTTAAGTTTATATAATTTTATTCAAATAGATTATTATTTCACATAAATTTAATATTTTTTTTCATAAATCATATTTTTTATTTCATTTTATTTGTCAATATAAATTTTTTTATAATCATCAAACCTATTGAAAAGTAATGTGTCAGAAAATTTATTACTTCAACCAAAATATCATACTTTTTTATCTAACCTTAACAATTATTAGTGTGATTAAATTTTTTCCACATTTTATTATTTATATATAGTATAAAAATATAAATATATTTTTTATTATTAGATTTGTTTAGATTTGTCAATAGTTCGAATTCAAACTAAACATTATTAAGTTTAAAGTAATTTAAACTTGTAGTCTAGCTTGAACATAAATTTAAATGAATTTATATAAACTTATTTGAGTAATTAAATCTTAATTTATTATCAAACATAAAATATTCAAATTTAATTCAAGTTTATATAATTTTATCTAAATAATTTATTATTTCACATAAATTTAATATTTTATATTTCATAAATAGGTTAGACATCATATTTTTATCTTATTTTATTTGTAAATATAAAATTCTTATAATAGTCAAATCTATTAAAAAGTAACTTGTACTAGAAAATTTATTACTTTAACCAAAATATCATAACCTCAACAACAATTATTAGCATAATTGAATTTTTTTATGCATTCTATTGTTTATATATAGCACAAAAATATAAATATGTTTTTATGATTAAGTTTGTTTAGGTTTATAAACAGTTTGAATCGATTAGTATAAAGTTCAAACTTAGCATGTATATTAATCATGCCAAGTTCATTTAAATTTAATTCATTTAAACTCGAAGTCGTATCAAATTTTTTACAAATAAGTTTTAAATCACTTACAAACAACTTGACTCATTTGCACATTAAATACTCCTATAATAATATTTATAAAAAATAATTATCTTGTTTTTCCTTTTTCACTAAAAAAGGATTTGGTTTTCCAATAAAGTAGATGAAAAATTTTTTTTGATCACTCTTTATCCAAAAAAAAAAGGTTTTTTTAAAGCTTTCCTTCCCTCAAAAATAAAGTGGAAAACATTAGAGCAAGACCTAGTACAGGAGTTTCACAAGTAATAAAAATGAAGCCTATTCAACATCATGAGTTTCCTAGAAATATCCTGTTATATGATGATACTGAAATTCTAGGACTAATTTTAGGCAGAAATTTCCGGTGAAATTTTATGAATTTTTTAATTATAATTTTATATAAGTATTATTTTTTAACTTAACACTAATAATAAAACTTAATAAATATAATTATTAATTAATCATTTAATTAATATTGACAACAAGTAAATTATGTAAATTTTATGAAATTAATTTAAAATTATTGGAGAGTGAACATCAACTTCATTCTTGTTTTAATTTTTTCTATTGAAGCATTTTACATTATTTTTTTAATTTGCTCTTATTTCTTTATGCGCAGAACCCATACTCATATTAATAGTGTATAATGTTTTGTGTGATAGTATATAAGGAAATTTGATGATTTATGATGTTTCCATATACTAATTCAAATTAATATTGTGTAGAATGATAAATTTATTATGATTATTTTTAAATTAATTAATTTTTATTATTAATACTTGTTATTGATATTAATGGAGCAATTCATTATTCATTATATTTAAATTTATTAAATTATAATTATTGGTAATAAATTGAAAAAATAGCACAGATAAAATTCTAATTGAGAAATTTGAAGAAAAATTTATGTATCTTTTCCTTAACTTTTTCATATTTTACTTATATTTTGATAAATAAATTATTTTTACATAATAATTGAGATTATAAAATTTAAGGAATAATTTTATTCCTCAAAATAAGTAGCAGTGAAGCGGAAGTTTTCGGTATTTTGAAATAATATAATTAGAAATATATCCCACGACCAAAGGGATAAGTTTGACGTTTGAGTTGCGCATACACATAAAGATTATAATATATCGTATATTAATATATTATTAAATTTATTTATTTTAAAAATTAAATTTAATATATTATATAATAATATATCAATTATCAAATTTAATAATATACTAATATATTAAAATATATCAACTCTATATCATAATTTTTTTTTATTAATCTGTATATCATGATCATTTGCTAAGCACATAACTCCATGAGAAGGACTCAGACGTCGGCAAATTTTAACTGCACAATCTCCATTAAACATGACAGTTTTCGTTAGAAGAAGTAATTGCCATATCTAAGAATATGTTTGATTCAACGGAATAAAAGGGAGTGTAAAGGAAAAAAACAAAAATTTATTTGATATATATTATGAAATAAAAATATTTATTCCTTAAAGAACAATCATTTCATTAAATGACGTAATTTTCATTATATAATAAAAGAGATAGAATGGATAATTTCATTATTTATAAATCGATCTTTTTATACATGTATTCATTATATTTTTTTATATATATTTTAACACAATCCTTTGTTAATGTGTGATAAAAATATTATTTTTTAATAATTTTCTGTTAAAATATTTTAATAATTATGTTTTGAATAAATATTTAACATAAAAATTTGATAAATTAAAATTTTTATATTTTTATTTTAGAAATTTTTTGTTAATTATAATTTTGATAAAAAATTTAAATTATGATAATTTTTATTAGTAATTATATCATATATATTTTAATAATATTAAATTATTTAGTAAAATATTTATTATTTTAAAATACAAAATTATTTTTTAACTACACTTTTTTATTTTATTTTTATATTATTTTACTATACCAAATATAAGAATAAAATAAAATAAAATACTCATCCTATTTCTTATCATATTAAATATAATTATAAAATACTCATTTCATATTATTTTCTTTTCCCACTTCATTAAAACTAGACGTAACGTAAAAGCCTACGGGAGATCTGATTGTTGGCCGCTTTGGTCATAAATGCTGAAGAAGAAGCATATATTATGTAAATCTTTTTTCTAATCTGAAACTATAGATCCTCTGCCTTCACAAAAAATTCATAGATTCTCATATTACATTCAGCGGCGGAGCCGGGGGGGGGGGGGGGGGAGACTGGCCCCGGCCCACCTCTTTTTTTAAATTTAATATAATATATATTATGAAAATTTATATTGATCCCCTGAATTTTAAAATATTTCACTCTAGCCCCCTATATTAAAGTTTCTACCTCCGCCACTTATTACATTGACACCGTGTTGTCCGGAAAAAAAAAAAAAAATCCTTTCTCTACTTTCATCTGGCAAAGACTCAAAACTTATCAACACTGACAATCAAAGTTGAATTCCACGATGTATGAAATTGAAGGAGAAGGAATCCTAAACCATCACAATAAATAGCAAGACCATCTCAACCTATAAATTTAAAATTAAAGAAGAAGCAATCTTAAACCATCAAAATAAATACCAAGACCAACTGAAATCATAATTTTAAGTTATGATTAAAATTTTATTGCGATTAAAAAATTATGAATAAATAAAAAAATATAATTATTATAATGTAAAATTATAATAAATTATGTATGCAATACAATCTGTAATATTAATATTGCATATAATATTACACTTATGAACCGTATTTTAAAACTTTGGCTTAACCTCTTCGCACCAAAGATTACATTTCAAGTTTATTCGATGTTTGTAAAACCATCACCTATGAAACACCGATGCTTTATTTTTTTAATGAAGTATCATCGCTGTGCCAATGTTGGATCCTGATACAAGATAAATATTTCCGGATTTGTATTAGAGAAGAATCAAAATCTTACATTTTTATTTTTTTTAATTTCATATATTGGGTGCAGTTTTTATTTTTTGAGATTCAATTCAACTTTTCTGAAAATTTGTTCCTTTACCAGCAATCAGTTTTGTTCGTCTTTAGACTTGGTTTATTGTTTCTTAAATGTAGTTTTTTTATATAAAAAAAACAAAGGAAAATGTGCCCTATGAGAAGAGAAATAGAAAATAAAGTCACTTCGTTTAAATTTAAAATTCAATTAAATATAAATATATCATCAAATCAGCTCCTGATTATTTCTAAAATTGAAATAACATGATGCACTTTTGTTATTTTTTTTTCATGTTAAAGTTTATTTATATTCACAATTTTCAAATATTAATGTGTCTATGTGAAATTTATATTTTTTTAATGTAACCTAACCATATTTGTACCCTAATTTTTTAGAAGTTCATGTATCTCCATATCTATGTCATATTACATCCGATATTTGCATGGTATTCGTGCTTTCAAAACCATAACATTTGGGTATTTTTTGGTGACATAAATAGCAGATAAATTATCTAATAAATTATAAATTAATTGATAATTAATCCTAGATAAATTAATTATATGCATTAAAAATGTTTAGTAAAAATAATGGTTAAATTAGTTAAAAAAATATAAAAGAATACAAAAGCATGTATTTATATAAATATATATATATAAATTAAATAAATTTATTTTTATTTTGAAATTAAATTATATTAATGCAACCAAATATTCAAAATAAGAATATGATCACTAAAAATTTAATTAATCATGTTTATGACATTACATATTAATTAATTAATTTCCCATTTATTTATTATTCAAGATAATAATATAATAATATAAAATTTAATTATATTTTATGATATAAGATATTCATGTATTTACTTACTCATTTTGGTGCTTACTATGATACTTTTAGGATTTTAGAATCTAAAGTGATGTAATAAGTTTTGAAATTGTTAGATTAAAATTATTCAATCACAATTATCTAATTTTCAATAAATATAATTAAATAATTTCAGTTAAGTAGTTTTTGAGATCATCATATCATCTTAAATTTTAAAAGCTTCAGAGCATTATAAAATTTATTATTTATTAATATTGAATTCATGATGATATGTCAAATACTTATTGAGTTTAAATTTGATGTAATATCAATATAAAAATATTTTATACTATTAGTGAAAAATGACATGTCACTAAAAAAATAATAATAATTAAAGAATTTTATTATTAGTAATAGAATTTTAATAATTTTTTATTGATATAACAATACAAGAATGATTGATAGTGTAAAATTGATTTATGCTAATAGAAAATTAAATTTAAATCTATATTTATTTATATAATTCAGATATACATTGTCATTTAATTAAAAGAAGAGAGATAAATTTAAAAAAAAATTGAAAAACTATTAATTTATAAATTATAAACTACATTGTGAAGCTTGTCATATATAAGTTTATTTTCTCAAATAAGTTAATGTGACAAATGCATCTATAAGCTAATTCATTGATTACGTCAATAAGTAATGAACTAATTTATTTATTGCGCCAAACAAATACTTAATAGATATTTTAAAATCCTATTTGTTTATTAAGAGATATTTTTTATAAAAAAATTTCATTTATTTATATATAAGTAAGGAGTATCATGTCACCAATATACCTTTTAACTCGAAAAAATAATACATGGTGTCATGATATAATTTACTCCTGAAAATAGATGATATTTTTCATTGTATTCACTAAATTTAACATTAAACAAATAATTATCTATTACTTAAATATTTTAAAAGCATAAATAAAAGTAAATGAAACTATTCTTAGGAAAAATAATTTTTTATCAAAACAGATGAAAACTAGGATTTTATCACATTCGTCAAATAAAGATTAGCCTATGGAAATACTTTGATGTGAATATAAATTTAAGTAACACAACTCACGGACAAAGGTACAAATGAAAAAATTGAAGTAACAAAAATAAAATTTGGAGAGATGTTATTCATAACATTAAAAGTGTTAAAATAAGTTGGATTTAACAAATTAGCTTAAAACTAGTATAATTTTACCTAATTGACGTTGGAATTAATATAAAAAATGGTAACAGTGGCTGGCTTGGTAAGAAATAAGAACTAATTAGTCTAACCTAATAAAGGATTGGAATTGATAAATGTTAATTTATGAAATTATTAGGTTAGTTTGTTAGCCTAATAATAATAGTAAATAATAAATAATTAATTTATTATTATATATTTATATATATATATTAAAATTATATCTATAGGTAATATTAAATAATTTTTAATTTTAAAATTAATAAATTTATATATTTAATATTGTCAATGTATATTATATAAGTTTATCAAAATAAATAATTATATTAAAATTTAAAAATATCTAATATTAAAATTAATAAGTTTATATACTTAATATTGTTAATAAATATTACACAAAGTTATTAAAATAAATAATTACATTAAAATTAAAAAATTAATAAAAATCATGTAAAAAATTCAATTTATCATCATAAAACTTAAAAATTAATATAAAATAATTACAAAAAGTAATTATTATAACTAAACATACATAAAATAATTACTATAACTAAATAAATATATTAATTAAAATAATAAACTATTATTAGTATAGTAAAATAGTGATATATATATATATATATTATGAATTTAGTTAACAAAAATTTGTATCCATTTTAATTAATACTACATTTTTTTAGTGTAAGTCTTGTAGTTTTTAATTACTTTTCTAATCAAAAATTTTTTATATTAAAAAATATTGTGGTTTAATTTATGTTCTTACTATTTTAATTATATCCATTAATAATAAAAATAATAATAATAATAATAATAATAATAGTAGTAGTAATAATTAATTTTAAGTAATTAATAATATGAAACTAACAATAAATAATAATAATAATAATAATAATAATAATAATATAGTATAGTGAGTCACAAAATCCGCTAAAACCACATAGTAATGTTTTTGGAGAAAAAATAGTCTAGTCTAAAATTAATCCCACATATAATTTTTATACATTGGATTAGTATGAAATAATTGAGTTACAACTCTATACAGCGTCAGTGGAATATAAAAAGAAAAATTAAAGTAATGGAATTTTTTACTAATTGCCGATGACGGCGCAAAATATAATAAAATTTTTACCTTTCCTCATTGTTTATGAAAAGGATAAAATCACCTATTAAATTTGATTTACCTATTCAGAATTCTAGGCTAAAGTGTAGTGACAAGCCAAGAGGTTGAACAAGTCTGTTGCAAAATATGTCAGAAAGAGAATTAAAGTTTCGAATGCAAAGTATGAGATAACAACTAAGTATAGAAGATAAAGAACATTCTAAGAAAGAAGTAAGGTTATGGTTTTCTCGAGGAAAGGGAGGTTTCCAATTGGAAAATCAAATTGTAACTAAAGAAATATAAATTGTACAAAATTCTAGAAGAAAAAAATAATAATGAGAATGCATGTTATTGATTTGTTTGATGATCGGAGAAATTAAAAAAAAAATAATGTTACTAATTTATTTGAGTGCATGCTTTCCTTTAAAAAAAAATAACATATTCAAAATTTAACTTCTCATTGATTTTTTTTTTCCACATAGGAGGAAACATATTTGGAATCTCTTATGAAAAATTAATCAAACTAAGTTAAAGAAGAAGCCCCAATTTTAATTATTATATTAGTTATTTATTATTGTTGTTTTCATTTAACTTTATAAACTCCCGTTTGACATTGAAATAGGAGGTCTTGGTTAGGGGATTAGTTTAAACAATTAATCCTCGCATTATTTAAGGTTCAAATGTTTTCTCAAAAAATATCTTTAGTAAGAATAAAAATTATTTTATTTGTTTATATTTATAATTATAAAATATTAAGTTAATAGTGTAATAAAAGATAGTATCTTTTTTTAAAGAGGAAAATGTTCTCCCAACAACCATATAACGCATACATTACTTTTTTTTAATCGCGAGCTATATAACTGATATGCATTCATTTATTTATATGCAAATAAATGATTTTTTTTTAACAAATTCATCTTCCGGCAATACAAACAGACAAACAAAGTTAAGTACAATAAGTTGTTTTCCTATAATTGTTATATATTTATACCCCTGAAAAATGGTTTCAATCATTCATTTGATCATCAATTCAGTTTTTTGTTTTTTTTCTTTTTTATAAATCTATGGGACCAAAATCAAAAGAAAATAAGGGGAAAAAAAATCAAATAGCGATTTCTCTTATCAAAGAGACTTGCATCATATCAACAAGCACTAAAATCAAATGACACAAAGAAGGTTGTAACAGAATTTGAGTTCCATAACTAAAATTAATATTATAATTAGCCAATCAATCAGCGCAACAATTCCTTTCTTTATAGGTGTGGTAGATTAAAACATTCTAATGCTTAGTCAAAAACTTTCTAATAGCCTATAATAATAAGCTTAGGTCCATTCCTAAACTTCATGCTTTATTATTTAGATATTAAATAAGAGCCAAGGAGTCACACTCCTAAATAACTCTCTTGTAGTTAAGACACAAAGCCACTTTTAATCCCTATGTACTCCCCATAATCCAGTTTTTATTACATTATATTTACCCAAACTTTTACCAAAACATTTAATTCACTCGCCATTACAACCTTAAATAAGCCCCCTTACACCCAACCATACATGTACTAGACTTGGATGCTTTATTCCTATTCAATTTCACCCACTAATCTACAAGTGATTACCAAGCAATGTTTCTAGTGTGGCTTGGTTTCTAATTCAAACTAGCAATATTGAAAATAGCTTTATTAATGTCTTTTACATTTAACAAAATTATCCTTTTTGTATTGGTAGTCAAGCAAGTATTTGGTTGAAAGATTTAGTAGTTTCTCCTCTCCCAAAACTTGTTGATTGCTACATCCCAAGCTAATCTCCATAAGATTTCATAAAATTTTCCTAACTCTATAGTCATATTGGCAGAAAACCACTCTTCCACTTCCCAATTAAAAAAATCTTCCATGAAGTAAGGGTGGAATGAATTCTTCTAAATCATGGTTGTCACTTTGTAATCTCTTATAATGTGAACAATAGTTTCCATATACCTTTCATACATATTACAAAAGGGAAAAGTAGAGCTCTATTTGCTTTGAACTACATTTGTAACTAGCTTGTTTCGTATTTCATTCTAAATAAAAAACCATATTCTTCTAGGCCCTTTCCAACTCCTAACAAGTTGTCATGTAACTTATGGATCATCTAATTCTGCTTCTCTAAAGTGTAATAGGTGCTATAAACACTAAACTTTTCATTGTTATAATTCCAGACAAAAATTCATCCGTTGTTGCTAGGTCTAGTAGCTTTATTAATTGAAAAATGGAGTATGTTTAAGTTATAAACAAATTAGACAACAAGATCCAATTTCAATCATTTCATATCAATAAGTTGAATCACATTTTCTAGATGATCATGTTGCTGGGGATCAATTACTGCATATTAAACTTGCAAATCTCCAAAGTTAAACCAATTATCATTTTAGCAACTAATGAAACAACCATTAGCAACAATCTAATGGTGATGTTTCAAACAATAAGGATGCAATCAAAATTTTTTTTCTAAAAAGACAAATTTGATGGCTTCAATATTATCATTTTCCTTAAGTCATATCTCTTTCCATATTTAGCTTTAAGAACTTAAGCCTATAAACTATCATCACTTATGTAAATCATCGCATCCCATTTAAGAAGACATATATCATTCATGGAAGGCATATTTTTATATTCCAACGTATCACATTTCTTTGATCAACCATTTTTTTCCCAAGCTGTAGAATGGAATTTATGATTGTTAATATTGTGACCCCCAAAGAAAAGACCTTTGAAGTTGCTCAAACTTTAAACAAGTAACTTTTGGAATTTTCTTCTCTTGTATTACATAAATAGAGACTAAAGTTGCTTTCTTTACCATGAAAGAAAACTTCTTTTTCAACTTGCCAATCTTTTTTCAATAGCAGAAAAAATATCATGGAAATTAAGCTAGCTATTTCCTTTATATCTTAACTTAATCTTAAGGTATTTTCCTATATTCATAATTCTAGAGAAGCCATTATGATTAAGAATTTCCTTAGTTAAGTCCTCCCTAACATCTTTGGAAAAGAAGATTGAAATTCTAAAAGCATTAACTTTTTTACCCAAAAAAACTACAAAACTAATTAGGATATATTTTAATATACTGAATTTGACTTAGATAACCTTTAACCAAAAAAAAAAAATATGAAACATAGCAATATCTTGCCATCTCACTCTAATAGCTTTCCAATTCCTATTATCAACATCAATAGGGATAATATAAGATAGAACATCCACACAAAGTACATAAAGATTTAGGAAAAGTAAATATCCTAGTCTAAAACCTTTAGAAAGGAGAAAAACTTCATTTTGACTACCATTTGAAAGGATCCTTATAAAAGTAGAGCATACACAATCCATAATAGTGCTAATAATATTCTTAGGGCATACATAATTTTTAAAGAACAAAGAGAATAAAACTCTATTTCGGATGGTTATAGATTTTTTTCTATATCAACCTTAATCTCTAGAAAACTATTTTTACCCCTACCTTTTTACGTAAAGTACAACATTTCATTAGTTATAAGAATATTATGATGCAACATTACATAAAGTGCAACACTTCTTTCAGGAATAAAGCTTGTTTAAATGGTCAGATTAGCTTTGATAGAAATGGTTTAATGCAATTTACTAGCACTTTGGAAACGAATTTGTGCTTAATATTGCACAGAAAGATAGGAAGAAAGTGGTTTATAAATTTTAGTTTATCAACTTTAGGAATAAAAGTAGGAAGAGTGGAATTAATGTTAGCAACATTCTATTTTCTCTCATAAACTTCTTTAATAAGTATGAACTTAGATTCACCTAGTTGATCCTAACTAAAATAGTAAAACAATGCAAAGAGACTATCAAGACTTGGAGCTTTAATTGCTCCTATACCAAATACTATTTTCTTACCTCTACCATTATATTAGGGTTAGATAGATCATTAATGTGAGATCTTGGGACCTTTGAGAAAGGAAAATTCATATTTTCATAGTAAGAACTAGATTAATCATTTCTAAAAAGATTTTTGAAAAAAAATTGTCACTAATTTGCAAATTTGATCTTGATTTTCTAGCTATTAACCTTGAGCATTTCTCAATGTGAAAACTAGATTTTGCTATCTTCTAAGAATTTTTGCATAATAATAATGAGTATTATGATCTCCATCCACCATCTAATTAGATCTCGACTTCTAGTGCTAAAGAATCTCTTCTTGCTTTAAAACTTCAATAAGCTCATTTTGAAGGTTTTTTTCAAAAATATCTAAAAAAGGAATCCAATTTCTTTCTATGGCCTTTTATGCTCCTCTAATTTTGGTTAAAAGGACTTTTCTTCCTTTTTTTTAAATATACCCTAACACTTTTTATGTTTTATTCTTTAAGCATTGGAACAAAATAGTTTATAGCCTCCTTACTGTTACAATACCAAATCCAAGCCTACCTAACAAAATCATTATAATTTTGATGTTGGGTCTAAGCCACTTCAAACTGAAAAGGATGATCTATTTTACTACCATTGCCATCTCCTAGCTCTATAAGATTGGAATGATGGTCTAAGTAGACTCGAGGCATATTACAAATAATTGCATCCCCAAATTTAATCCTCTAATCAATATTATAAAAAGCTCGATCAAATATTTCAAACAATCTAGCAAAATTTGATAATTTTGGCCCCTTCTAGATATATCTAGATTTGTGGTAACCTAAAGTCATCTAATGACAATTATCAATTATATTAGCAAAATTTTTATATCTATCTAGATTGCAAAGAGTGCTACTTTTTTTTGTCTTTCATATCTAATGTCATCAAAGTCTCCATCTATAAGCTATAGCTTGGAAACAAAGGCTACTAATTTTTTCGAAATAACTATAAGCTTCCTTTTTTAACTCAAGAATAAGATTAATGTAAATATTTAAAAATTTTCAATTTTTTTTATCTTTTTCAATTTCAAGATGAATAATTTAAGTATTTTTTCAACAACTTAATAGTGAAATAATTATCTTTCCAATTTATCCAAATACCATTTGTTCTTCTTCTATCTTGATTGAATCTTTGTATCTAAGTTACTTTAGAATGCTCAAAGCTTTAAGTTTAGTAATTTTTATTTCTAAATGAACTATTATATCAAGATGGGAGGATGAAGAAAACAACTATTTGACATACATAATAAAATCCTTATCATCCATTCTATGATAGTTCTATAGAAATATTTTCCTACCAAACAAACAACTAATGCTTCTCATGATAACTTATGCCAAAATCATATCCTCATTAGCCTTGTCACTAGATCCAATTGAATCCAATGATTCATCCACTAGAGAGTTATAATCCACTTAATTCTTTCTTACATTTTATGTTAAAATATTAAGACTTTCTAGCTATTGTACCTGACTAGTGTTAGGGTTGACATCCATTTCCATGATATTAAGAGAACTCATGATGTTTTCACTTCCTTTACATCTTTTATTTCATCATCCTTACCATTTTAAGTTCCAATGCTCCTCTCACAAGTCAATTCAACTTTTTCTTCTAGTATCTATAATAGTAATTTTGTAACTATAGATTAACATCAATAAGAACTAGCAAATCATGTTATGGATTCATGTTTTATGCTTGAGCTTTGTTCTTATGAAACTTAGACATATGCATCTTTTGTTTTCTTATGCTAGTAACTTATATAGTAGCTTGAAAATTAGCTTTTATGTTATTCTTATCATTCTACTCCAAGATTGGTGTCCTTGTTCCCCTCTTCTTTAACCTATACTAGATATTTAAAGAAAAATCCAAATGTGCTTTTAGATTTATTTCCTAACACAAAAATACCACTATTACCAATTGCACCTTTTGTATGAGATGCAGCTTTCTTTCTTAAGCATCTTTTTTGAACTATCATCCAAAGGCCATAAATAGAAGAAATATTATTTTTATTGGCATTTTTACTCTCAATAGCTTGGTTTGTTTGTTGTTTCTTTATTTGTTTCATTACATACCATGGTCTTATTAGGATACTCTTTTACATAATGCCTATAACACTTAAACTTAAAGCAAATAAGATGAATTTCTTCATACATTACATTAAAAATTGAGCCATTAATGTAGTAAATGTTTATTTAGATTAATATCTGCACATATTTAAGCATATTTCCTTTCTTTTGAAAGTTGTTAGCTCCACCTTTAAAGTTCTCCTTATTTTGTTCCCGGTTGGCCTTAAACATGTTTGTGATGATAATAAATCTCTTAAACCTTTTCCTTTTAGTGATTTCTTACTTTCAAGTTGAGTTTTTCTTTCTTTATTTTCTTTTCCTTAATAATCATGACAAATTGGTGATTTGGTTATCAAGCTCTCATAAGGTAGAGGTTAATCTTTCTATTTTTCTTAGCAAAGGATTTTTACTACATCAATTAAGTTCTATCACCTAAAAGTAGTAATCCATGGAAGGATATCTTGATCACTATTTCTTTCAATTGACTACTTTGAACTTGAGAACTCTTAGACGGTTCTCTATTACTAGGATTATAGGCTCAACATCTACCAAATTTTGTCATCTTCCTAATTCATAAAAAATTCAAACATTCAAACATAATACAAGTTAATAATAATTATTTTTATAAAGAAGCTTCACCATCATCCTTTTAAAAATTTAGGGTTTACTGAAATAGTATTGATTATATTTGTTCCTAGGCTTGTACATACCACTAATACAATTTTATCTAATACCTAGATAAATAGTGATAATCATCACTTAGTTATCTTATTTGAAGGCATTCTTTTTCTACTAAATTCTAAACTATGCTCTGATACCAACTTTCTCACAATCGATCTAGTCATGATCAATATGGATCCTATTTTTCAATCTCTATAAGCCTAACTAAGCCTATTATGGTGTCATTACATGGCTATTAACAAATCAACTACTTTAATCAATTAATTTAATAAACAATTCTATTATTTATAACCATAAAAGTTATATTGTAATATGTATGTGTATAAGCTATCTACATGGCCCTTAACTTTCTAATCATAACTAGACATTGATTATAGCTACATAAACATATTTTCAATGAAATTATTACCCTTGAGTTACATTTGGTGATTGTAAAGCTGCAATAAACTTATCTATAAAAAAATTTTAAATAAAAATAATGAGTTACATGTGGCAATTGTAAAGCTACAATAAACTTATTTATAAAATATTTTAAATAAAAATAATGAGTCATAAACTCAGTAAGTAACCTACTTAACAATCATAAATAACCACACATATATCCTTTTTATATTAGTTATTAACACAATTATAGTAATCCACAATCCTATCCATAACTTTAACTTATTTATCACATAACCCTATTATTCACTAATTATAGCATGCAATTATCAATGAGAAAAATACATGGTAGCATGCCTATAATCCTTATTCATAAAATAGCTCAAACATTTTATAATCTCAAGATTATAATTAACATGCATAATTATAGTCACTACAAACAACATTAACTAACTCTAATGTCAAGAGTTACTTTCATCTTATCTACTTTCCATAAATGTCTAGGTACGACATGGCTTATGACATGATGTAAGTGCTTGGTCATAAGATATGAAATGATAATACTTGTCACTTATTAGAACTACTCTAACTCTTGTAAGCATGAACCTTTAGGTAAAGAGTCATGCTTCAAAACTATTCATACGTAAAAGTTTCTAAGGCTCGATTTTTAATGCTCATATGAAGAAAACCTAAGTTTTGGTATCATATGCATACATAAATAATAGCAATAGATCCCCTTGTATCTTTAGAGTCCTACCTTATCCCCTCTTGACATTTCTCATATCTAATATAATTTCATAACATTGTATCACCCCCACTTCCAATTCATCATCAATATTGCATATTATCATTTCATTCGATACATATTCCTTTTAGGATTTCGTCATAATTCAATCATATTTACAATTAATAATTATTTATTTATAATTATGTCATAATTCATACATAATCATATATATATATATATATCCCTAAAATGGTTTACATAATAAATTATCACATATATATGTACTAAACATATCCAGCATGTATCTACCATGCATTTTCATATCCTTTCATTACCAAGTAGACATGCAGACATTTATAACTATTACAAATTTATACGCTGCTTCTAGCTATACCATATAATGCATCAATTACTCAATTCCATAATTATACCTTTTTACTTAATACGATAAAATACTTATAATTCACTTATACTTACAACCTAAATACCTTAAATAATTTTAATCTATTAGTATACATAATTATTCTTGGCAACAAGATAGTATTCAGATACTTTATTCAAATATAAGATTTCAAAACTAAAGTCTGAAGCTTATACTTGAATACCATATTCAAGTATAGTTATCCAGTGGCTACTCGATCTTATAGTACTCGAATAAAGTATTTAGATATGATTTCAAGTGCACAAGACTTAAGGTTATATTCAAATACTATATTCAAATATTGATAAAGAAAAGTGAGCTTATGTTTTGACATTTGATTCTAGTATCTGAATATAGAAGGTCTATATTCAAATACCATATTTAAATATGTTTCTAGAAATTCTAGAGATTTGTAGAACCAAGTTATTAGACATTCTAGAGATTTGTAGAACCAAGTTATTAATCTTACACTTTTATCACACATGCAATATCACCAACTCATTAATCACATTTTTATTAGAATTTTAGCATTGATATAACATAATTCTATTTCATTCATATGCCATAATTCAATAATTTAATCAATCATAATTATGCATTTCTATCACATTAATATTGCTATTAAGAGCTATTTTTTTCATTATTCATATCAATACAGAACTCATATACTTAACCTCATATATAGATATGCCTATATAAATATACTCATCAAGCATTAATTAAATGTAATTACAATTGTATAATCATTACTTTAGAGTATTTGATTATAATAATCGAATATAGTGTCCTAGAAATGAATTTTGAACCTATGTTCAATTATTATCATTAAATATGTGCTTACATAACCTATTAGTGTGTGTCCTAGGAGCTAATCATAGAGATGATTGTAATAAATGTATAATGTATTATGTTTATTTTAGGCAATTCAAATTATTATATTTTTATTTCATAATTTTATTACTCTACGCAATTATAACTTAAATATAATAATTATCCTTAGAATAACTTTACTATTCCTAAAATGCCCATAGTCAAGTATTATGGCGAAAAAGATAGTAATAATACATTGAGATTAACATGTATAGTGACTGATGATTATGAATCATGGATATGTGATATCAAGTCAATACATGAGTACATTATTAATAAACAATGTACTGGACTGACCCACAGTGAGAATACTGCATGGATAGACATGTCATTAGTTATTCTCATATGACCACAAATGCTCATAATTTTTTGATCTGAAGTCACTACAGTTCCTTACATGAGAAGTTACTCACTTTGTTGTTGTCCTATGTTACCTTTAATCAGGATGACAAGTAGGGTATTGATTGGATGTATCACGAATCATGTAAAGGAAAGTTAGTATTTAATTATAATAATCAAATATAGTGTACTAGAAGTGGATTTTGAACCTATGTTCAATTATTATAATTAAATATGTGCCTACATAACCTCCTATAGTTTTTAATTATTACATATGAATTTTTTTGTCGTATCCCAATATGTGCTAAGGTAAATCATTATAGTAGTCTATTAGTTAAGTGTACAAGTTAAAGTGATATACTATTATAGCTTATTACTTGAGCTCATAATTTGAAAGCAATCTACTATAGTAATCTATTACTTGGATCACCAATTGAAAGTATTCTAATGTTGTAGTCCATTACCTAGTTCATATTTATAAAGTATTTTACTATAATATCTTATTACCTAGGCTTATAAAGCAAAGGTCAGCTACTATCATACTCAAATACTTAGTGTTACAACTAAGAAGTAATGGATTACAGTATTCAATTACTTGGTTTTACAAATAGGAAGTAATCAAATATAGTATTCAATCATTAGGTTTTATAAATAAGAAGTAATCAAACATAGTAGTAAACTACTTGTATCCATAACCAAATTTAAGTTTTGGTATTTGAATATAGTATCCAAATACAGCCTTTTGAGAGTTAGTTTTCAAATACTATACTTGAATATTGTTTTGAAAGTTCCAAAAATTCATAAAAAAATGCAAAAGCACTATCACAATTCACTCTCTTGGTTTACATTCAACACATTTAACTCAATAAACATTATTTCATCATTGATTATTAACACTTTCCATATCGAATCAAGAAGAAATCTTCAATTAACATCAATATTTAGCATTTAAACATCAAATCTTATTATAATTAGCATAAAAAAACTTAATAATCACATATATGCTATAAATCCTATTTAAGCAAATCAAGCTTAATTGGTCAAGATGGAAGAAAAGAGAAGAAGTACCAAAATTAGTTAAGTTGCTCCTGTTAGATAAAAAAAACAAAATCAACTAAATTTTATAATTCTTTTTCACATTCAAAACTTTCTTGAATTTTCTTTCAAAACTTAATTTTAAAAAAATTTCTTATTTAAGGATGAGTAGAAAAGAGTTCCTTAGAGTTTTTGAGCTCAATCTTACTAAAGGATGATGAAATTATCTTGAATAATTTAGAGAAGAAGTTGAAAATAGGAAAAGGGGTTTTCGATAGAAACTTGTAGAGAAGAATAGGAAAAATGCCTAGGGAAATGGGGTTTTTAATGTTAAAAGGGAAATTTAGAAATTTTAATATATTTTAGGGGTAAAATGAGAAAATGACTTCCTAAATATCCTCTATAACTCAAGTCTACTTATACCCTAACTTATATTAAATTTTATTCTTCACAATTTAAATATAATACCTTATTTTCTTTAATTAAATTCCTACTCTAAACCCATCCATGTTAATTTATTAGTTGTTATGTGTATATAGTGTATTGATAAAATAAATAAATAAAGTAAGTTCTAATTTTCATGTAATCTTATAATTAATTTAATTTTATTTATTTTTGTCCTAAAATTCTATTTTCTTTATACGAATTCTTATTCTAACCATATCCATAACCATTTTGGTTATTAACACATTTACATACTTACTAAGTATTTAATTAAAGTAAAAATATAAAATACTTAGAGTGTGACAATTGGTTTATTTTTAACCATCCAAAATTACCATTTTTAAGTTTAGGGCTCAAAATCTCTTCGTTACGCTAATTTGCACAATGTTCCTCATTTCCAAAGAAGAATGAAGAGAAGGTTAGCAATAATGAAATTCTTACCTTGGTTATATGAAAAATCTAATGAATATTAGCTATCTTATGACTTGGCTTGAGGAGGAAAATGAAGATGTAGTTGAGAGTGATGAAGCAGAAATAGGGAGGCTAAGGGTTGTGTGTGATATATAGGGCAATTAGGAATGATGAATGATTAGAGAGCGGTAAAAATGAAATAATGTAAGGGCAAAATTAAAAAATATTTTAAATATTCTTTATATTTACATAGTCATTTCTAAATACTTAAAAGCTTCATACATATAACTTTATTTATTTTTTCTCATCTATTTAACAAAAGGTTCTTTTTTTACATTTCAGTCAATTAATTAATTTTCTTTTGTGTCATATTACCTTCATATTTTTCTTATCACAATTTATTCTTTTTACATTAGAATTTCAATTTTAATTATTTATGGTATAATTAATTATCCTTTTTTACAAAATAAAATTTTAAAAAAGATGCAACAATCTCTGATGCACGGGTGCTTCAAAAATGGAACAATACTAATATCACACCCATGTCCAATGCAAATACGGGTGCAATACTCAAAAATTTGTATTAATCAAGTATCCCTTAATTTTTTTTTAATTTTTAAAATTGTCAAATCTAAGTGTGGCTTAGATTTGCCTAAATACAACTTGAATTTAGCTGAGACATGATTGTTGGGACACAATTGCAAGAGGAAGATGGCAACTGATAATGAGAAGGCTAGCAATGGTGACTGATGTGTGCAGCAAAGATGCACGAGGAAGAAGAATTGCACAAAGGAGACAAAACAAAATGCAAAATGCACAGTATTAAGAAGGGAATCGGATGGGTAATGAGAAAAAAAATTCCAATGGGCCATAAAAAATGGGCTCACTGACCTCTATTTTAACAAATGAATTAGACTTCAAAATTAAATTATTAGTTTAAAGTAAAATACCATATTATGTTAGTACTAAATGTAGGTAAAAAAATAACTTTCTATAAATTTAATAAATGAATTATACCTAGGGGTGGCAATTTGGGTTCACGGGTCGGGTTCGGGTTCGGGTTCGGGTCGGGTTGAGCATAACCCGAACACGACCCGTTTAATAAACGGGTTGACCCGACACGACTCGTTTATTAAACGGGTCAACCCGACATGACCTGTATAACTCGAATATACAAAATATGCTTATAAAATAATAACACAACCCGTTTAACTCGACCCGAACCCGTTTATCAACCCATTTATATTAATTTTTTATTTTATATAAATTAATAATTAATAAATTTATATAATATATAACGGGTTAAACGGGTTGACGGGTCGGGTTGACCCATTTAATAACCCGTGTAACTTAAACGGGTTAAACGGGTCAACTCGAACCCGTTTAACTCGTGTCGTGTTATCGTGTTGTGTCGAAAATTGCCACCCTTAATTATACCTCAATTAAAATTAAATCTGACTCCCAACAATTTAACTATAAAGTAAAATTCTGTATTAGTATTAAATTTTTGTAAAAAGAAAATAAGACATGTTCTTTTTTTCTTTAATTTTTTATGTTTGTATTCAAATTTTATATATTTATTTTTTAACATATTCTAAACATATTATATCCTCATTTTTTTTAAAAATTGCCATATCCCCATACTACACTATAAGAAAAAAGAGCAACAACGATAACATTTTTAGTGACAATAAAAATTTGATCATTGTTAAAAATATTTTCGACCACATAGTCATCGATGATGTCTAAATGACTTTTAGAGAGAGTCGAAAAAAGCACGGCAGGAAAAATAAGGAATTAGCGACAACATTTGTCATCGTTAAAAAGGCTGAAAAAATTTAGGTGGGAACATTGACTCTTTGTTGTCGCTGAAAGATAAAACTTTCATCGATGACTTTTTTCGTCACTAAAGGACGGTCTGGGAAATTAGGCTAGGCTTTCAGCGATGATTATGTCGTTGGTGAAAGTTTTATCTTTCACTGACGACTATGTCAACGACGACACTTGTCGTCGTTGAAAGCCTGGCCTAATTTCCTAAGCCGACCTTCAATGACAACAAAAGTCATCGGTGAAAGTTTTATCTTTTAATGACGATATTTGTTATCGCTGAAGGTCTGTCTCAGAAATGAAAGAAGCCTTCAACGACAATATTATCATCGCTGAAAGTTAGGACTTTCATTGATGACTTTTCAGCGACGACCAAGTTTTTTATCGTTGCTGAAGAGTCTATCTATATATACTTCGACACCTCTTCTAAACTTTCATTCGCCCGATTAGAAGGAAAAAGTAATGGACCTAAGGTAAGTTTCTCTTATAATTTTTTTATAATTTAGTATATTTATTTTTTATATATGTTGATGTGTATTAATTTTTTATATTTATAATTTTAATTTATTAGTTATTATTAGCACTTATCATTATTTGTGGAAAGTATTCAGAATATATTTGATCAGTAGATTTTTGCCATTAAAGTATCTAAATTAAATTTATTAATATTTTTATTATAAAATATTATCTGTGAGATTAATAGTTTGCAACAAATTAATATAGTTGATAATATATTTAATTTAATGTGAAACTTTATGTTATTTACCTTTGCATATTGTAAATATTAAATTTGTTTATGTAAATTTGTCTTAACATAAAATTTGTAAATATGAATTTTGTTGTTATTATGTATTCCTTAAATTATAACTTTGTATTATATGATATATGTGTAGATTATTTAGTTAGACTAATGTAAGATAGAGTTGTTATGATATTTTATCCATAAAATCTAAAATTTATAATGTAATTTAGGAAATTAAAAATTTTTTTTTTGAAATAATATAACATAGAAAATTAGAATAAGTATGTAAACATAGTTTAGAAAATAAGAGATTATAATAATATAATATTTTTCTTAATTAAAATTAAAATTGAAACCTAACAATCCAAATTATTAAAGTTCACACCATATAATAAGAAAAAGTCAATTAAACTTGAGACCACATGAAAATCAAACCTACCAATCCAAATTATACTATCCATACTACATAGAAAGAAAAAATTAATTAAACTTGAGGTCACATGAAAATCATCTCTTTTATGGATAAATTAAATTTTCTTTTTACTTTTAAAAATAATAGAATTTATAAATGACTAATTTTCAAAATTTATTTGTTAAAATTATTTTTTAAAGCTAGACCCTGAATACAATCAAAATAAATATTATTTATATATATTTTTAATTATATTTTGTTATTTTCAATGATAATTTGTGTAATTAATTATGGATAAATTAAACTTACTTTTTACTCTTAAAAATAATAAAATATATAATTAGCCAATTTTTTAAATTTATTTGTCAAAATTATTTTTTAAAGCTAGACCTTGAACACAATCAAAATAAATAATATTTATATACTTTTTGAATTATATTTTGTTATTTTTAATGTTAATTTTGTAATTAAGTAAATAATTTTTTTATTTACAATTTCAACTTCTATGTAATTTAATTTTTTTCTTGGATTAAAAATTAATTTTTAAAATAAGGAATATAATTTCTGAAGATACGAAATATTTCTTAATTATTTTAGAAAATATATGTTATGTACATAATTCTAATAGCTAAAATTATAATAACATTACATTAATGAATAACTTACGAAATTAATAATAAATGTATAATGAAATATTTTTTAAGCCCAATCTACTAATATTATAATCTCTTGGATATTAATTTGGTGTCATTTATTCTAAAGTTTCTTAGAATTTGCTAAAATTTTAATAAAAAAATAGAATTATAAAATATTGAAATGTAAAAAAATTATTTTAGATGTTTAGTGTTAGATTAAAAGAAATATTGACAAATAATGGTTACCTATTTTGTAAGTAGAAACTTACTTTCTTTCAATGTTATAATAATAAATGTTATTATTTAGTTATATTAACTTGTAACATATTACACTTGTATAAAAATATATGAAAAATTTCTTATAAAAAGACTTCCTGACAAACTAACCAAAACAACTATACAATAATAGAAATTTGAAGATTTTCAACATCTGATAATTTACAAATATTCCTAAAATGCACGTCTCTCTAGAAAAGTTGAATTGTACGCTTTATAAATATAGTGAAGTAGGTTATATGTTTGAATTCCTATAAATTTATTATGAAACATAATAATTGTTGTGGATATTAAAAAAATTAATAATCCAAGTAATACGATACTTAAATAATAATTCTAATACTTAAATAATGATACTCATAAAATATTGTATCTTTATTTTTAATGATTACAAACATATTTTTACAATAATTTTAAATAGAATTGTATTTACATTTACATTATAAGCTTAGACCCATTAAAGGGTTGGTTAATTTCTATACATCAACCAATCTTTAAATTATCCTGAAAAGTTAGACAGTTTGAGATATATCATGTGGTTTTTATTAAAAATTTATCTGACTCTTATTTAACATTATGGAAATATCTTAACATCCTAACTGTTCTCTGAGTATAAACTATATGAATGTATAGTTTACACACTTGGAGAAACATGGGAAGATGCTGCTGAAATTTCTGCATAAAATAAATGATAAGCGTGGATAAATTAGAACAAATCATAACTATAGAAATATCTCGAATTGGATAGAAACTTACCATTTAGAGTTGGAGTGATACGGTGTATTTAGAACACATTTCAAATATTAATCATCACACTTTATTCCACTTAAAGCTATTTTCTTCCTGTTCAGTGATACAATGTCTATAGATAAAAGTTGGATACATCTATCAAATTGCTTGTTGAATGAATATTGGAATGGTGTAGTGATATTTATTCAAAGGGCTAAAAACTTTGTTAATGAAATGGATTTAGTGAGATGCCCATACAAAAAGTATGTGAATTTATTATTCTAAACATTACTAACATTGGAGGCACATATTATAGATAATGGATTTCATCCATTATACATAAATTGGGTATACCATGGTGAAGCGGATGTTTCGACTTCTAGGGGAACTTGGGGGCATCTCTTAACAATAGAGATAAGCTTGCAGATATTATACACTATTTCATCGGCCCTTATAAACCTGAAGGAGTAATTCACATTGATGTGGAAAGGAGTGAGAATGCACCTGACAGAGATAGTGGAACAAATTATAATAGTTTAGGGTTTACCTGTTCAAGCAAATAGAAACAGAATTGTATCCAAGATGCACATCATTTTCAGCCTTGAACTTTCTGGTGAAACTCATGCACTTGAAGGTTCTGTATAAGTGGACAAATAAGTCATTTGATGCTTTTTTGAGGTTGTTAAAAGAGGCATTTTTGAACGATAATAAATTGCTCGAATCATACTACGATGTAAGGAAATAGCTCAACAAGTTAGGATTCGGGTATGAATCAATCCATGTGTGCAAACATGATTGTGCACTTTTCTAGAAAGAACATGTTTTCGAGGATAATTATCCAATTTGTGAGGAGAGTCGATGGGTAGATAAAAATACAAAAGGAAAGAAAATGCCTCAAAAAGTGGTTCAATATTTTCTATTAACTTCTCGGTTAAAGCGTTTGTATAGGTCGAGACATATTGCGAAGAATATGATATGGCATCACACTAGCAAGTCACAAGAGGAGGGGTAATGCGACATTCCATTGATGGAAAAGCTTGGCAAGAGTTTGATAAGAGGAATCCTAATTTCTCCACTGACTCACGAAACATTAGGTTGGGTTTAAGTGCAGATGAATTTAATCCTTTTGGTGATAGGAACCTGTCCTACAGTATGTGGCCAGTGGTGATGACCAGTTATAACTTGCCATGATGGATATGCATGAATCAATCTTTTTTCATGTTAACCTTACTAATCCCAGGTTTGCAATCACCGGCCAAGGATATCGATATCTTCTTATAATTGGTTATAGAAAAGTTGAGGCATCTTTGGGAGAGGGGAGTTAAAACTCAAGATGTGAATACAAATATGATGTTCAACATGCGGGAAGCTTTACTATGGACTGTAAATAATTTTCCTACTCGAAATAGTCTCTCTAGGTGGAGCAGACAAGGATATAAAGCATGTCTTACATGCAATATAGATACTCCATCAATTCGAGTTAGAAGAAAAATAACTTATGTTAATCATCGCTGTTAGCTTCCAAGAAGTCACACATAGATAAATAGGAAAAAATTCAATGGAGGTCGAAGAGGATAGCTCCTCCTCATCCTCTTATCAATAACATTATCATGAATCAATTAGGAAAAGTGACACAGAGACTTCTTAGAAAACATGCTTAATTTAGTGGTGTAAAGTGAAAGAAGGGTGCCGATGAATTTAATTGGAGCAAAAGAAGTATATTTTTTGATCTCCCGTATTGGCTGACAATAAACTTAAAACATAACATTGATGTGATGTATATTGAGAAAAATGTATGTGATAGCATTCTGGGTACATTATTGGATATTGAGCACAAAATAAAAGATACAGATAATGCAAGATGAAATCTAGCAGACATGAAGATAAGGCCCAACTTACATCTATATGAGCAGAGGGGTCAACTTTTCTAGCCGCATGCTGCATATACGCTTAACTAGGAAGAACGAAGACGATTTTGCCAATATATAAAGAATGTGAAATTTCTAGATAGGTTTACTTGGAGTCTCTGGAAGAATGTTACAGATCGTGATATAAAGTTAAAGGGGCTAAAATCACATGACTATCATGTTATTATACAAAGATTGTTAGGACCAAGAATTTTAGCTTTTTTGCTAAAGAAATTATCATATCCACTTGTTGAGTTATGTAACTTCTTCAATTAAATATATGCTAGAACTCTCAACAAAAAGGATATTCTGCAAGTCAAACAATATATTATCATTATTTTGTGCAAGATTGAAAGGATATACCCTCTAACATTTTTTGACATAATGGTTCACTTGGTGATGCATTTGCCAGATGAAGCATTAGAAGGCAGACCCATTCATTTTCGATGGATGTACCCATACGAGAGATATATAAAAAAATTGAAGGATTATATTCAACCAACTTGATAGAAATCAAGATGTAGCACCTAGTTAAACAAGAAGGGCATTGTTGGTGTTCTGATCCAAATGTCGACCAATGGGGAAAAAGATTATTTCTCACTTCGATAGGAAGGATCGAGATGTTGCAGTATGATACATCTTGAATAATTGTATTGAGATTGAAAAATATATCCAGTAAGTTTCTATGTTCATTTGTGTTTTTCTCCTAAATAACTAAAATAGACTAAAATGCCTATGTTCTATAGCGAGCACTAACTGGAACTCGAACGAAGTGGTGCTAAAAACATTAACAACTTATAGAAAACCAAATTCCTCTCGTGGTTTTACTTGAAAGTAAGGGTTTGTTCTTCCTAAATGCATTAAACCAATTTCCTAAATATTATTCATTACTCTTATTGATCTAGTGATTTAATTTTTGAAAAAATTATTATTTTCATAGATGTACTATTTACATAGGAATGGTTCTCCAGAGGCCATCAAAGAACTACTATCATTAGCCTCCAATCCCAGTTTTACTATCATGATATACTCTATATGTATTATGAATGGAGTGCGCTTTGTAGTTGAAACTCGGGATGCGAAGCATAAAACACAAAACAATGGCATTTTTATTCTGGGTATTGATGGAAACATGTTCTATGGTGTACTGGAAGAAATCATAGAGTTAATTTATTTAAATAAGTGCAATGTAACTTTATTTAAATGCAAGTGGTATGACACTGATCCTACAAAGAAGAAACTTTATGTTGACAAAAATATCATAAACATCTCCATTAATGGACAATGGTATAGAGATGATCCTTACATACTTGCTACTCAAGCAAAATAAGTATTTTACACTGAGGATCTCCTTAATGGACCAAATTGGAGGGTCATCCATAATTTGATGCATCGCAACATATGGGATCTACCCAGTGATGGAGATAGTGCACAGGACTTGTTATTTCTACAAGATAGTAACTCATCTAATTTCAATCTCACAGTTGATCTTGGAGATTTCCATCTAGTAGATCTATGTAATCAAAGAAATGGTTCTTCAATCATTCCACCTTCCAGGAATGTTGAATCTAGCGCTTATGGAGAAGACGCCTTCATCAATGATAACGGTAGTTTTGAAGACAAAACGATTGAGGATTATATAAAGGAAAAGCCTTTACAATCTAATAATGAAGGAGAAACTGATGACCATGAGTCTATTAGGTTCACCGACATTGATTCAGAGTAGGAAAAAATATGATATTCGAATTACAACTCGTAATCATGTAAGCATAATTGTTTAAATAATCCATATGATTGCAAAAATTTGTATCATTTAATCGTTTAGTTTGACTATAGATTTTCCATTAACTACTTGTATAATGTGTATTATTTCAATCATGACAGATGTTGAGGCACAACACCATGGAGGCAATGTTGGAGGCGACCCACTGCAGCGACCCACCCACATTCCATCACACTGCGAGGCATCAGGTATCTGTTCTTAATTATGCGTACTTAAGATTGATTAAATATCCTATTTATACGCTTAATATTTTTCTTTATCTATTGAAGTGGTAGTTACGAGAAAGAGGGGTCGAAATAAGTCCCTCAGGTTGCATGAGAAGATAGACAGGGGTGGGGGGAGACCGGTGCTTGTACAATTCGATATGACTAGTACATAGCATATGGTTGGTGAGAATGCTAGTCATCTCCCTCATGATATTGGCAGTATAATTCGAGTCTACGTGCCGCCATGTTATAAGTCATGACGGGCCATATTATAAGTCATGGCGGGCTGTACCTCAACAAATCCGAGATATAGTTGTATAAGAGGTTTATGTAAGTATCTATCTCCTCCATTTACTGAATTAATCCTTTTGAGATTTAAATTTCTAAATATATTACTCATAAATTTGTTAAATGTTTTCTAATGTAGTCCCACTTTGAGTTTTAGGGCATCTTTGAGGGTGACCGAGATAGAGCGATCTCTGATTTAATGTGAACTACTGTAGACCTGTACAGAAATTGGAAGTATAAGTTGAACAAAAAATTTTTAGAACATAGGGGTGATCGAGACCAGGATTACGATTTAGATCGTGGTAGACGTTGTGTGCCTCAATCTGTCTCATCATAAATATGGAAGAGGTGCGTGAACTTTTTTGACAACGACGAGTGCAAGGTAAGTATGACATTTTATGGGATTAGGTCATTATTTCACATATCTAAATTATAAACATAAAAATTTAATATTTTTTTAATTTACAAAAGTTGTTTGGGAAGAATGCAAATAATAAAGCGCAGAAGGTCGTGAATGATCGATATGGGTCAAAGTCTATTGTTGCACATCGTTTTAATAAGGTAAATTCACTTTTTGTTTATTTTTTAAATATACATTTTGTTAGTTAGCTTTTTGTTCATTGTTTATTTATTTTCATCCTTTTTTTCTCTCACAAAAAATGAACAGAGAAATAGAGATAATGGTGAGCTGTAGTTAGTTCCCGAGAATTTTAAGGACCGACACACGTATAAGTCGAGGGAGTGGGTACATCTGATCCCTTAGGGCCAATATGTAAGTTCGTTGAATTTTATATTTTAAATAGAATTTTACAAATATATCTTATAATATTTATTATTGATTTTTTTTAATAATTTAGGGTAAGGATGAATGAGCTAATGACTCAGCATGCACAGTCATAATTTAGTGTATCATCCATTAGGTTACCTAGGACTTTTGTATAGATAGATAAGGTTGCCATCGCTAATGAGGTGCTTAGCACTTGTCGAGGGTATAAAAAGGCTGTTAGGCGTGTGCTGGCTCGTCAGTCCTATCATTCGACAAGCATTTCTAGTGCTGGAGGGAGCTCATAGTCCGTGTCTCAAGTCGGTGAGTTGCAGGAACAATTGTAGTAGAGTCGAGACTAGTTTCAGCAGAGCCAGCAGTTGATTTAGGAGCAGTAGTAGCAACAGCAGATTATTCAGTAGTGTCAGATGCAGCAGCACTTTGAGACTTACCTTATTGAGATCACCTCCATTCTTAGACAATAGGGTATTGTCTTATCGCTACCTCCATTTGCTACTGCTACATTGCCTTGGGCCGAGTAGATTTGCGACTGCACCTCCCGCTCAGCCACTTGGTCCTTCTCAGCCTTCACCATTGTTTTATTATCCTCGTTGCCAGGATGATGATGATGATGATAGTGTTGGCACTGATGAAGATGCATTAACATACTTCCACCTCCTTTCCTTGTAGTATATTATGTATATGTATATATATATATATATATATATATATATATATATATATATATATACTCATATGTACACATTTATATGGATTGTGTATATATAATTTATTCATATAAATATTGTTTATACAATTGCTTTATGAATACTTATTCTTTTTATGTTGGATCAAAATGTTATATTATTATTAGTATTATTGATTATTGTAGTTGTATAATTTACATTAAATTAAATTTAAAAAAGATAAATATAATTCAAATAAAGAATATTTTAGATTATGTTGTTAAATATAATATATTATTTGAAATATACTTAATTATAACGATAATTTCAATTCAAATTTAAAAAAAAATTCAAAAAACCTTCAGCGACGACATTGTTGTCACTAAAAGTCTGAGCTTCAGCGACAACAATGTCACTGCTATAGATGAAAATATGGTTGTTGAATCCTGGACTTGTCATCACTGAAGCTTAGACTTTCAATGATGATAATGTCGTCACTAGAAGTAACTTTCAGTGACGACAATATTATCGATAAAAATCAAATTTCAAAAATTTTTGAATTTTGAAAATGTTTTCTATGACGACAAAGTTATCTTGTTGTCGTAAAAGGTTGTACTTTTAGCGATGACAAATTGTTCTCAGTGTTGGTTGTTTTACCTACGGAGCTATACCGACGACATTTTCACCAATGATTTTTGCATTTACCGACGACCAAGCGCTCTACATCGACAATAATTGTTATCACTAAAAATCTTTTTTACTGTAATGACTATCACACCCATGTCACATATCGTACACATGCAACATAGGTAACAATCTTCCTATTTTCTAAAACAAATCATCATGAATCTTCTAGCTCGAGATACTACCATGAAAACCATCCCTATCTTGTGGAACATTTTTCTTACCCAACTCGAAAATTGACATCCTTCTCGAATCATGGAGGCAATAGTTCATGCAACTTACGTAGTCAAAAACTCTAGCAGAACTTTATGTTTCCTTACATGTATAAGACACTTTCCATTCTGTATCATCTAACTCCAAATAACCTAGGCAAAACAAAAGGTAACTGTAGTACTAGAAGAAGAGGAAGAGTATTGGCTTCCAATGTGATGCATATTTAGAAATTGTTTAGTTCATGTAGGAAATAAATTCTTGAGAGAAATTAAATTTTTTAGGAAGTTACTTCTTATGTAAATTTTCAGAAAATTTTCAATGTTATTTGGTTGACATGAAGGAAGTCATATTTTTCAGGAAATAAAAATTACTTAGAGAGAGTGGGTAAATAATTTCTTACATTCTGTGAAAAATATAATTTTTTAAGAAGTGACTTTTCATATTTTGTGAGTAATTAAATAACTTATAATTTTTTATTTTTTAAAAAATATAACTTCTCAAATTTTTACTGCAAACGAAACGGGGCATTTAATTTTATATGTGCTTATTTGGCAAAACGGCAAAGGGTTAGACATGATGGATAACTGATAAGAAGAAGCAAGCGCGTTTATCCTCCACTCGGTGCTCTTACAGCAAAAACTATCATTTTCTTCCTCTAAACAATTTGCGCCCATAGCGCAACGTGGGCCTATTCACTCGTACCTCCCAGAAGTCAAACCATATTAAAGGAGTTTTGAGATAATGTTATTTAATTCGTAATAGATGTGATATGGTATAAATCTGAGATATGTGTATTGAAATTTAAGTCGGTTGGAGGTGAGTTTGATTATCACGTAAGTTAGATGAAAGATTTTTAATTAGTTGGTTGGTATATTATATATATTTATTATTAATAAAAGTTAAAATAAATACAAAAACGTTGAGGTAAGTGTAAAATTTTTTTAATAATTTTTCTTTATATTTATTTCAATTCATCTTTCCATTAATTATACGTCCACCAACTAGCTAAAAAATTTTCAAATTACATTCTTGATAAATATAAAAATTTTATTCAATTGCATGTATATATATAATTTCAGAACAAAAATATTATAACTATCAAAAATAAATTCTAAGTCTTTTATATCAATCATATTGAGTTTTACAAAATTGTTTTATCATATTATATTTAATAATAATTTTTAATTTGTATTTGAAATTTAATTTCAAATTTCACTTTAAATGCCTATAATGTTATCATTTTTTAAAATTTTTAAGAATTAGATATAATTCATTATCAATAATATGCCAAAAAAATTAACAATTTTGAAATTTTTTAAACAAAAAATAATTTATAATTGTATATATCACTTTATAAATATATTTTATTTTATTTTAATTCATGCCAACCGATTCATTATTTATAGAGTTTGTTCACGTATCTGACAATCCTGTTTCGATTTTTTTATTATTTTCCTATCATGTTTAAAAAAATATTTAATTAATTTTGTACATTTTATTACATTCATATATATAATAAAAATTTAAAATTCTCCCGAAAAGATAATGTTTTATTGTATATCTGCTCTCAACGTGATAAAAGAGAATTTTTTTTGGGGGGTAAAAGTTTTGGGCTTTTCTCTTTGTTATCATTTTTTCTATAATTGTTTCGCTTGGCCAATGTCTTCAAGCAGCATCGAATCGAATTATTTCCTGATCTAGGTTTCGTTTTCGTTCCTTTTTTTTTTAATTTTTATAAATATTATCTGAATAGAACTATTTATACTTTTTTTCCATAACACTAGGCTACACTTCTACAATAACATTTATTAATTTTTCTATAATTTATTAAATTATTAAAATAAAATAAATTAATAATTAAAAGTGTTTGTGGTTGCTGAAAACAAATAGTTTATGAACTATAAATATTGTTAGTTATTTTTACAATTTTTGAATAGTAACAAACGCAATACCATAAGCGTTTTAATAGGGTTATAATAACGGATTTACTCTTTCGATAATTATTAGGACTTAAATTGAATATTTTGTAAATAAAGAGTACTCTTATTATAATACCTAATAATAGTAATCAATGCTAATTACTTGTATTCTCCTTTTTATTAGGAAAAAATTATTTTTGAAATAATCATTTTTCAATAAGATATGAAAACACCCGTATATATGGTGCAACAATTTAATAAAATTGATAAATTTCAGAAATAATTTCTTCTGAAAAATAGTTTTAAGCTGACCATATAAAACTTTATTAGATTTATTTTTCAACTCAGACATATTTTTTCTGAACGTGTTCATAATTTGACTAATTCAAGGAGTACGACCAATTCCGAATTCAGAAAAATTCTATTTTGGCTTTAAAGCTCTTTTGTCAGACTATTCACCAAAATTGTGATTGAGAAATATTATTAAAAAATATAAACTCATAATTTCAAGATAAAGAACAAATTTCAATGACACGTAACTATGTTGAAATTGTGACGTCGTATTATTTATTGTTGTTGCATAAAAGTTATACTTTTATATATAAAAATATCAGTTTTATTAAAAATTAAAAATTTGCAAATTAATGTTTTACATAAATTTATCAATCAAATTTGTATAAATTTTTCACTTTTTAGATAAATAACTTTTAATGAAGTCAACTAAGATGGTATAATTTTTCTTAAAAAATCACTAAAGAATCCATGAACACGTGTTTTTTTTTTTTTTGGTCATCACCACGATTTTTTTTCACGTTTTTAAACTAGCTCGTTGAAAATACTGGTTAAGGAACAATTTCGAAAACATAATTTTTTAGATACTTTTATTTAATTTACTCTTAATTTACTATTGAATTTTTTTATATGTATTGAATAAAGGCCAAAAAAAATTTAAAAATATACAATTTTTTTTCCAAAAAAAATTATCATCAGACGCTATCAAAACGTTCTTTATCATTGTCCTAACAAATACTTTTTATTAATTATTACAGAATAGGAATATAATTTTTTGGGTGAATAAGAATAGGAATATTTTGTAAGAGATTTTAATCAATTTCAAATATAACGCATCTAAGAACACCATAAACGTGTCCTCTGCGACAAACAGAATTCATGAGAAGTGCCATGCAATCTTTCTTTTAGCTGTCAACGAAGATGAGTTGGAATCTCGAATATAATTATTATTGAAGAAAGAAAAATATGTTAATATTTTAATTTCTAAATATTCCCTCATCTTGTGTTATATATATATATATCTGATATTATAATATTCAGCTTTATTCTACAATACTCAGCAGAGAATAATAACCTTACCTTGCAAGTGAGACCGAACCCAACAAAGTTCCCATAAACAGCTCTTGACAGCATCAAAAGTGAAAGATTCTTAGTTATCCGCATACGTTGGAGTCCACTAAGTATGAAAATAAATATGAGAAGGGATTATTGAAAATTAATTATTAAAAAAATTGTATTTATCTCAACATTTTGAGGTTGTATTGGTTGATAACAAATCTTATTACGTGAAGAATAAATACGGGATAAATTATTTAATTAATTATTATCATATAAATTAAAAATAAATAAATTTTGGAAAAATTTCTGCTTTTTCGAAAGTTGCTCATTTATTTTTTTTAAATAAATTCTATTTTTTATTTTATTTATGAATATAAAGATAAATTATTCTCATTAAATTTAATTAATAATAATTAAAATTTATTAATTTTTATTATAATAATATTAAAGATATAGTAATTATTTTTTAATACTTATAAATAAATTTAAAATTGAATCAAATAAAATACAAGAAATTATTTTTTAGAAAATATCACTTTTTCAACATTAGCTAAGGTTTAATTTTATGTAATAAATAAGTTAATTTATAATTTATTAACTTAATTAATAAGTTATAAACTAGTTTTTGAAGGTGTTTTTTGTACTAATTTATTAAAAAAAAATAAACTTGGATTTAATAAGATACCTTATTCTTTTTAGTAAACCTGGATTAATAAGCTATAAGTTAGTTTATAAGTCATTGTTTCTTTAAATTCTTTTTAAATTTATTCTTATTCTTTTTATTAATTTATAACTCATACCCTTTGTAATATAAATCTAAATATTTTTTATAAAATATAATTAATTATATTTTAAGTAATTATAACTTTATAATAAATAATAAAATAAAAATTATGTAAGTAAATATATAAGTTTATAAAATATAATAATTAAATATTAAATATTATATTTTATTTTAAACTTCTTAATTATTTTAATATAATTTAAATTTTAGATAAATATGAATTATTTTAATTATATATCTATTTAATATATCCTTTTATATCATTTTATAATTTTAATTAGTTCAACAATTAATTTTATAAAATATTTCAACTAATTTATCAGTTATTAGTTATCAATTATAAATTACCAGTTATCAGTTAACCTATCAGCTATTTGTGTAAAATGAAATTTAGATAACTTTAAATACTTTTCAAAAAATTTACATAAATAATTATTTCATAAAAAATTCAAATTTTCTCATAAAATTACTTTTTATATGAATCAAATAACTAATTACATTGTTCTCTGTCCATTCTTATAAGTAGTAAATGTACAATTTATGATAAAGGTTTTGTATGTTTCAATTGTGCCATATATCTTTAGTTATTATTAATAAATAAAAAATAATTATCAATTCTATAAAATTTATATACATTAAAAATTTACTTTCTCAATTTCAAAAATATTAAATATTATAAAAATTAATAATTATTCTTTGTTTATTAATTATAATTAAAAATTCATACTATCATTGAATTATACAACAACCAATCTCCCATCCAAATGTAGCTTGCGCTTCAATCCCGGAAGGCTCCGGGCAAGTGGCCTAAACCAATTTGTAGTAACGCCGTGTTTAGCGTTAACAACCGCGTGACAATGAAACATGAATCCATAATATTAATACAATACCAGAGAGGCCAATTTGACCGCCCGCCAAACCCGCCCCGGTTTTCATATCAGCTTCCTCTCTGCTGCTTCCAACAGGCCCACAAGCATATATAAAATCATCAACCACAACAACTTGATCAAACTTTCAAACCTCTTGTTTGGAATTCGAGTTTCTCAACAACCAAAACAAATTTCAAAGCTCTCTTTCTCTCTTTTGATTTTCTGATTTTTGATGGTACTTTTGATTCACAAGTTTGCCAGATTCTACTCCAAGCTGGAAAATCATCACCACCATCAACGTGATCGCGATGAATCGGAGGAGTTGTCGGCTTCCTTGGAAGCTTTTCGATCCGAAATATCGAAATTGATTGCCCAATTGGAATCTGATTTGAAGCCCGGATTTGAGATCCTGTCCTTGGCTTGGGTGGAGAATCTGTTTGGGCTCTTACCCTTCGTCAACAAGGCTTTTGCAAAGCTGGTTGTGGATATCGATTATCCCATGAGCAAATGGGAGGCTGATTCTAGTGAATTATATCTCAGCTACAGCTTGATTTTGCTGGAGATTCTAAATTCCGTTTCTGCTTCAATTTCTCGGCTCGGAAAATCCCGGATTTCTCTGTCACATGGATTGAATTTGTTGGAGAGCTCGCCTCCGTTGGCTTCAAAGCATCTGAAAGAGATTCCTCCAGGTAGTTTCAGTATCAACTTCAGTAAAGAATCAGCCTCGGAGAATGGTGATGATGCTAGGGTTCTTTCTGGGAAGGGAAGAATTATTCATGACGCTGTGAAGGAGTTGAAGAAAATTGGATGCTGGGTAAGTGGGATTTCGTTGTCTGGTTTATGCAGTGACTCTGAGGCATACAAGGAGATGAGGAAAATGGCCGGTGGGTTTGATAATTCTGCAGTTTTCATGCTTGATTCAAGAATCAGTAATAAATTAGGCGAGAAAATGCCGATCTTGAAGGAGGTCAAGGAGATAAATGATGCTGTAGCTTACATTCTTGGTGCCCCAGATTCTGTGAAAGAGGAAGCAGCCAAGGAATTGAAGACAAAGCTAGATGGGTTTGAGAAGGTGACGGAGGATTTAAGCAAGGAAGTGGATGATCTGTTTGGAAAGACCATGGCACATAGAAATGAATTAATTGATTGCTTCAGATTAAGGCTGCAATCACACAAAAGTAAAGTTTAATTTTCTTCGTAGATGTTGTAGATTTGAATTTGAAATTTTTTGTAATGTTTTTGGTTGTATGGATTTTTACAAAGTCATGTATATAATGATAATGGTTTTTTTGCACATCAAGGTCTGCACTTTCCTGCTAAAATTTATTGAGAAAGATCTGATAAATACACCTTGCATTACATTTTCCGTTTTCTTGAGCTGGGAAAGATACCTGGTTTGAAACCCTGAAGAGAGATTCAACGTAATAGCAATAGCAAACTTGAATAAATAACATGGGGGAGTAGAGTAAAACAGGATGTAAAGTTGAATTTTTAAGCTTATCTTGCTTTGGAAGAGAACAAAGGTGTTGAAATTCATCCTTACATCTTCCCTCACGCAAACAAATTAAACTTAAACTGACGCTCCCCCCTTCCTTTGTTCATTCCTGAGTACACTTCTTGGCATGTACAGCTATTTGTTGCAACAACAAGCTCTTGTAATTCTTGTTTATGGCATGTACAAATGTTTGAATTGGATTTTACCACTTCAAAATAAATGAGAATAATCTTTTAAAAAAAAATTATACATAAGACAAAAGGTTACAAGAATTCATACAACTATGCAATTTGGAGCATTAATTTAAAAAATAATATTATTTTTGTTTTCTTGGAAAATTCTAAGTTATCTTTAGAGTTTCTAAATTCCGAGTGGTGTGGCACAATATATGTCATTGGATGAGATTATTAAAAATTTTAGTAATCTCATTCAATGACATGTGTTATACCACACCACTCAAGATTTAAAACCCCTGAGTGTACTATAGCAAGGTTCTATTTTGCTATACTTATTTTTTACTTAGTCTTTCCATACAAATTATGAGATTTAAAATTTCATGAATTCTATTATTTGTTAGAAGAAGTTAATGATCACTTCATGTAACATACATTTCTCAATTTAAAAATATATCTAATGCTTCTTATAAACTTGTTGCTAAAAAGGTGGGACGAGAAGTAATATGAGTTGCACAATGGCACTTTCACATATAAACACCTTTTTTTGTGGTTTACTCTTTACATGACATTTATTAAAGAAGTTCTATCTTATTTAAATCAAAGAAAACTTCTTACTCTAAATTTAAGAGAAAGATATACATAAAAAATGATGGGAGATTTACTATCATCTAAACTCCATACAAAATAGGATCTTCCCAAATTTATACATGCATATTTCTTTTTATAATTTCTCCCTGCTACAGGACGTAAGATAAAACTTCTTCCTAGGTTTTGAGAGCCATTTCCTTAAGGGGTGAGAGATTTAAACCGATCCGTTTATAATCGACCGACCCAAACAAATAAGTGATTAATTTTAGTATTTTGGTTCGTTATAGGTGGAGTGTGTTCTAACCACTTGTACCCGAATCCAACCATGTCTTAAGCAAAAATGGCTTCATACTGCATAAGAGTGCTTATTCCCTACCCATTCTTGGCCTTTGAGTCTCGATTAGGGCTATTAGTGGGGCGAGCTGGGTTAGGATAATTAAGCTACCCGCCCATATAACTATCGAGCCTCAATTTGCAAGCCTAATTCCGCCCAAATCAATCTTGAACCCATTCATTACCGAGCTTTGATGGGTCTAACGGGTATTAATGGGTCAAGCTAGGCTTTAAATTTTTTTTTTAACTTCATTGTTGCCAAACATGCGGCTGCACTGGTGATGCAATCTTCTGCTCTTCCCCCACATATAGCATATCAAATTCCACAGAAGATGAAGGAACAACTACTACAATAGTGGTAACTTTTGATGATGATAAGGATGGTTGCAATGTTATCAAAGATGAAGAAAGGACTAGGGATTGGTTGAGAACCAGTTTCGCCAAAAAAGATTGTTGTTCTTTGAGTTTCATATCTTTGTAGCATTTGGAGCATAGATTTTGTGTCGTCGGACTATTAAAGAATCCGCAGTTGTTTGCATATAACTATGAAGCTTGGCAATTTGGCATTGAAAGGCTAGAGGGTAAGGGTTTTTAGAAAATTAGTTAAATGGTTATGGACAGGTATAGGTCCAAATGGGTTCAAAATTTGAAACTTGTTCCCACCCATGTCAACCTATTTTTTCATGTTTTTTGCTCAGATTAGCCTCTTTAGTTAGACCTAAATAGGCCCAAATGGCAAAAATCGGTCCAATTCGGGCAAGTTGGGCCATGCTTTAAGATTTCAGACACCCCTAATCTTGATGCAATAGAAAAAAGCCAGATTCCAGTTCTGTTCTATTTGGAGTAAAGAATCAAATAGGACTTGGAAAAATTAATGGTGAGACCTGATATTCTACTGAAGTGGAAAAGTATTGCTTTCATGTTTCTGCAACCTCGTGTCTTCTCTAAAGAAAAGAAAAAGATCATCACTCATCAACATAATAGATGCATGCGTGTATGTGCGTGCGTGTGTGCACTTTTTTTTTAGAGTCATGATTCAAAGCAAAAGAAAAGAGAATAATAACTTAGCATTTCTGGCCAACGGCCATATTTTCTCTTTAGTTCCTGAATTTAGAATATGAGGTGCTAACTGTGAAAGTTGAGCATCAAATACTTCAATCCCTCCTCATTGTGGCTTTCATAATAAAGCCAAGATTACTGTAAACCCTAACTCACTTAGTTACTCCCTCCTAATGAAGAGAGTTTATGTCACAAATAACACAAAAAAAATAAGTTTCCAATAGATTGAAGAAAACTAAACAAAGAGCAGAGGCAACTAAATATCTTGTAGTGGCCAATGTTGGCTATTATAGGGCTATTTTGCTATTAAAACCGACCAAATTTGGTTTGAATCCCCTTAAATCCACTCCAAACCGATTTGATTAGTTATCATTGGATTGAAAGTTTCAAACAGTCAATTTCAATTGAGATTTGGACATAAATAATTATATGCAGCTGATTGAAATTGTGCCTGCTAACTTGTCTTAATTGATTGATTCTCATCCCTAATTTCCCTCATGCAACTATAATTTTTATAATAGTAATATTATATGTATTAAAAATAAAATTTAAAATTAGATTTTAAAATGTAAATTAAAAATTATTATTAAATATAAGATGATTTAATAAATTTATAAAATTTAATTCAATTAATATAAAATTTTAAAATTTAATTTTAAATCTTTTTTTATATATATAACATTTTTTATTTTATAAAAAGGAGGCCACTTTAGCATTATCTTAAAAATGCGCAAAACAATTGAATTCTCAAATTTGCTTCCACCAGTTAACCACGGCCTCACAATTCTAGGTTTTCTTCCTCGTCACCACAATGCCATTAGCAAATGCAACCGGAGTGTTGACAGCGCATGAATAAGACCAAAATAAAAAATGCTCTAACATCACGAAACACTTAAAAAGGAATTGATAAAATTATGCAAATCACTTCTCTAATTAAAAAGCCTACACCAACCTTTCATGTAATTTCAAAACGCACAAATATCTCCCCAAATATATATAAAAAAATAAAATTTCAATTTTCCCTTAATCATTTACTTTGGTTGCTTACAACTAGTCAACATTTATATTTAACTACAAAATATTAAGGGATTGTTTGATTCATAACAAAAACGTGAGAATTTGTATTTTTCAGGAAATAAAATATTGTGAGTTGTTTGGTTGTTCACAAAACATGAGAAATTATTTTCCAAGAAATTGTACTTTTCACAGAATGTGGGAAATCATTTACCTACTCCTCCCTTAAGTAACTTTTATTTCTTAAAAAATGTAATTTTTTTTATGTTAACCAAACAACATTAAGAACTTTTCAAAAAATTCATATAAAAAGTAACTTTTTAAGAAATTTAACTTCTCGCAAGAATTTATTTTTTACATGAACCAAACGACTCCTAAGAATATCCCATATTATTTGATTGGATCCTAAAGTATTCTTTTTACACTATTTCATCACAAAATTTAGAAGCAAGAAGAGAATATATGTAATTTAATAGATGTCAGTATTTTTCTGATGAAAACAAATATGAATGCACAACAACAAAAGAAGCCTAAGGAAACCTTTCATGAGAACCAGAAGCAATGGTCTTGTCTGGTTATGTTTTTGTTTTCCCCTTTTTTATTTAAATTGTTTTGTAGAATAAATTTAAAAAACAGTTTTTCAAGAACAAACAAACTAAAAAAATGTGTTTGGCAAATCTGTTTTCATTGCATTAGGCAGAACAATGGCTTGCAGAGCAGAAGGTGAAGAGTTAAGGATATCTCTCTTATTTTATGTTATGGGATCTATTTTCTTTTATTACAAAAATACCATTACAACTTTGAACAATGGCGCGGTGAGCAGCAAAAACGAGAAAGCGAAGAGTTAAGAGCTTAAATACCATTATGAGGTGGAACAATGGAAGGGAAGAGTTAAGGGCTTCTTTCTCTTATTGTTGTGGGACCCATTTCCTTTATTACAAAAATACCATTAATGAGCTCTGTATTTCTTTGTTTTGAGAACAAGAGAACAAAAACAACTCAAACTTTGATTTGGTTTTTTTGTTTTTGAAATACTTGTTTTAGGGAGCAGCTTTTAAAAACTCAACTCAAGAATACTTATCCAAACAAGTGTTTCTATTTTTAAAAATAAAAATGTAGAAAATTGTTTCTAAAATCACAAAACAAACATACGAAATATCATCATTTTCAATTTTTTATAAAAGCCATCACATCTAATTTGGTAACGCAGGAAAGCCCACATCTTGCCAACCTTTCAGGAGATAAGATCTAAATTCTACTTTATCACTTAAAACTCACCAAAGGCAAAGGGTCTCATTTTTCTCCCGTAGTCTAAACTGACACATTGCACGAATACAACTGCACTAAATTAGTCCCAGGTTCTAAATTTTCTCTAGTGAAAAAAGAAAGTCGGAGACTTGGATCAGAATTGAGACATTTGACTCTCTGAGCCATCGGCGAAGGTTTCTTTCTCAGTTATCATCCTCTTGTGAAGAATATCTGCAGGCAACCTGCAGAAAACGTGAACATATATGAGACCATAGAGTAGGGAAAAAAGACAAATTTTTAAAAATTAAAACCCATTTATTTTTTGGGAGATAATGTCTATAAAAAATCTCATTTCTTTATTTATAAGTGAAAAAGTATCATATATCTTTATATTTTATAATTAAAAAAACTCAAACAATAATTAGGAGTCCGCTCCCGTTGTTCAACTTCCTCATCTATTTATGAGGACCACAAAATACCATGCACCACCACTCTGCCTCTACCTTCCATTTTTAAAAATTCCACAATCTTCAACTGATGCAACTCCTCACAGTATCAAGTACGCATTGAATACTGGTTTGCAGCCATTTTAGGTATATTTGTGCTTCATAGGTGACCAACATTACCAGAAATCACATTGAAAGGATATGTTCCATGGCAGTCAACAAGAAGGAAAGAAATTTTCAAAGATCAAAATCAGAGGCCAGCAGGAACTTATGCCATATAGTTACAAGTTTGGCTGAAAGTATAATACCCCAAATGCAATGTGGTGTCTGAATCTCCTTTCCCATTTGCACTGTTACTGGCCAAGTTAGAATATGTGACACCATTATCTACAAGTGCATTCCTTCCTTCCACATGATGGTATTGAAGATAAGACGCGACAACATGTTCCGTTGGTGGAAACAGACAACGGAGATCCTCAACCTGTTAATAGATGGCAGGCATAAACAAAGAATTGTGTGTGATGTCTGTCAGTGAAAGACAAAATGCCGGAAGATCAACTTAGCATTAAGAAGAATAACATTTGCCTGTCTGCGCAAAGTTTCATTCTCCAGCATAGCCCTTTGCTCCTGGAAGGATTAAATCAAACAAATTGGTATAAGAAATAGACAGTTTCTTTTCCCCACTTGGGGAATAATTTGATGGCAAAAATGTATTCAACTTATAATTGTTACACCACATTGTCATTCTATCAAGCTGATTTGACTTTCCATATCTTGGGCATTTTTCAATCTGACACTGAGTGACTGATTATAACATGAATCCAATAATTAAATAAATTTCTAATACATATTCACATGTTTGATGTATATATGTTATCTATGCAATAGGAACATTTCACATGAGAAAGAAATTACGAGCATCTTTTTGAAATAATAAAGCATGCTGAAAGGAATCTTTAAAATAATTATAGAGTATGCTTTTTTGGTGAACTTAGATCTTCTGACAAGCCATTATCACCAAATATCTCAAAGTTTTTACGAAAGGCTTGCTTGCTGAACCAGTTTGCAAGGTTTGGTTCTCTAGCTTGCTGGTTTGAAAAATTTTCCATTCTAATTTTATCAAGTTTTGCATCGAAGTACAGAATTCAATATTACCTGGACCCTAGACTGCTCCAGTTGCTCCATAAGCAGCTCCTCCTGAAAGAACAAGTGTTAAGGCTTATAGGAGCTCCCCGTGATGATAATTAATAAATCTATTATGCCAATGGACTTCAACAACTAAAATTGAGAATAGAAATAACAAGAAGGCGAAAGGACAAAATAAAATATTAAGGACCTTCCTCTCCTGGACAGACAATAAACCCTCATTAAGTTGCTGCTCTAGCTGTTTCAATTCTTTTAAGCCCAATCCTTTCAGGTCCTTTCCCAACAACTGTCTATTGAAGGACAAGAGAAGTAGATATTTTATCAGAAATAATGCTGTCTGAAAACAAACAGTAGCAAGAAAACACCTAACATACTGAAAGCACACATACAATTGCTTTGTTTTTAGCTTTGCAATTTCATCTTGAAGATTCTCCACAACCTTGGACTCTTCATTCTGAACAAAAATTTTGTAGTCCAACATTAATAATCTCAAGATTGAGTTGGAGACTTGGAGGACAAATGATTATTGATATGTGCCTTAAGCGATACTAGAAAATGGATTATAGAGTCATACAATCAAGCTTTTGCTAATTGCTACATCAATCAAACATCTTTAATCGCATTCAATAAAGAAACTCATATGCTAAAAATTTTCAAAAGCATAAATTTCTGTTAGGATGGTAGCTGTGTAATTGAGCTGACCACAACTTTTTGATAAGACTATTTATTATCGCAATTTAACTACAAAGCAAGGGAGCAATTTGCATCTTTTCTTGAGAAGAAACTCATCCTAAAGGTTCAGAATTGATAATACTAGAACAAATTTCAGTCATAGTTTCAAGAAAATGAATACTCATAGCATCTATGAATTTACACCAGAGTAAACAATTTTGGATATAAAACCCAATATTCACCGCAATTAAGATAGTCCCAGCCTGAGTGATGCTTCCCTAAAATTTATATTGCCCTTTTAATGTTTTAATTAAGTTTAAAATGTGAATCCTTTTTCTTGTGTTTTATTCCTATCTTTCATCATAATACTAGATATGATGGTTTGTAACTTCAGACATTTTGAACAGTGCCATCATCATCACCATCTAAGAATCTGAGCAGTCTGAAAGTAATTCAACCATAGAGCCCACCTTATGTTTTTCTCCTTGTATTTTCCACTCCACCAAGATCTTGATCAGTCTAATTTCCTTTTGTGATTCTCTTTCATGTGATAATGGATATCTAAAATGCTATATCAAATCTAATACCTCAGCGTGGAAGTAATCTTGTATAAGTAGGAACTTCTGCATGGTATCCATCTTTTGCATGTGATAATAACATGTTACAGAAGCATGTGAAAAAGGAAAAATCCAGAATATATGAAAACAAAAATTCTCACATACATCTAAAAATACAGGTATAAAAGCACAAGCTCAATGAATTTTTTCTAGTTAAGAGGTACAACAGAACAGATTACCTCTGTGTTATATTCTGTTATGTCAGTATCAGAAGAATCTAGGCATCTGTTGTATCTTGAAAGTATTTGCTTCATACTGCTCAAAAGAATTTTAAGTATATATGAAGTTAGTAATCAATGAGGCACATCATATTTTCTCCCATATCTATTTTAAAACAAAGTTCACCCAAAAAAAAAAGAAAAGAAAAGAAAAGAAAAGAAAAGAAAAGAAAAAATAGAAAAGAGAAACAGATAAAATAGACATCATACAGTTAAGCAGACTGCAGACAAATTTAACATGGTTTCTTAATTGCTTGCATCCATGGATGGCAGAAGATAATCCACTACCATCTCAAAAGAAGACTATAGATTAATCTCTAGGGGGTGCTCAAAACCACAAATGACTAACCACTATGTATGCATCTCCACCAATCATAAGAAGGTCCTATTGGAGGGAGAGGAAGTATTTCTCACTAAATGATTAAACTTCAAGTACAAAGATGTATATGTAGTACTTAGGGGAGACTCTTGATACATGTACATGGATACACTAATAAATCTCTTAAATCTAGGTGCACAAACTTTCATATGCAATGGATATACATGGATACACTAATAATCAACATTACCAACCAAAAGAAACCTCTCACAGGCTCCCTTGCATATTAACTGTTTCATTATAGTTTATGAACAAAACCATCAATTTCCTTTGTCAACCAGTCACAGATTTCAGCTCATCAACTGAAAGTTATTTTGGAAAAAATTTAGCATATTTATACGGAATAAGTGCACCAAACAGATCAAGATAAGGAGATTGCACTG
The DNA here is from genome assembly GCA_020226215.1 of Sindora glabra. Lineage (NCBI taxonomy): Eukaryota > Viridiplantae > Streptophyta > Magnoliopsida > Fabales > Fabaceae > Sindora > Sindora glabra. The sequence continues at coordinate 89,160,103 of CM035226.1, forward strand.
CCTTGAATGGTCAACCCTCAAAGGAGGGGATGGAGGACTATGGCAGTGCTATTGTCGGATGCAACATAGGATATGAAAACCAATTTCAGAAAGAGGCAAGATTCAAGGAAGTACTGCCAGATCAACGGCATTTTTTTTTTTCGATATGTACTTCACCATTGGAGGCTGTGACTTAAGAATTAAACCAAAAGTCTGTGACAATCTTACCATCATTTAATAACTATCAATTTAAATTTGGATGTCCATTCTATCAGGTTATAACACTGGACAATTCGGCATTGTACCTGTATTTGGCTATTTCGAGTGAAATGGCAAATTTGAGGTGGAAATATTTTAGTCTAGAACAAGAGTAGGGAAAAAAACAAGGCCTAGGGAAATTTCAGCTTCGAAATGTATAAACAAGGTTCACAGAAAATAAAACTGTGTAGATTTAAGCAGCATGCCGTTTTATTACTGGATGCTAGATCAATCATCAATTTCATTTTCATAGAAACAGAGATATATCGCATTGCTGAGCAATGAACAGAAAAAAACAAATGAAAAATTCAAGCTTTTACATCAGTAAAAATTCACTTCAAAATAGAAATTTCCAGCAAGATGATCCTCGTACAGAAGGAAAATAAATAATAGAGAGGTTCATGTTATTTTTTTTTGTTAAAAGAGGGGTGTTGAATGTACCAACAAATGAAAATAAAAATTACGTAGGTAATATCTGATATACTGAAGATAGCAGAATTCTTCTCAAAATGATAAAAAAGAATACTTTTCATACGGAAAATCAAAAGGTAAAAAGGAAAATTTTACATGCAAGAATGTAACTATAAAAAAAATTACAGGAAAAGATCATAGAAATATGTTTAACTTATCTGGGAAGTTCAACAATGACAAAACTCACATGCAAACAAAACCATCAATTCAGAAAAGTCAGAAACATACTTAGAATTTGAAAATTCAAACAGCTTTCCAGTATTGGAGAAGATGATGACAGCAACCTCGGCATCACAAAGAATACCCAACTCCTGAGCTTTTTTGAGCAACCCAGTTCGCCTTTTGGAGAATGTGACTTGCCTGGTATTAGCATTATCGATCCTTTTGATCTCTATCTTCCCTCGACCCATTTTTCAACACCAAAAATATCAGACACTCACTATCACAAACCCAGAAACCAAAACCAGCCAAGCTCAATTTAGAACAAAAATAAATAAATAAATAACTCTCTCTCTCTCTCTCTCTCTCTCTCTCTCTCTCTCTGTGTGCAATCTAAAGGAGCTTTCTTTTTCTTTCCCTTTATCCTTCTCTCTAATAACCTCTCAAAGCCCTATTGGAGTTTCGGGGTTTTCTGCCAAATTTAGTGTAGAAATAGAAGAAGATAAAGGGGATGGGGGGAGAGAGAGAGCGTTTTTGCCCCAAATGGCGAGAGGCTGGAAACGGCAACTTTGCATGGTTCAGTGTCTACTTAGAGTCCGTGCATGACTCTCTTGTTTGCCACATTTTGGTGTGTTCTCGTGCTATTGGATCTCTCGTGGGGCCCACAATCTTAATTCTTTCTTTTGCGTTTATCCGTTAATTATGAATGCATTTTCCTTGTGATTCGCCACTTGTGGATATTGTAGTCTATAAAAATTCTAATAAACATAGTGAACAAACGAATAATTTTGGAAAAAATATAAAATATCCTGTTTAATTATGGGTTGTTGAATTTTAACTCTTTTTATTTTAAAAAATTATAAATTATCTCCTTGAACTTTGTAAAAATTAAAATTAATGTTCATTTTCGATTTAGTTAATTATCTTATTAAATTATATAATTTTAAATGAATTTTTTGAATAGGAATCACAATACTATAGTTCATTAATTTGTTTCGTCATTTTTTCACATATAATTTTACAACTCATTTTTCATTATTTAATTAAAACTTGATATCTCTAATTTAATTCCTATTAATTATATAATATAAAAGTTATTTATGAATAAATAACAAAATAAACTAACATATTATAATATTATAATTTTTGGTTAAAAAAATTATGTAATTTAATAAAATGATAAAATTAAGTTGATAGTCGATAATAATTTTAGACTTTGTATACTTTAAGGAAATAATTTCTAAGTTTTTAAAGTTAAAGAAGAAAAAATTAAACTACTTTAAAGTTAAAGAAAATATTTGTATTTTTCCAATAATTTTTATTCCAATAATTGAAAGATAGATATAAAATAGAAAGAGGAAGATATGTGACCTAAAAGTGAAACCTCCACAATTTTTATAAGTTTACATAACAAGAAGCTCTATTTCATTAGGTATATTATATTAACTTTGTAATCTAAGTATACCTTAGTTGACTATGGTCTCTAGTAATAGGTTATGAATGCTCTTTTCTCTCAATGTGTTGATGTTAGTTTATGTAGTTTGATCCATGATAGAATCAAACCAAAATTTTGATGGTTTGGTTTGCAAGTTAGTTTGTGTGATTTGTGAATTTTAGTTGTAAAATTCATGATCTAGGTCAAATCAAATTCGAGCACACTTCTCTTATATTTAATTTTGAAAAATATCATTGAGCCTTAAAGTTAATCTAACATGTCTTCTAGTCAAGGTATTAGAAAATTACATCTAATGGCATAAGTATCAACACACATATGCCAACTTCAATCATTTTTAGGTATTAGTAAGGCAGAAATTGCATATAAGCTCAAGCATTTTTAAATGTATCCTTTATGAATTAACTTCTCCATTTTCTCTTTTAAGACTTCATTCTCTACAGTGCTCATATAATAATGTGGCAAGTTTGGTAGACTTGCTCTTGGAATCAAATCAATATAATGTTAAATATCTTTTTTTAATGGACGTCCATTAGGTAAATTATTTGGAATAACATTTCACTTTGACAACAAGTACAAAGGTCTCTAAAGTTTTTTTAATATTTTTAACAAATTCTTCTTTAGCGTTGGAAATGGTGAGAAATTATTCTCCTTTAGAATCTGTTTATGAACTTTTTATCAATGGGAAGAATAATTATCTTTTTATCTTTTCACTAAAATGTATAAATATTTTCCTTACCACAATAAATTACATTTACATCATATTGCCATAGTCTTCCAAGTAAAATATGGTAAGCATCCATGTCAATCACATCACAAATAACTCCATTCTTATAAGTTTTTCCAATTGAGATTGGAAATTTGCAAATTTTTGTCACTTTTGCAACTGATCCTTTCTTAATCCATCTAACTTGGTAAAGCATGATATGAGCTTTTATTGGCAGTTTTAGATGTTTAATTAATGCATTTGATACAATATATGAATAAAAAATCTTATTACATTGAGATAAAGCTTCTTACCTTAAAGTGTACAATAACTTTCAAACCACATAAGATATATGCTTTCCTTCTTCATTAGAAATTTCAATCTAACTCTTTACCTTTAAAAGAATCATCTATTTCATTCATATCTTCATTATAAGCAGTCATATTAATGGATTTGCATACATAATATTATTGGATCGATGTCCAAGTTCACCACACTTGAAATACTTGCCCAAAATGGGTTTAGCATAAGGGTTTTTGGTCATTGCATTTGGTTGTATAGATTTGACAAGTTTCATTGTTCCACTTGCACTTATGTTGGTTTGTCTATTAAAATTTAAGAATTAATCTCCTTTATTTGCATAAAATTTCTATTTATTCTAGCTTACTTGGGCAGGTATCAAAGAAGATAAATGCACTATTGAAGAATTAATAAATGGTTATGACAACAATATTTCTACCTTTAATGCCATGTTGTATACTTTATCAATTACCTAAATTGGAGTTAAAGATATTTTATTTCTGATTTTGAAGTCTAAGCCATTAATGTAAGAGTTATTTATTATTCATCTATTTCTAATAAGTTGCATATTTTTGAAAGCTTGATAAATTCTTCAATGTATTAAGTTATAATTTAGTTGGAGAAATCTTCTTTAGAAAAGTTTCTTCATCTTCTACCATGTTTTTACCAGTTCTTTTCTTTACACTTGATGATTGTTTTATAGATTAACCGATGAAACAACTACCCATCTTTTAAGTTTGTATGCAACGTGCTTCACTTTTTTATTATTTGAAATATCTATCATGTTAAAAAAAATTCTCCATCTCATATGTTCAGTTCAAGAATCCTTCAATATTAAGGTTGCCACTGAAGTTAGGAAAATCAATCTTTATGCGATAGTCTTCATTTCTTCTATTATGTCACCTCATCATCTAATATTCTTCATATTCAAAGTCTAAATCTTCATTGAAAACTTTTGGTCTTCATTAAGGATGGTTGGTTCAATAGTTGTTATATAACTTCCATTTTCTATCACCATGAATACGATTCTAAACTCTTTAGCTGTCTTCCATATCTTTGACTTTATCTTCAATGTCTTCATTAGTGGTTTTTCTTCTTGAATTTGTATGTTTAAGATGATTGAAAGGTTAGCCAAAGGCATCATCTCCAATGCATTTATCTTTATCATTTCCATGAAACATGTTGGCATCTACTTCTAAGTTAGCAAACATTTCATGGATCTCATAGAGTTCGCAAGCCATCCTCTTTTCTTGAGCTTGCATTACCGCCTAAAAAGCCTTCATCCCATGATCACTATCAATGAAATGGTTGTCATTATCTTTGCTATTTCTACTAATCACCATATCAAACCTTCGTTCTCAAATTTTGGACTATTAATTAAGCTTTGATGCCATCTAACATAGGATGCAAAGTGCAACTAGAAAAATAAAATTTCTAGCATACTAGAAATAAATAAAAATATTGGAATCAAATATTTTATTAATATATGAATTGACTATTGGATATTGGATAAATAAAATTCCTCAATGAAGTACATATATTTATTAGTACTAAGGAAATCACACACAAAATTGAAGCAATGTGAAACTTCATAAAAATAAAGAAAATAATAATTAGTTTTGAGACTTCTTTTTTACCTTAATTTAATTAATTTTCTCCATAAACTAAAGAGAGATTCAGCATTCACATTATCATGTCATTAGCTAGCTTTGGTTAAAGATAATCCATGCAAGATAATATTCGATAATTTAGCATTTTGGATTTAAATTTAATTCACTATTATTGTTTTACTTTTACTTATCTATGTATTGTTATATCAATAAAAGACTATTAAAGTTCTTTTAATACTATTGAAAATTATTAATTACTATAATCATTACTTTCTTTAATAATATGTTTTTTCTTTATTCATTAATATTGTAGAATATTTTATACTGATTAATAGTGGATTAAATTTAAATTTTAACATTTTTCGCTTCAGTGAAAATTGGAAGATTAAAAGTTGGGCTGAATGCATTTTAGATTAAAAATCAATCAAAATAGATCAATTTAAATTAGATTAATAAAAATTTATTAATTTTGATTGAGTTTTAATTTAGAGCAACAAAAAAAATGCTTTTAACTCAATTCAATACCATTTTTGCTATAGCGACATTTATATCATTCATCTCACCAAATAACATATAAGTCTCGGCTAACAACATTTTTTACACCCACATTATGTGCCAAAATTATCTATTCCCCCCCCCCCCCAATTTGCCGATTCATTGGTGGTTAAGCAATTAATAGATTAAAATCTTATTTTGGTATCCATAAGATTGAGTTTTTATTAATTTAGTCCTTTACTTAAAGTTTATATCAATATGATTATTATAAAATTAATTTCACATTAAATTTTAGTCCCTTCATATATGGCATGGAATTATTGAATTATTGTACAAAAGAATTAAATTTTAATATGAAATTGATTTTATAGAAATTAAATTGATATAAATTTTTAATAAAGAACCAAGTTAATCCAAACTCAATTTTATATGAATTAAAATAGGATTTTAATCTAATTTATATATTATGTGAATTCTACGGTGTCATAACTAAATAGTGGAGTTTTGAAACCTTAAGTAACTAATGTGTCATCTTTTAGGACAAGAGGCTATGATTTATATAATTTAGGATTTGGTTGGTATAATAATGAAAATAATTGATTATAATAATTAATTTTAGAATAATTAATTATAGATAATTCATGTCATGTTTGGTAACATCAATTATTGATAATTGATTGTATAATTTATTATTGTTTGGATGACATAAAAAATTATTACTTTTAGTTGCCAAATTATCAAAAAAGACAATAAAATACATATAATTATATATCAATCAAAATCACTAGTTTTTCTAATTTTTTTAATTTATATTTATAAATGTATATGATTATTTAATATATATTCTTAATTATTAAATATTTATTATTTATTTGAACTATTTTTCATAAATAAGAACACTTGATTTTTCTAATATTTAAATTAGGATTTATAATTACTTTGGTGTTTCACTAATTCAAATAAAATCATGGATAATTAAATTATAAAATTTCTAAAGTGATCCATAAATTCAAAATACAAATATAGATGGAATAGGGTAACAAAGACAAGTACATAATTATTTTGGAATTTCACTTGATTTTTATTTGATTACATTGGAAGAAGGATAATAAAGACAAAAGAGTAAAGAAGAATGGTTAATATGAATATAAATTTTAAGGTTTCCCTTTTATAATCCTAATTGAAAAAGAAATTACTTTGAATAGTTTATTTTGTTATTAGGATTATTACATATAATTGATTATTAATAATTTTTAAAATTGCAACCAAATATTTTTTAAAAAAATAATAATTAATTATTTGACTTATAATCATTAATCGTGATTTTTATAAATTCTACCATGTAAAAAAGGAATTCTCTTGTACTTATGTGAAAGTGGAAGAAGTGCCTAATTACTTTTAATAATTACAGTTTGACCCCATTTATACACACCTTACTTGAACAAAGGAGACAGCATGTCAAACCCTCAAATGATGCGTACAGGGAGTTATTTGATTTATATAAAAAGTAAATTGTTAGGAAGAGTTAAATTTAACAAAAATTAATTTTTTATATAAATTATTTAGAAATTATTAATTAAAATTAAAAAAATGACCTTTTTTAAATAATTTTTTATACTTTATTTAATTTAATTTTAAATATTTCAAAAAGTATTAAAGAAATAATTATTATATTCTTAATATTTTTATAATATAAATTAATAAATTTTAATAATTATCAATTAAATTTAATAAAATAATTTTATTTTTGTATTCATAAAAAATATAAGAAATTATTATTATTTTTGAAAGATGGATAAACACTGTTTCATATTTTATAAAAATAAAATTTTTAAAATTTTATTTTTTTAATTTATTAAATAGAGTTCAATTAAATAATTCACTTTTTTTTTTATTTCTCGGGGAACAAGACTTTCTACGGTGAACGGAACCAAACGGCTCTTATGTCAACATCCGGACAATGGAATTCATGCTAGCGATACGTCGGCTCTAAATGTGATACTTCCGTTTTTGTTTTTGAAGTGAAGTTGTTTTGCAGCTCTCCGCAATTTTATTTTAGATTTTTCACTGGGTCTTCATAATTTAAAATTGTCGAATTAAATTTTTTATTATTTATTTCTAATGATATTTTTTTACTATTTTTCTCTTAAATTTTTGTTAGTAATTAATCTACATAAATAATAATTTATGGAGTGTAAGTCAAACGATTCATGCCTTCGATCTGAATATAAAATAATAACATAAGATGTCCTCATCAAATCAAAGTCATTTATTACCTAAATACAATTAAAAAATATATGAAAGCTTTATATCGATAATTACTAATTCATATTAAAAGAATGTTGTCCACGTATGTCACTTCTTAATTCAATACGAAAATGACAAAAAAAATATCCGATTATTAATAAAAAATAAATATAGGGATCCAATTCAAAACTTTTAAATTATAAAAGTCTAATTAGAAATTAAATAAAATTAGAGAAAGTAATAAAATAATTTAACTTTTGTTCAATGCGAAGCTTTTTCTAAACAGAGTTCTATAATTGGTGTTCATAATTTTGATTTAGAATTTATAATTTTCCTTTTATTCTTCACTTTCTTATGTTAGTTTTAAAAATTGAATAATTATTTTTCACATACGATATGACGTGGTTTATTACAAGTCTATATTGACTTTTTTTTGTTGATAAAAACATTTGATTTAGATGAATATATTAACTAATTTAATTATAAGTGAATTTTTTATTAATTTTAAGATTACTTTGCATATTTAATCAAATATTTAATATTACATATATGGCATGCATGGTATTATATATAATTTATGTTTATAAAATAATTTTAGAACATTTATTTCATTAAAATATTTAATTTTATATTTCTATTATAATTGTGCTATGAGAAATTTAATAAAAATTGATTTTTAAACTATATAAATGTTAAAGTTTTAAGGTGGGTGCAACTTATCCCTTGTATTTTAAAATTCAGCAATTCAATTCTAATTTTTTAGCTATAGGCAATTTATTCTTATTATTAAATTATGTTAAATGAAAAGAATGATTATTAGATATATTACTTATTGAAAGCCATGTTCTCAAATTTCAACTAATCCAATTGGGTCAACTAGTCGGCACCTCAAAAAGAAAACAATTTAGAAGGACTCATAAATTCGAATTGAGCGAAATTTTGAGTTAGTCTAGCCAAGCTTGATAAAGTTCCTATTAGACCGGTGATTTGGTGATCTGATTCGCTCTCTTTTTTTTTTTTTTGTTTTTGTCCAAATTAAAAGTTCAATTTATAAAAAAAAAGCCTTATGTAAATTTAAGAATTTATTATATATTTAAAAAGTAAAGTGAATGAAATTTCTTAAGTTATATTAATCATTATATTATTTAAAATACTTTATGAATATTAATATTATTTAAAATGATCTTTCTGTAAATAATCATAAAATATTTCAAAATACAACTGTCACTTAAACTATCTTGTTTAATTTATATTTTTTATATTTTTAACTTTTCAAATTTATTATTTATTTATTACAATATTAATTCTCATTATATTTATTTTATATTAAAGTTTATATCAAAAGTAGTACTCTACTAATATATTTGAACCCACTAAAATATGAATTCCTAATAAATGATAACTTTGTAACTTGAATGCAAGATATTATGCTTCAATTGTTTTATAAGTTTTTTATATTAATTTTCCTGTCAATTATTCCTTTTGCTACTATGTAACTCATAATTATAATAAAATCAATATTTATTTGTGTTTTAAAAATATAGTAATAAATTTTATTAATTAAATAAATTTATTTATATATATGTAATATATAATTTATTATATATAAAAATACCGTAATTAATTTAATCATTTAATGTGATTAGTTGAATCGATTCGATCTTAACTCGCTTCTTTTATCTGGTCAATTATTAGTTCAAATTTGCAAATCGAAAGAACTCTAATATTTTAAGAGAAAGATATGGAAAATACCAATTTGGAGTACTTAATATGATACTTGACTCAAAGAGGGCTTCCTCTTCTCTTAGACAGCGTTCAGACTCCATAGACAACTAATTTGCCTGTGTGTTCTACTTTGTGCAAGTAGCATTCACCCGTATCCTAAGCAAAGAATCCGTCAACATGCATATGAGAAGGATGAACATGGCAATGAATGTGAAGAATTTTGTGATTTCAAACAGAAAAATGAAGAAACCAAACAATAAGATTATTTAGGAGAAAATCAAAGTTAGAAATGGAGATATTGGGTCACTTTAGATATGTTTTCATTTTTCTAGTTTCAGAAATTATTTTCAAAAACAATTTTTAAAAATTATTTCTTTAAAATTTAAAAAAATAAAAAACAAAAGGTATTCAAATACATAAATAAAAAATATTTTATTTAATTACAAAATTGACATTTAAAACAAATAAATAAGTTAAGAAAATATCAAATTTTTGTTTCCTTTTTTTTTAATTTTAAATTATACATTTGAAATTATAGTCTTTCAAAATTGAATTTGAAAACAAATTTCCAAATAAGAAGTTCTACTAGTAAAAATAAAAAAAGGGGAAAACTATTTTTAAAAATAATAAACAAATGGATCCATTATCTTCTTTTTTTCAAATGTTCTTAGTTGTACTATGTATATTTAGATTATATATACTAATTCAATTAAGAAAGGTATAATATATAAATGGGAAATAATGCATTATTCCTTCGATTATTTTTTATCTGTTATTTAAGAAAGATACTATCCCTCCATTTCAAAAAACAAAAACGAATTTATATATTGTTTTATTTTTTTGTCCCTATTATTCTGATTGCGGCCTAACTACTTCATACATAAATTGGCTTTTGATAAAGATATATCAGTAGAATACAACTCCTTGTTATGAAGTTTAGAAGCTATTTTCAAGCCTGCCGAACCTTTCTCCATATACCTTGAAAATAAAATGAATTGGGAAGAATAATATACAAGAAAAAATAATTAAAAAATGGCTAATCCCACTTTTAATTGGTTTAGTACACAAAATTAGGTATGATTCGTGCCTTCAAGAGTCTCACCCTTTTTGGAGTAACCAGGACTCCTTTGGATGGAATTAAATTTGTGAGAAAGGGTCATCTCTATTGCACTTCATGGGTCTCTCTATCAAGTACCCTTTGGACTGGCAAGGAGCCCTTGGAAATACTATTAAATGGACTCAAACACAAGGCTTCTCTAAACCAGAAACAGAAGTCTTGTTTGGATATATATATATATATATATATATATATATATATATATATATATATATATATATATATATATAATTTTCAAAATCTGCTTTAGAAAATTATATCTAAAAAATATTTTTTAATTTTCGAAAATTATTTTTAATTAAAATAAAATAAAAAATAAAAGATGTTTGGAAAAATAAATAAGAAAATATTTCACTTAATTATAAAACAGATATAAAAAATAAAAGAATATATTAAAATATATTTTAAAGCTGTTTATGTTTTCTATATTTAAGTTAAACATTTGGAGTTATGATTTTCAAAAATAAACTATAAAAACAATTATCAAATAGGAACCTATGTTTTTAAACTAATAAAAATGAAAAACTGTTTTTAAAGACAAAAAACAGTAAACAAACAATCTCACAAAACATGACCATCTATACAAGCCCCCACTTACAAAAATATTATCTTTGGGTGATTCAACCGATTAGTAATTTATATATATAAAACAAATCTACTTAATGAATACAAGTGCATGTTTATGAGTGGCATACTTCAATTTTATTCCCAACTATTCAATGATTTAATAATAACAATTTTTTTAATTTTCATGTACGATAAGAAAAATTATTAAAAGAAAGAACGAAGTTTGTCATGTAAAATCTACTTATAATTACTGGAATTGTTTAACAATAATATAGAAATCTATTTTTTTACTGACAGTATTAATTTCTAACTCAAATAATTAAAGTGTAATTTAGATTGACAAAATATGAGCAAATTTATATTACATGCCAAAAACTTAAACTAATAATGAATACTGAAATATTTATTTTACCATTATTTGTTTAGGACTTTCTGAATTTTTTTGCCACCAGTTTTCCATCCTTAAATTAAAAACAATAATAATAATAAAGAGAGAGAAAGACAACAAACAAAGTTGTTTTTTTTTTTTTTAACTACAAGAGGTAAGGATTGGGGTAACAGAAAAAGGGATGAGAAAGTTTGAGTGAGAGGCATGGGAGGAGAAATCAAACTCCACTCTTTTATGTCACAAGATCTTGTAAATACAAGATTGTACCATCTGGACCAACTTTTGACGATGAGACAATGAACAAAGTTAACAAACCGGACAAGTCATTAATTTAACCAGAATTTAGCCCATTGTTTTGCCAAATTTCAACATGTCAACTCAAGTTTTTCAACATTCTGAATTTCTAGTTATATCCGGTTCATTTTCCTTACCAGATGCCGATTTGACCAGTTAAACTGACAGTCTAGAATTCAAAATAGGGTTTCATAGCATAAGTAAATCCGCAATATTATGCACTTTTATCCTGAAACAGAGACTTTGTAGTAATGTAATGCGTAGCAAAATAACACAATGGATGTCATGTCTGTGAATCCTGTGGTGATTTTACTTATCAATAATCATCTACAACCTACCACCATTGTTTCAATTTATGAAGAAAAAAATAGGCTACAAACAACATGATGACTAGCAAAAGTCATACAAATGACATGAACAGCCACATTAATGGCGCTATTCCACATCAAATGTTCTGAAGAAGTTAGATTCTACTTTCACCAGCATATCAGTATAAATCAGCCTTATAAAACATCGGCTGATAATCGATAGGAGGGTGTATTGTTGATCTCTGCACCATCCGTCTTTCGACAAACATATATGTAGTGAGAATCTGGATCTTCCAAAACCAAATCTGCTGGGAGTGTGCCCTTTTCAGTTAGAGGAATGGGCTCGAAGTATGACTTTCTTGACGAACTACAAGTTTCGGGCTTTTGAAATCCCGGCCTAGCTGCAAGGATTTTAGAGAATATACGCGTGCGTAAGAGCAGAACTCTACAAGAATCTTAGCTCCATAACCATAAGCAATAAGAATCCTAATCTATGCATTTTATAGAAGCATGAACAGCATCTTTCACCAGAAGAACTCCCTCCAATAATTAAAACGAACACGTTTGTAATGTAACAAGTTCATGATTATAAACACAAAATATAATAAATAAGATATGACTTTTTATCAAAAAAATATAATAATCAAATTTACTGATAAGGTTCTCCATTTATGTGACAAATTAACCAAGTTCCTGGAAACCAACCATTCATAACTAAGAACTCCTAGACTTGAAACAATGAAGTCGAGAATTGTTCAGATACCAATATTAAATTCTAGTTAATATCATAAGTCGCTTGAAAAGTAAGTTATCATGTCAGCATATTGGCAAAAAGAACATAATCTGAAGCATTGAACAAAAAAGAGGTTAAGAAATCTAGAAGTAAAATAACAGGCTACACCATCATCATGTAATTGCAATTTTCAGAAGAAACACCAATTCCAGATGTTGTGACCTACCTTTGCAAGTTTAAATTCAGCTCGATTCAGAACCAGTACACCAACATTCTATATATTACACAGGGAAAAATAAAAGGTATTTCTTCTGAACCTCCTAATCAATATCTTGTGGCAAGAACCAGGACAAAACTGGTGGAAATTTTATTATAGAAGCATGCATTAGCATGAGGGATTGAGGATGACTTTTTTTTTTCTCTTTTTTTCTTTTTTTTTTAACCACACACAAGGATGACAATGTGATGGGGCATTATCTGCCATTAGACAGGAAACTTGCCAATGTCCCGCGACGAAACATTAGTAACATCAAATGCCTACAATGTAATTAAAATCCTAGGAAGGACAAGTCAGCTATATGCGCAACTAGTGGCCCAAAATTCAAACCACCCAAAACAAACAAGTTAATATACAATAAAAATTAAATGAAAAACCTGTTACAGCCTTATACTATCAGACTACTGAATAACAACAGTGGGAGAAGAAAAGATTTGTTACTGTGTAAATAAAAATTCTGAAAACTTACGGATATTATATAGTGTAATTTTCCAATTGTACACTGGTCTGCTTAGATGAGGCATCCTTACTGTCGGATCACCATATGTAATCTGTAAAGAGCAATTCATCATAAATCTTGCGTGCTAAACTTGAAGAATGCATGATAGATCACTATAAAATAACAAGCCTTATTCATGGAAGTAAGCTTACCATCATGTACGTCCCTCCAGGTTTTAATAGTCTAGAAAGAAAAGAACAGCCATAATTAGTGAGAATTTTAAAGTGAATTAGATCTACTGTTTAGTTTTTTCTACAAATCATAAGGATCACAAAGTCTACAACCTACACACTTCTGCAAGCATCTGAGCAGCACTAATTGGAGCATCACTACCACACTAAAGATCATAGAAGCAGATGAACTGATTAGAGCAAGCAAATACTGAATTGGAGAAATTAAGAGAACAATCAATTCAGCACCATACCATCAATGAATCAAGAGTTCCTAGATCAAACATCAGCAGAGCAAAAGAATCAAGTAGCATCAGTGTATGAAGAATATAACTAATTCCAAATGTTCACAAATTGAAGAGCCTAAACTCAATATGATAGCTAATACCTTTATCAATTACACCTTCAAATGACTCATCAGGAAAGAGGCTCATATCCCTGACATCCATCTGCATATCTATTGAAATCATGAAGGAAACTCACATAAGGACTTTTGTTCTTGTATTCAATATAATGAAGAAAGATTGCACAGTTGCATTTAAAAATGATTCATTGATAGCATACATTTCAGCTGGGGAACAAATTCATATTTCCTTTTCATCATATCAATGGCAACTGATGATATGTCAATATTCATGATGTCCTCATAACCATCCTTGATCATATCTTCTGACATAACTGCAAAATACATCAATTTTGTCATGCTTAGCTCTTTAGATAGTATAAGCTAGACACAGAATTAAAATACAAACAGAAAAGGTAATAAATCAAAGAATGATTAAGTACATAACTAGGCTTAGGTATGATCATGCACATCATCCAATTGCCTAAACTATTCAAAGTTCACTTTTCTGGGAAATCTTTTTTTCTTGTATTCAAACTGACAATCAAGCAATGACTGCTATTACATACTGTTACCCATTTGAAATATGAAATGTGGACTGAAGCCATTAAATTAGTCCTCTGTGAAAATAGAATATCCATAACTTAGTGAAGTAATTTACAAATAGTTATATTAATAAGGAGAATTGAGCGATAGGGGGAAAAAAACAACATAGAAGATCAGTAATTGAATAGAAAACAAGAGCATCTTCCATTTTTAAGATTGACAGTTCTAACGAGTTACACAATCAAGTTTAGCAATCAAATGGAAAGCAACAGCATCATCCACTTCGAGTTTGATAGTTCTGGCTAGTTACACTTGTTGCTGTCATTTTTGGTACAAGAAAGACCAGTCATCCTAGTCCGCTGTTTGTTCAACTAAGAACATCCATCCTTGATAAATGTAATAACTAAAATTAATAAGAACGACCCTCTGCTTGCAATTCACACAGCACAGGGTGGCAACACTCAACACAGCTACCAGTGTCCTATTCATTTTTATATTAAAGAAAAGAAGCGAAATTACTTGTTTCTTTCTTTCTAGTCATCACCAACCCTCAGTTGATGGATTGTTTTTAAAGTTGAAATTTAAAAATCAAAATCTAATTTAAAATAATGGAACATGAATATTCACAACTTATATTATGTTTGTTTCTCTTTCATCCACAGATACAATACATCATAAATACAATGACGCATAAAAAATCTAGAATGGAACAGTAATATGTATAAAAAAATCATATAAATATGTAATTATTGGTATATCAATGCATAAGAGCATCAAGAAGCATATGAAAATACTAAACCATTTCAAGTGTGCTTTAAATCATGTTTAGAAAGCATTTAGTAAGTGCCAAAAGTATTGAGAATGGATACTTTTAATACCCAAGTGTGCTTGATAGAGGTTTTATAGGGTCATAACCGTCTATACAAACACAGATACAGCTAGTATTTTGCTTCAAAATGTCCCTGCTTCGAAGCTTTTAGCACACACATGAGTAATACCCAACATTAAATGAAGCCAACCCCAATAAATTCCCTTACTTGTAGCAGATATTGGTCTCAGATCACCAGTACATACATACTTTACCAAAAGAACAATGTTAGCAAAGAAGATGGTCCTCACTTAATGAGTCAAGTTCAGATTTGGAAATTCGTAAGGACAATGAGTGGTATTAAATGAGCACAGATTTGACACTAAAAAAATTGGCAGAATATTTAGTTAGAGCAAGAATTAAAAACCCTAAACTTCAAATTCAAACATAAATGAGACGACCAACAACAACTGTAACAAAAAATCACATCCCAAAGTTTAGCCCTTTCTCAACAACCAGATACAGTTGCTGAACAGATTAAGTTCCACAACAGCTGAATGCAAAACAAGCAAACAGAGAAACCTAAAACCCAAAAGGGTTGAAGTTAAATGGGCAAATTACCAGCATTGCCACAACCAACCATAAGGACCCGAGAAGAGGGAGGGATGTATTTGCGAACAAAGGGTCTCAGAGCAGAGTAACGCTGGTACCAGTCGAAGGAGCCTCCCTCTTGCAAATATCGGGCGTCCCAGTAGAAAGCATCGCCATAATTGTAGGTATTGCAGCTAGAAACGTCCCTGTACATATTGCCACCACTAACCCGGATGAGAAAGATGAAAAATTCACCGAATTTCTGATATAAATCTTGGTGTTGGTGATGGAGTTGGCTATGGTAGTTGGGTTATGTGGTGTCTGGTATGCCTAGGCTGCGATGGTGGAAGAGACTTGTGAAGCAATGAAGTGAGTTTCACATTTTTCATTTTTTTTGTCGCGTTGCGTGGAATTTGGACAATTTGGGAGTGGGCGTTGGTTTGTCTTAGACAATAGACTACGCAGGGGGCGAGTCTTGTCTTTCCGGGGCCCCTGATGTTCTCAGGTGCGGCATGTGTGGTGCACCGTGCTTGGGTTGCTGTAAGGTGGTTAAGGAGAATCTCGGGGTTAGTTGCATCGAGTTTGGACAGAATTTTTGGTGAATCGTGGAGTGAAGATCACTCCGACGAGAAATAGGAAATCTGCAGATATTTTCCCTTCAAAATTAAATAAAAATAAAATTATTAATTTTATCTCTAAAATTATAAATAATTAATTTTAAAATAATTTTAAAATTATATTAAATAATTAATTTTATTTTTAAATGATAATTTATACTAATATTTTATCTCCTTTTTATAAATTCATATAAATAATTTTATTTCTGAATATATATACAAAAGAGTGAAATTATTTATATAAGTTATTATTTAAAAATAAAATTGATTACTTAATATTATTTAAAAATCATTTTTTCAGCATTTAATAATTTAAAAGATGAAATTAATAATTTTATCTTTAAATAAGAATTATCTCTAAAATTTAAATTCCTACTCATTAACAAATAAAATTCACCTGAAACCAATATATTTTTTACTAAATTAACAACACTTTATTAGTAGTTTGGCTTAATTACATTATTGATCTCCTAATATATAAAATCATAATTCCATCCCCATAATTAAAAATTAGTCCAATTTTGGTCTAAATCTCTAACTTCCGTTGACCAAAGAACCGAGCTTCTAACGGGGCAAGCCCTTGTCCAAGTGGCGCAGATTGAAACAAAAATTGGCGGCTCCATTTGCCAAGTCAGATTACCAAGGACCCAATAAATTAATGTAATAAAATGAAAAACTCTATAATGAATGAAGAAGATGAACTACAGAACTGGAAGAAGCTCGTTTTGCAATTACTCTCAAGATCACAGTCCTGCCTACGAACTCCAAATTGTAAATTACTCATACTTCAAAGGGTTGTATGCTTTTCAATTGGACATACTATCCGAGAAATTGACTCCCTTATTTTGAGCTCGTTTTTGCAAATCTGGACAAAACTTATGTTTGTGCTAACTTCGCCACTATCTCTAGGCAGCAGTGCTGTAAATTCCGAAGGAAAACACTTAAACTTGGTTCTGAGTTAATTTCAGTCAATGGATCAAAATGCAAGTGGAGTTCACATAAACCATCAAATGTTGTAAACTTCACTTTTTATTTTCCGGACACAAATTTGTACCCCAAAGCCGGTACATATATCAATTTCCATCTCCAAGAGCGACCAACTAATAGGAAAAATGCTATTATACTCTTAAAATAAGGTATGGTGCCTTACTCTAAAAAAAAAAGGAGTAAGGAGAATATGTGAGGTGAACTGCACATATGAACTCCATCCCACTTTTTTCTCTATCCCTCTCTTAAAATAAGGTATTGTACCATACTTTGGGAATATAATAGAATTTTCCATCTAACAGCCTCCTATTTGTTGACCATTATGCCTTATTTACTTTCAAAATTGGCCATGTTTGTATAAATTAAATAAATATATCAGATTAATAAAAATAAAAAAAAAAGGAAGTAGAGAATAGGAGGAAGAAAAGCGGAAACTCACGTTCAACAGTAGAAATAGCATCTGCTTGCAAGAAAGAGAGTAACACAACCATTACAGCCCACTAAAAACGAAAAGCCACTATTTTCCACTGAGCCAAAAATGCAAGTTCAATTCAATGCACCGCTGGTACCCGATAACAAAGACATTGGGTGCTTGCAAGTGCAATCGGTTCTTTTTCAGTGGCTAAAAGTTTTCATCTGATGGAGATATCATTCAGCATAAACATGAAATAACTTTAACGGATTTAAAACGCGATAGGAACTCGGGATTTCCAAGGAAAATTAGGGTCAAACAAGGTAAGTGATACAACTTGGCAAATTGGCCCTTAATTTTACTTTCAGCCTTGCCACAGACGACTAATGAAGTTGGAAGATCCCTCTTTTAATTGACGGAAGATAGTAACTGGGACTAAAATGAAGTTCATTTTAATATTATAAGGACCAAAATTTAATTATAATTTCAAGGGAGAACAAATGCAATCTATATATTAGGAGAACCAAAAACATATTTAAACTTCATAATTTATTAGTAGTTTGGAAAGAAATTCGCCTTACTACTCTTATGTTTTCACATAAAAAAAATTTCATCTTTTAAGGAATAATTGGATTTCGTTTATTAGATCTACTTTTTACAAAATTCTTGCAAGTGCACTGTGTTATATGATATATATAGTAAAAGATAAGACTAACATACTTGAACTGAAAGCCTGGATATACATACCTTAATCAGTTGGCGCAAAAATAATTATTAAATTAAATTACTGTTAGATGAATGATTGATAATAAGTAATAGGTAATATATTCAATAGAGTAAGTTAGAAAATATGATTTTTTTCTACCACATTAATTATTGAATCGCAAAAGTCATCCAACATGTGGTGGACTTTTGTATTAGTGGCCTCAAACCAAACTTTTTATCCGAGTTTTGCTATTTGGTGGCATTAAAGTGGATTGTATGACTCTATAGATTAAGCCTATATAATAATAAATATAAGAAGATATAAGCCGATATAAATTTAATTACATAATTATTAATGCATTTAAATTTTATGAAATACATATATACTTATCTAAATTTATGTCATCATTATTATTATGCAATTATGCAATAGTCAAGTGATCTTAATAAGATTTTATTGCTAATGGAAGATACAATACGTGCTGACAACAGCATTTCGGGAATGCAGTTTATGCAACGAAAGTATAAGATTTTCTTTCTTTCTTTTTTTAACAAGAATCTTATGCAAAATAGTATGGCAAAATCACCAACGAACTGTCCTGAGAAAAACTAATTACCGTATTCCTGCGCTGCAAAAACATTTTACCAAAACACTTAAAAAAAAATTTTTTTAAGAAATAATGAATCATGGCTCTGCAGATGGGACGCGAGCTGATCACATCCTCGTGCAGGCCGTGACCAGTCTGGTCATGTCCTGTCCGAGGCCGTGATCAGGCGTTGTCAGCCGCTGAAGCGCGCCCGTAAAGCTGATGCTGTGCGCCCGTGAAGCGGATGCTGTGCGCCCGTGAAGTGTGAAGCTGAAGCTGGCCTATATATAACGCGTGAAGCGGAGGAAGAAAAGAAGAAAAGACTAAGCGCGCTGACTGTGAAGCGGAGGAAGAAAAGAAGAAGACGTGGGCGAGATAAGCTGAAGCGCGAGCAAAGGAAGAAGAAGTTGTAGTGCGGCTGAGGGTGGTGAAATTGAAACTGAATCTGAAGTAGAGAGAAGGAAGGAGAGTAATTCGATAAATTTTTAATTTAATTTTTTTTATTTTATTTAATTAAATTAAAATTATATATTTAAGAATTTATTTGATTCAATATTTTTAATTTAATTAATTAAATTGTTTGATTTAATTTAGTTAGTTTTATTCATTTGATTTAATTTAGTTAATTTATTTGTTTGATTTAATTTAGTTAATTTATTTATTTTATTTAATATATTTAATTTATTTATTTGATGTAATTTAGTTAGTTTTATTTATTTGATTTGATTTAGATAACTTATTGGTTTGATTTGATTTAATTTAATTAGTTAATTTACTTAATTTAATTTAGTTAATTTATTTATTTGAGTTAGTGTACTTAAATTTTTTATTTGATTTAATTTATTTATAAAATTTAATTGAGTTAATATTTTTAATTTACTTGTTCGATTTAATTTAGTTAATTAATTTATTCGATTTAATCTAATTGATTGATTTATCTGATTTAATGTAGTTAATTTTTTATTTAATTTAATTTAGTTAATTTATTTATTTAATTTAATTTATTTAATTCATTTATTTGATTTAATGTATTTAGTTTATTTATTTGATGTAATTTATTTAATTTATTTATTTGAGTTAATATTTTTAATTTACTTGTTTGATTTAATTTAGTTAATTAATTAATTTGATTTAATTTAGTTAATTTATTTATTTGATTTAATGTATTTAATTTATTTATTTGATTTAATTTATTTATAAAATTTATTTGAGTTAATATTTTTAATTTACATGTTTGATTTTATTTAGTTGATTTATTTATTTGATTTAATTTAGTTAATTTATTTATTTAATTTAATGTATTTAATCTATTTATTTGATATAATTTATTTATAAAATTTATTTGAGTTAATGTTTTTAACTTAAATGTTTGATTTAATTTAGTTGATTTATTTATTTTATTTAATTTAGTTAATTTATTTGTTTGATTTAATTTAGTCGATCTGTTTGTTTGATTTAATTTAGTTAGTTTTAATTATTTGATTTGATCTAGTTAATTTATTTATTTGATTTAATTTAGTTAGTTAATTTACTTGATTTAATTTAGTTAATTTATTTATTTGATTTAATGTATTTAATTTATTTATTTGATATAATTTAGTTAATTTATTTATTTAAGTTTATATTTTTAATTTACTTGTTTGATTTAATTTAGTTAATTTATTTATTTGGTATAATTTAATTAATTTATATTTATTTGATTTTATTTATTTATAAAATTTATTTGAGTTAATGTTTTTAATTTATGTGTTTGATTTAATTAGTTAATTAATTTATTTGATTTAATTTAGCTGATTTATTTGTTTGATTTAATTTAGTTGATTTGTTTATTTGATTAATTTTAGTTAATTAATTTGTTTGATTTAATCTAATTAGTTTTATTTATCTGATTTGATTTAGTTAATTTATTTATTTGATTTAATTTAGTTAGTTAATTTACTTGATAAAATTTAGTTTATTTATTTATTTGATTTAATGTATTAAATATATTTATTTGATTTAATTTATTTATAAAATTTATTTGAGTTAATATTTTTAATTTACTTATTTGATTTAATTTAGTTAATTAATTTATTCGATTTAATCTAATTGATTAATTTATCTAATTTAATGTAGTTAATTTTTTTATTTATGTTAGTTAATTAATTTATTTAATTTAGTTAAATTATTTATTTGATTTAATTTAGTTAATTCATTTATCTGATTTAATGTGTTTAATTTATTTATTTGATGTAATTTATTTATTTGAGTTGATATTTTTATTTATTTGTTTGATTTAATTCAATTTTAATTAGAATTATATGATTGAATTCATCCAGATCCATACAAAAAATATCGATATTTTAGAAAGTAAATATTTAATTTTATTATTTAATTTATTTTAATTAAAATGCTATTGAATTTATTCTTTAATCTATTTATCCATAGACTATAATTTTTTATTGTATTTTAGTTAGAAGAAACTTAATTTTGAGCTGTATTTATTTTTAATTAGAATTCTATATTATTCTATTCGATTAGATATTTTATTTCTATACATCATATTTGCTATTGTACATATCATAATTTGCGTATATTATTCTAATTTATTTGTATTATTGTAATAATTGAATATATATTTTGCTTATGAAGTCTATATAGTCTAACTTTTTAATGCAGATAAAATCTGTCCCTCCAGGTAAAATTTTTAGTTATAATATTAGATGACATGAAAATAAATCTGAGTATTATTTATTTTTTATAAGTATATTTTAATCCCTGAAGTCACTTTAACACCCCGGATATGGTAGGAATCACCATGAGTATCGGGGAAGAAAATGTATGTATCTATGCGAACGGAGAAATTTATGAAATGGATGAGGGCGATACATTTAAGTGTCGAAGAGTCAAAGTTATGAGAATTAAATTGGATATCACCTTGGATGCATTGAAAATTACAATTAGCCGAAAGTTAAGACTTGCAGAGAATCAAGCTGTGACTGAATTGGAGTATAGACATCCACTTTCACTGAACCCGACGCGATACAAAGCTTGTCTGTTAGAGGATAATGATGACATTCAATGAATGTGGGAAACGAATGTCAGATTCCCCACTCAATTGTCTTGCCCAGAATTGTATGCACACACTGCAAGCAAGGGATTTCATCTGAACGTTGGTAGTTAACCAGTTGACGAGAGTGGGCCATGCACACAACCGTCCACCAACCTATTTCCTAACTTTGGTGAAGGGCCATCAAATTATAACCTATATCATGGTAGTCTGGAACCAGTGGGTGGACATGTGGGTTTTGGACAATAGTTTCAATCTCCCGTTGTTGAGTATAGTGCAGAGCCATGTTCTTCCCAGCGCGGCTTTGGTCTCCTTGCATCCCCCTCTATCCTAGAGGAATCAGACAACATAATGGATGATTTTGAAGAGAATGAGGAACATGACGACATTCCCGAATGATTTAATTGGGATAATGACAGTTATGATGATGATGATGAAGCTGATAGTGGTGAAGATGTGACCCCAGCGATCCCTGCAACACCCGTGAACTAATATGTGGAATCGGCAGCTGCCTTTTTTGGAAGAATTAATATAGATGCGGCTGACAGCAATGATTTTCTCGATATGGGAAGTGCCATGAATGTGCTCAATGACCAAGAGCCAGATGTGGGTTGGCTGTATATGGACCAAAAATCGTTTCGTCACACGATGAAAATATATTCAATTCGAACTCACCACACATTTTACTCACATTACTCTTCGACCAAGTATAAAGAGTATTGATGCCCTCACTATGGTGGACAATGCAATTGGAGGGTTAGAGCCTCCTATAAGTCGAGAGAGAACCACTGGCAAATAACTAGATACAATGGACCTCATTCATGTGTGTCTGCTTCTCTTTCGAGCGATCATCCGAAATTGGACACAGATATCATTTCATCTTACATTGTGAGGTTGGTGACTGAGAACCCTAGCGTCCCCATTCGAGGGATTATTGAGCGTATCCACGGTATCTTTGGGTATTCAGTTTCATATAAGAAGGCGTGGAATGGTAAACACCGAGCTCTTGCACTCGCTTTTAGGAATTGAAAAAAATCATATGCTTTACTACCGAGGTGGTTGGCAGCTGTACGACATTATAATCCTATACGACATTATAATCCTAGGTCGTACTTCGAGATTGTTAGTAGGGAATGCCCGTCAAGCAGTGGTGAGAATGCGCCAGTAGCACTGTTCCATCGGGTGTTTTGGACATTCAAGCCATGCATTGATGCGTTCGATCATTTAAAACCTATGGTCCAAGTTGATGGCACATTTTTATATGGAAAGTATAAGGGGGTGTTACTGATCGCAACTTCACAAGATCGGGATAGAAAAATTGTTCCCCTTGCATTTGTTGTAGTAGAAAGTGAAACATACGAGACATGGGCTTGGTTCCTATCAAACGTCCGACAGCATGTCGTCAAGGATAAGCAGGGTGTTTGCTTAATATCAGATAGACATCCTGAGATAGTTGCTGCCGTTGCAAACCCATGCATAGGGTGGCAACCATCCCGTGGTTATCATGTGTTCTGCCTATGACACATCACCAGTAATATGAACTCAACCTTCAAGACCGAGTGGCTAAAAAAGTTATTCATTAGTATTAGTACGTAATACTCCTGGAAAACTTCTCTAATTATCATGACACCTTATTATCTTTGTTAATTGTGTCACAATGTCGGGTTGTACAGGTTACCAATACTAGCGACATGTAGTGGATTCAAAGTTAGCGGAACTACAATCGTTGCACCCAAGAGCTGCTGATTGGATTGCAAATATCCCAAAATATCAATGGAGTCGTGCGTATGACGAAGGAGGCAGACGATGGGGCCACATAACAACTAACTTGGCGGAGTGTGTCAACAGCATCCTCAAGAGGGTTAGATTTTTGCCTATCATGGGGTTGGTCAAGGCAATAATGTATCGATTAAATGCATATTTTGTTGACAGAGTAGAGACAATTGCAGCATAATTACAAGCAGGAGAGGTATTTGTTAGTGTATATGCCCTAAAACTAATCATATTGGTGATTGTAATTTTGAATCATATTATTTTAATGACAATTTCAATTATTATATTTATATATATTGTCTGCGTAATATATTCAATTATAATAATAACCTTAGAATAATTGTATTCTTAAATGTTCCTAGTCATATATCATTATGAATTAGATTGCTTTCATATGTTAAGACTAGCATGTGTGAAGACTTATATGGGATATTAAGTTTACACATGAGTACAAGTTAGAGAACTTGTATACTGGACCGACCCATATTAAGAACACTACATGGATCGTTATATGAGTGTCATAAGTGGTTCTTAGTGATCATTATTAACATGGTCCTTTGACTTGAGATCACCAAGGTTCCCTACATGTGAGTTTCATATTTTGATACTATTCTATGTCACTGATAGTTAAGTGAATGCAAGGGTAGATATTGGATATGTTACATATCATGCGGAAATATCATGCGGAAGGGTTTGTGTGATCAAGATAGGATTTGTCCCTCCTATATAACAGGAGTAACATCTATGGGCCCCTTGATTAAGTAAAGCTGAGAAAATGCATGGCCATGCTTAGATGAATTGACATGAGATGTCGATTACATTTGTTTTAGTCAGCTTACTTAGGAGTTAAGAAACCTTAAGATTGGGCTATATGGGAATGACACGGTCCATGTCTCGTGCTCAATCTAGATGTATAGGACAAAAGGACATAAGTGATGATCACGTGTAAAGGTTTAGTCAAATCACCGACTTTCACATTACTTAGGTAATAATGATGTGTTGCTAGACACCAATCATTGTTTATGATCATTAATATGATTAATGATTATTGCCAACGTAATAAGAGCCTGTAGGGTCGCACACTTAGAGCTTAGTGAATTTGGAATTAATGGATCAAATTGTTTGGGCTTAATATTTGAGAATTCATATTATAATTATAAGGCCCAATAGTAAGCCTATAATTATACATGGAATAAAGCTCAAATAGATTAGGTTTTTCTATGCACCTATTTAAATAAGCTTATTAGGTAATAATAGGATTACTATTATTATTCACGCACCCCAAGCAAAAGCATAGAAAATCCTAGCACCTCTCCTTGACCAAAATTCCTGAGGAGGCGTAGCTAGCACTACGAGATGCAAGGAGATTAATTCCAATCGGTGTGTGTAGCGGACATTCATCGGTGATTCACGGGTTCGTGTGGATACCACAGAGGTGCAGCCACATAAACGTTGTACTGGTGATCTGATTTACTGGCTTCCATTCCGATTTGTGATTTGGAAGCAGATCGGACTTGCTGTAACGGTCAGAAGATTTTTTGCCAAAAGGTATAAACCCTAATCCCTAATCTATGGCGTTCTAAATTCGCATGGATCCTTGGTGGAAATCGTGTAAAAATTTTATTCCACTGTGCATGTATGATGTGCGATTTCCAGCAGTATTTTTCGAGGACGTCCGAAAAAAGATTCAAGATTGCATTTGGAAAGCGTCAACCTGCCACATGCGTCGTTTCAACCGCCAGGGGTTCTTATTTGAGATTGAGGAGTCATATGACTTGACGTGGAAGTAGTTCGGTCGGTCCTGCAAGGTTAGCCTTCGCGATCGTACATGTGATTATGGCGAGTTTCAAGTCGAGCACTGGCCCTGCCAACATGTATTTGTTGCATGTTCAAAAGTTTCATTGGATCCCCTGCAGTTTGTCGATCGTGTTTTCCGGTTGGAGACAATGCTAAGTGCATATAGCAGTGAGTTCCAACTAATAGGCGGTGTGGAGCATTGGCCAGCAGTCGATGGACCAGAACTCATTCCAAATCCCTCGGCGATACGTGCCAGCGGTCAACCACGATCTAGGTGTATAAGGAACGAAATGGACTAGTAGGAGGGTCCATCCGATCCTCAGAGGTGTGGGTTATGCAGGCAGATAGGGCACAACCGCGTAACCTGTCCAGCCCATCAAAGGAACTTTTGAGTGCACACCCCATTGGTTATTGGTATTGAGGTTATAAATAGCAGTAAATTAATGAACACACTGGCAAGTATAATACGTCAGCATTAGTATCCCCTGATGCCTTATTAGGTTACTTACTTTGGATAAGAGCTGTGTTTAAATGTATACTTTTATGCAATTAACTAAATTATTTCAATGTGACAGATATCATACCCCTCGACTGTAATGGCCGGTCAGCGCCGTGTTGTCACACCTGGTCCCGATGATGAGTCCCTTTTGTACTTACAGTCTAGACATATCTCACAGGCTGTTTGGCTAGGTCATGTAAGTTTAGTAATGTATGGTTATGCATTTTGTGATTTTTAAACTCTTACCACATTATGATTTGGTATTTTTGTTTTCGAGCGGATCGACTCCTCAGGTTACAACGTGTTGCACATGTAGGTCGCCTCTTTGATCCACCAGTTGCCATTGTCCCATATCTTCAGCAGGCTGGTTTCTACGGTGTCAGTCGTCTTGGCCATCTTGAGTTGAATGCAACGCTCGTTTTTGCACTGGTGGAGCGATGGTGGCCAGAGACACATACTTTCCACACCACCTGCGGGGAGTGCACCATTACACTACAAGATGTCGCCATCTAGCTGGGTTTACCGTGCAAGGGCATTCCTGTCTCCGGGTACACCAGATATGACTGGCCGGTGATGTGCGAGGATCTTCTTAGGGTTATACCGCCCAATGAGTGTTTACAATGGCAGCGCCTGAGCATCCCTTGGCTAGCAGCGAATTTTGGATACTTGCTAGAAGATGCAAATGATGAACAAATACAACCCTTCACGCGTGCCTACATTTTGAGACTCATCGGCGGATATCTCATGCCGACACTTCTGGCCATAGAGTGTTGTTGATGTATCTACCCCTATTAGCAAACTTCGCTAACACTGGACGGTTCAGTTGGGGATCAGCAGTTCTTGCATGCTTGTATAGAGAATTGTGCACGGCCACCAACCCTAACGAGGTAAACATCGATGGATGTTTGCATCTTCTACATCTATAGGCATAGGATCGATTTCCCACTCTAGCACCGATGGCACCTCCGTATCCAGATCCCCATCTAGACATTTATCCTGTGCTACCACCATTGGGCTTCAGGTGTGGGCCATTTTTGATATTTTCATTTAATGTATTTCCCCTATTAGTATTAAATTACGCATAGAAAATAATATACATTTTGTAACTCTCGCAGGTGGAAGAATACCGGATTGCCTCAATGGCCTCCAACAAATGCCCTACGGCAATTCAGAATATTACTTGATCAGATGAAGGCTGAAGAGGTTAATTATGGCTTGCTTTGTTGTATCTAAATTGACTGTCTCATATGTAGTTACATGCTTATTTATTTTTCATTTACTTAGTGCAGATTATTTAACAGCCTTATAATATGGATAGTGTCCAGCAGCTTGTGCCTGAGTATTACCTCATCTCACCTGATATATGGTTGGCTTCAGTCCCGATCATATGCTTCCACATCATGGAATGGCACCATGCAGATCGTGTTCTTCGCCAGTTTGGTAGGCAGCAACCAATCCCACAGGAGCCATTCAATCTTAGTTCTTGTCATACCTTACAGCTTCGAGGAAAAATATCGAAGGATTGACGGCAAGAACACATGGTCTACATTAGTGCTTGGGATGCATGGCGAGCCACGCTTTCGCTGACTGAGATGGATACTGATGCTCTTCATCGTGGCTCGGGTTACATGTCATGGTATTGGACACACACAAGACGATGGATTCATCCAGCTAGCGGTGGTCCAGGATTTGTGGTATTCATTCGTCCTTCATAATATAATTTATAACTTCTTCAAAATATTATAATATAAATTGACACACTGTAATTATTTTTACTTATCATGTAGGCCGACGTTGCTGAGAGACTACGCACGCTGAGCATCAAGGATCCTCCAACTCTCGGGTACAACCAATTCAGAGAGACAGTGGACCGGGATTGTGATCGCATCCTGCGTGCGTTGGGTGAGCATCGAGACATGATAGCTTCTCAGCCAGCTCTTCCTACAGATGAATTATCGAGACCACCCATCCCTGAGCCTAGGCGTGGTAGGAGGGCCCATGGCTTTATGTCTTTTAGGGATCCCATTTTTCCTGAACCTGATAATGACGATGACATAGCACATTATGATCATCGATCGATGCCATCGACGGATGTCCCCTCTGGCTACGCCCCTCACTAGATGCAGCCCGATACAGGAGGTTCAGGTCCATCTACATACATGCCTTCGTCACATTTCATGACAGGTGGAGATGCTGGCCCATCATCGTTCTTCACCCCATCGCCATCACCCCCACATCAGCGAGTCCTGGGTTCTCTAACGGCATTTTTATCTGAGCCACTTGCATTTACATCTGAGTTCGCCAGTGGATCCACATCGCATCAGCAACAAGGGTTTTTTAACCCACAAATCCTATTCCACTTACCACGGGTCATGCCAACCCCACTCAAATAGACTCCGATGAGGGTGACGATGGAGATGAACAGCAGAAATCCCTTGTTCAACGACCGCGACGAGCAAGACGACGCCCTCGATGTGGAACTGGGAGTCATTACTTTGATAGCTGATTATTTTATTAATGTACAAAATTTTTGTAACTAATTTAATAATTTAATTCATTCATTCATTCAATCTACTATCCAAAATTAATTCTGTCTCATTTTTCATTTA
This sequence comes from Sindora glabra, assembly GCA_020226215.1. Classification (NCBI taxonomy): domain Eukaryota; kingdom Viridiplantae; phylum Streptophyta; class Magnoliopsida; order Fabales; family Fabaceae; genus Sindora; species Sindora glabra. The sequence goes on from CM035226.1 coordinate 89,189,182, forward strand.
TCGTAATGTTCAAATTTGTAAATAAACTACACAAATTAAATATTATCTCCACACTTATCCATTAACTTAAACCAATCTAATAATTATTATTGCACACTAATAGTAATACTTATATTTATTTAATAAATAAATAATATTCTTACATATTAAATAACTAATAAATATTATAATGTATTAACTTATATTGATAATGTTGGAATATATTTAATAGCTACCATTTTTAATATTAAATTTTTTTCAAGTTACTAACAATTAATAATATTAGTACAATATTACTAAACAATAAACAACTGCCATTTTAATAGTAACTATAATACTGTTAAAAACTTGTTAACATAACAAAAAATTAACATTATTCTGCTAATAAATTATATTAATAACATGACAATATTTTACTCGATTATTCTTTTGATCTGATTTTATAAATTAACTTTTAAAACAGATTAACATTCATAGAGTAATGATAAATACTTCGATTAGAAAATTATTAATTTTTAATTATTAAAGAAGTAATAACCTTATTTTTTTGAAATATTTATTGTGTAATCAATTAGTATTTAAATAATAATAGTATTATTAGATATTAAATAAATAATAACTATTATACTATTTTTATTTTTATTTTTATTAATGATATCATAATATTATTATTAAATATTGATTACATTATTTCAATATTTTGAAGTTAATAAAAATTATTTATATGTTAAAAGAAATATTACAACATAACCACACAAAAAATTAAAAAAGGAAAAAAAGTCACGGGGTAAAAAATTAAAAAGAAAATAAAAAAGGGTCATGGAACACTTTGGTCTTGGAACCCCCCTTTCGTAACCAACGAAAATATTTTAATAAAAAAATTATTAAACATTTGCGAAATATGTTTTAGCGGCGCAGTATGTGGGCAAAATAATTTTTTGCGTTATGTATATTGGTCAAAATTTGGTAAAAAATTGTTAATGCATATATACATCACCCATTGATAAAATATTTTTCAAGGATTTAATTTTACAATTTAAATCTTCCCCAGAATAAAATTATGAAAGAATCAGCTAAAATTTATATTTATTCAGATTTTAATTGTTCCATTAATTTTTTGGTAGTTATCAATTTTATTATGTTATGTATATTATACAATATTTAGATAGTAAATTAAATTATTAATTATTAATTAAAATCTTCCATAGAAACTATCACACTAAAATTTAAAATATCAATAATTAAATCTTTATTAGACTATCACACCTACGGGGAATACTTATATATTTTATATAAGTATTCTAAGTAAATTAAAATTTTAATATTAAAATTATTAATAAAATTAATTAATTATGTATTTTATTCTTAAGACTAACAAGTAACATTAAATTAAATTTTATTTATTCAAATTTTATTCCTTTTTATTGTTAATATTTTTTAAATATTATTTTAAAATCAAAATATCTCAATTAGGATTTTTTCAAGAATTTTCAATCCACATATTATTTTTTCTCATTTCATCTAGTCTATTTTATATATATATATATATATATATATATATATATATATATATATATATATATATTATTCATTTCTATTTTTTGAAGTTCAAAGTCACAATATATTGAATAATATAATTTTAATACAATTTATTTTCTTGTTATTATACAATTGAATTAATTTATCATATATTTCATAATTAAATATTTTATCTAATGATGTAATTTTTTATCTAAATTTAACATACATTAATTTTTATTATTAATTAAATATTTTATTTAATGATGCAATTCTTTTTATCACTTTAACATATATTAATTTTCATAATTAATTAAATATTTTATCTAATGATGTAATTTTTTAATTTTTAAACAAGAATTAAAACATTGTAAAATATAAATTTTTAATATTTTTTTATTATAGTTTAAAGCATTAGTTAATTAGTATAAAAAATCTAAAACATAAAAAATTAAATCAAGTACAAATTATCAAAACTAAAGGTCATAAAATATAAATAATTAAAAAATATAAAGTAATTCCAAATTAAAAAATTAATTTAAATAAAAAATTAAAAAAATAAAAAAAAATAATCACGGCTGCCCATGCCGTGATTCGAAAAAAAATAAAAAATAAATAAAACTGAATCACGGCATTTGGCAGGCCGTGATTCAAAAAGCATTTAAAAAAAATTAAGTGTTTTGGTAATTAGTTTTTGCGGCGCAGTGATTGAAGGAATTCTTTTCGTACGAGCAGGGTTTCAGTCAAAAAGCCAAAATAGTACTCCCGTGGGCAATAATAGCACAACTGTTATAAAAATAAAAATAAAAATAAAATAACAAAAAAATGAAACTAAATATGTGAAGCTCTTCACAATCTTCACCATTTATAGATTCTCTAAGCATTAAGAGATAACTACCACAGTTAGCAAAGGTAATTATCTCTAATCAATAATTATCATTTATTGATAATTATCTATTATTGCTTACAATTAAAGATAATACCAAATTTAAGATTACAATAACTAATAGATAAATTAAAGATATTTTATAGATATTCCTATAAATAAATATTTATAACACTTCTCCTTAAATATTCATTTTGTAAAAAATATGATTCATTGAAATATTCACCTGGAAAAATTCAATGAGAAAAAATTATAGTAAAAGAAAAATAATACATTATTCTTTTAACATATAATTTATCTCATTAAAAACTTTGTTAGAAAAACTCAATAAAAAAAAGAGTGCAGCACAAGTTTAACCACCCTATTGACAATATTATTCAAGACCTTTGATTTAATGCCTCTATTATCAGTCTTTTTGTAAGTATAAGAAATATGTATATCTTTTGATGCATTATCCTTCCAATTAAGTTTTTTTATGTAACATTACCTTTATATAGATTTGTTGAAATTTCTTTCTTAAAATTCAAGAGAATTAATTTTTCACTTAATATATATATGTGGAAAAATTACAATTGTAATTTATCTTTCCAAGAAATATGATATAGATGCATCATCATAAATAATAATATGAGATCAAATTTTTTATGGATCAAACCTCTTACATTTATATAACTAAATAGTTATGAGTCACATAAATAAAATAATCTCATATCATTATTTTATAAAAATATCAAAAATATATGTTTAGTTTTATTTTAATATCTTTTGATTGGAAAAGAACTATATTTTACAATAAATTTTCCAAAAAATTGTATCAAGACATGTATGATTAGCAAGAATATTAGTGCATTAATTACACTAAAATATAGTACTTTAGGATCATGAATTTTTTCAATTATTCTTTGGAATTCAAAAAGGATCCTTACAAATACCAAATGATTAAATAATCATTAGAACACTCAATAAATGTGATTTATCATATAAAATGATATTTTCATTTTGATTGATGAACAAATATTCCATTATTTGAATGCTTGAATTGTAGGTCAAGATAAAAACACAAATTTTCAAAACATTTCTTCTCAAACTCTTTTTGTTTTTTTTAATATTCTACCACATTTGGAAGTTTTTCATGAGTTCTAACAATTTTCAAATTATCAATATATACAACAATTCACATTCATATAACAACACAAGGGATTTACTAAAACTATTGTAACATATTCATTATGAGTTCATACAAAGACTTTTGTAATGAATTGAATGTATTTCTTAAACATTCAAATTGCATTTTTTAGGCATATGAAATCCTTCGATAATTATAATATCATTGTCAATTATCACTTATGAACTAGAATATAATTAAATCTATTTGATGCATATCAAATTTTTTTTTATATTACTAGAAAAATTGTATCCACCACATAAAAAATAAATATTTCTCATAACTAACAACAATCTTTACAAAAATACTTGTGTTACAAATCATGCTTTCGCTTTAAAACTAAAATTTTCTTATTATTTTGGTACAATCACACTTTCAAGATGTTTCATTGGCTTAATATTTTTTGGATGTTTCTTCACTTTACAAGTAAATTCAAACTATGTATTTCTATGTAAATTGTGTCTTTTCCCTTTGACCAATAACTATCATCATTTAATAAACCCAAGATCTTTACTAATCACCATTTTTCATAATTTTTGAGCTCTACACTATACATAAGAGTAAATATTGTTGACTACTAATTCCCTTTTGGTTCCATCTTTCTCATTAGAGACATAATCAAATGAGATCTTTTTATTTTTTATAAATTTCAAGTACTTGAATTTCTTTTAGAATTTTGTCATTGTGTTTTAAATCCTTTCAAGAGCATTTGATTCCTAAAAAAGCTCATTTTATTTATTTGCTCATTTCTTATATTAAGGATGTTTGTATTTGGAACAAATAGGTTTGTCACACTTCAAGCATGTTTAAAACTTTTATTGAAAAATAGATCATTGTACTTAAGCATCAATATGAATAAGAACATTTACAATGAACATATAATATTTACTTATTCTATTTAGGTTAGTAATATATTTGACAATTTTTTATATGTCATAAATCAATCATATTATAAACTTTTAATTCATCTCACTTTGTGTGAGGATTAAAATGATTGTATATCATATTACTTCTACACCTGCATATTTTCTCCCTGTGGTTCTAAGAATATAGTTTCATGATGAACTTATATTCTCTGTCATTTTTTAAGATCATTTATGTGCATTGTGGCAAAGCAAAAATATATTGCATATTTAAAAATTCTCAATATGTAAAGCATTTTAGCTTTTGACCTAAGTTAATTATAAGGAGGACTTATGACTTTTTGGCTTGATATATATATATATAAGTATTATAACATATAAAGTTGCATGTCCTTCAAGATGATAAAGGGAATCTTGTTCCCTTAAATAATGATATAACTAATAACTTGAGGTATTAAAATTATTATAGCTAAGTCATTTTATATATGAACATACTTAAGGATGTTCAACAATCATTCCCATGGAACATGATAACCCTTGAAAGCTTTGGATAGAAATCTATTAGCACTATTAAGACATATATCTTAATTGCATAATTAGAAAATTGTACTCAAAGTCAAATTATTTGAGTTGTTAATCTTGTAAACATTAGGTTGTGGATTAACAATAAATTCATGTACAAATAAAATTATAAAACACTTAAATAATCCACATAATGGACAAATCAACTTATGTCATTTTATATTTATTCAAAAAATATTAGGAATCTACTCTCAACTTTAGCCGGTAATGATCTTAATGCCTTATAGTTAAGTTACCTTGAGAACAAGAAACATATAAGAATTTTTCAAATTGAAGAATTTTTAGTTTTTTTAATGAATAACCTTACAAATTTTCAATAACTTTTCACATCATTATTGATCTAGTATAACCCATTCAATCATGGTCAATGAACTTTTAGTCTACACTTCTTTCAATCAACTTTGTATATATATACTAAATATCAAAAGAAAATAATAGTAAGTTTTTCAATACATTTTTTTCACTTGAGATTAGTGTTTTAAAATCCAACTTAGCCATTAACCTAATAAGTCAAGTAGGTCAAAGTTAGATTGGTTCAATCAATCAAGCCAGGTAGTCAAATTAGTTATTATATTTTTATATATAATAAATTATATTATATATATATATATATATACTTTATTACTATATTTCTAAAATAATAAATAAATATTAATTTTACTGCAATTATAATAATCATTCAACACAACTTTAGTTCAAATAAAAAGTAAATGACAAAAATTTTTCTTTGATTCAAATTACTTTCACATAAGTTTTAATTCTTTTCATTTGGTAGTCATTAAAAATAACAAAAATATTAATTTATAACAAAAAATTATTCATCATAACCCTTATAGTTTATCAAGAAGGATTTTTTTTTAATTCTTGGATAAATTCAAGAATTTTAAAACTTTTATTGATTCATTTCTACAAAAAAAAATTTAACATTTTTCTTTTTTTAAGCAATTAAAAAATTTAAAAATTTTCAAAAAGAAAAATTATGATTGGTAATCTTTTAAATTCAATGTCTTAAAGTATGTGTTTTATTTATCTTGATATCCATATAGGATAAATTAATTTTCAATAGATTTTTTTATTTTATATTATACTTTCTTATTCAAGGCTTCCTTAGTTTTTTTCCATCTTTGTTTACATTGAGATTTCAAGTTGAATTAGAGTTAGACTCTATCATTTTGTGAAAAAAAAAATGAAACGAGTGGATAGGTTGACTGGGTCACTAGTTCAATATCAAGTTTTACCGGATTGGACTAAGCCAACTCAGGTTTTTAGCTAAATCGAGTTTGAAAGTTGAATTGGCCAATTTTTAAGCCTGAATGGTAGTTTAATATGTGGAACCAATCTGAGTTTCAAAATAATGCTTGAGGTAACTATTATAATACAAAATATTCAATTTCTTATTTTATCAATATAGTATATTTTATTATGTGTCTCTAAAACTTAATAGATATCTTCGATACTTAATAGACAATAATACATCTATAAGAATTGTATGTCTCTTTGTAAAAATTTATTAGCTATTAAGGAGTATTCAATCAACTTTGTACTGGTGAATATCATATTAACATAATTTTTACCAACCATTAATTGAGAAAATTATTTCTATTTTAAAAATAGTGTACATTATTGCACTATTCATATGAAATAAATATTCAATATTAATTCAATAGGAAATGAAATTAGTCACTATCATCACCAATCAAATTATTAATTCTTTCATTGGGATGTATAGAGGAATTTCTCATATTAAAATGTGTTATATCAAAAGAATTATGATTGAAAGCATTATTCTCAACAACAAAATTGGCCTCATTTTATTTTTCTTTAAAGTAAAACCTAATAAAATTCCATAAGATATAAAGTAAAACCTAATAAAATTCCATAAGATATTTAGACATACTATAGGTAGGAATGTCAACAATGCCTTTCACACCACTTTATTAACATCTGCTTTCAAAATTTTCAATGATTTTTTACATTATATTGATAGTATATATTTTTAGAACCTTTTAAATTCTCATTATATTCTTCAACTTCTAATAATAAAAACTGTTTTTGTAGTTATTTATATTATTCTTATAATCACTATAATTATATAAATTAATTTTAGTCTTTTTCACATACATGATATAACTGCGATCTCGTTTACATATATATCTTTTAATCAGTTAGGCACTCACTTTTAAAAATGCAGTAAAATTAATTGTACAGGATATCATACTTCTTCATAAAAATATCAACTAATAAAAGAAGTAATGGAATATATAAATGGCAGTGTAAATCAATTGAAAACTTACTGTACCCCTTCATAGAAGATAGGATTTCCTTAAGTTTAATTCTTATGCATAAATTAATTAAGAACTTGAGCATCTTGAAATAAGCTTAACTAACACCCTTTTTCAGTTTTTAAGGGAAAGAAAGGTCTTACCTCCCCCTTTTAATAATGACACTGGGTAAGTGCCATATATAGTCTTGAGATTCCCAGTAAAGCATAGTTTATTTGCACAAAAGAAATTTTAAAGCATAAGACATAACAGTGAAAATGAAATCTGAATATATTAACCATAGGAAAACACCTAAGTAAAGCAGCGTTATATAGTGATGATAGTAAGCCTCTCATATTTAAGTCATATAACATTAATATAATTTAATAATGCTAAACATGTACCCCATGCTTCACGGAGAAAAAAAAATGAAAAGAAAAGAAAGAAAATTTTAAAATTTTTTTGCAAGGAAAAATAGAGAGAATAAAAATTTTTAAATTTTAATTTTTAACAATATTAATAATTACAAATTATATCATATTATTTTTCTTTCTTCTTTCTATTTTCTTCATAATTAAATAAGTAAAATTTTTAAAATTTAAAAATTTCTTCTCTCTCTCCTACTTTTCGTTTCACCAAGGAAGGGCAGGGCGTCAAGCCAATATCACGACAACATATAATAATTTGTTGTGAGATTAAATCAATGGAACCACGAAATTACTATATAATATATGGGCAACTTTTCATGATAATAAACTGCCGCAATTTCAATATAAACATCTTGTCAAGAGTCAACTTTATATCACAGGCAAATTAATAAAGAAGTTTATGTTACAAATAGCATTTAAACAGTCAATAGAAATGACCGTCAAGAGAGTGGAGGTGCTTAAGGTCAATGACAGAATCAAATTAAAAGTAAGATCAAAGATCTTTAAGTCAATAGCGGAATCAAATTGAAATTTTTATTTATTAATCTGTTCATTCAAATATCATCTGGTAAGAAATTTTCCGTCCAACATACAGAATTACTGATTATTTAGAGTTGAATTCTATTTTGTTTTCTGGGGGCGGTGCAAAGAACAATAATATTAAGGCTTATACGGGGGATTGAGCCAGGATGTTACCTCTCATGACAATGTCAGGTGTAATGACTTGAATAGCCATAAATGTTTTCGGTAATCACAGATAATTCATGTTACCCCATTCGCTATTTTCCACGCTTCGAAGATAATAATGTCATCATATGAAATAGATTAATATGATACTACTAAAATAGAACGAGAATTATGCAATTTTCATCAAACAAACTTTCAAGGCAATATCATAGGTAAATAAAAAAAAGGAAAAAAAGACAAAAAATTCCCTTCAAATTTGCATTATGGTAAAAAAAGAACAATCCCTAACCGCATATTATTTTACGCACAGGGGGAAATTAATAAATTTCAATTAAGTTGTGTTTAATTTAACCCGCTCTTGTGCGCGCAACCTATTTCTTTCCTTTGCTCTTTTACTAGCCCAATACCTTATCTTGATATATATATATATATTTAAAACTTTTTTAATTTGAGCAATGTGAGACTTAATCCTTTTGAAATACTCTTATTTTTAATTTTACTTTCAACAATCCCTTACATATTTCAAAAGATACAAAGAAAAGAAAGAATATCTGGGTTGTGAGTATGGATGTAAATATTTAGAATCTAGTATCTTTTGGACTATAAACCAAACCTAGACTAATAAAACTTAACACACAGAGCTATTAGTGAAGCTTATTGCTTCTATGAACTAACAACTCTTGTTGTATGTTAAAGGTCTTACTAATCAATTTATACCCTTACAATTTCCTGTTGTTTTCATTGTTTGCACTTTAATCAACCATGTATGTGTCTAATGTTCATGAGTGCTTTAGAGATTTTGCCACAATCTCACAGGAGTAGCCCTACTCCACACTCATATAGGTGATTTCATCAAGTTTATCTGCATTTAATACACCATCCATAAGGACTATGAAATCATTAAGAGTGTTATGCTCATCCTCTCAATAAATGCATTTTAGCACTTTTTCTCACACCATAGGAAAGGACTAAAGTTAAGTGCTAGCAGTGACTTATTATTACCCATATGAACCTTCTTCATGGGATCTCTAATCACAAAGGTTAGGTTACTATCACTGTTAATTTCGAACTGACTTAAGTCTCATTCCCCTTGATGTTTTAAAAATTAATTTTCTACCTAAGGGTTTGGTTAGGGGATCTACCAAATTTACTTTTGACCTCACAAAATTGATTGATGTAATATCATCTTTTAACAGTTGCTTAACCATATCATGTCTTAATCAAATATGTCTATTTTTCTCATTGAAAGTTTTATTCTTTGCAATGGTTATTGCCGCTTAGCAATCACAGTGTATAAATACTGATGGTGTAGGTTTTACCCCTAAAGGAATATTTGCTAACAAGTTTTTCAACCACTCAGCCTTATTGCTAGCTAACTCCAAAGCTATAAACTCTAATTCCATAATGGATCTAGTTATAATGGTTTGTCTAGCTAACTTCCAAGTTACTACACCACCACCAAGAGTAAATATATAATCGCTAGTGAATTTTGTCTCATCTAAATCTGATATCCAGTTAGCATCATTGTACCCTTCAAGTATAACAGGAAATCCACTATACAAGATACCATATCCCATGGTACCTTTCAAGTATCTAATTAGTCTGACTAATGCAAACCAATGATCACTGTTTGGACAATGTGTGTATCTACTTAATTTGCACACAACATATGCTATATCAAATTGGGTGAAGTTCATTAAATGCAACAAACTTCTAATAATTTGTGCATATTCAGATTGAGCCACAGGTTCACTTTTATCTTTCATTAATTGAGTGTTAGCATCATAAGGAGTACTTATAGGTTTATCATTGAAATAATTAAACTTTTTAAGAACTTTTTCAATATAATGTTCTTGTGATAGCAATATGCTATCACCCATGTCTTTCATATCAAATTCAAAAGCAAGAAATTATTTTATTTCAAGCACAACATTCATAATTGTTCTAAAAATGAGCAAGTCATTTACATACAAACAAATAATAATACACTCATTATTCATAACTTTTGTATAGACACAACTATAAACTTCAATAATTGAAAACCCATCTTTTATCAAAACTTTGTTAAATTTCTCGTTCCATTGTTTAGGAGCTTGTTTCAAGCTATTTAATGATTTAAGAAGTTTGCAAACTTTATTTTGTTAACCAGGAATATTATAACCTTCTGGTTGCACCATATAAATTTTTTCTTCTAAATTACCACTTAAAAATGAAATTTTAACATCCATTTGATGAATATAAAGTTTGTAAATAGAGGCTAAAGCAATTAAGACTCAAATAGAAGAAATTCTAGCAATAGGAGAAAATGTGTCAAAATAATCAACATTTTAATTTTGTGTAAATCCTTTAACCACTATCCTTGCTTTATATTTATCAATAGTCCTATCAGGATTGTATTTCCTTTTGAAAATCCATTTACAACTAATAGGTTTTACTTCTAGAGCTAAATTAACTAAGATCTAAGTGTTATTTTTAATAATAGAATCAATCTCAAATTTAATTGCTTCTTTCCAAAATGGTGCATTAGGTGATGTGATTGCTTCAAAATAAGTTGATAGTTCATCTTATACCATATAAGTATAAAAATTATTTCTAAAGAATACTTCTTTTCTTTGTCTTTTACTTCTCTTTAAGCCCTCAAATAAATTTTCAACATGATTTTCTTCAAACGAGGAAGAACCATTTTCTGTTGTTTAAGATATATTTTTAATTTTCAGAGGAAAAATTTGATCAAAGAATTCAGTATCCTTTATTTTTATTATAGTATTATAATCAAGTACATCACTTTGCAAAACAAGCAATCTATAAGTAACACTATGCTTAACATAACCAAGAAACATACAATTAGAAGTTTTAAAACCAAATTTCCTTTTTTTAGGATCAGGTAATGTAAATTTTGCAAGACAACCTCAAACTTTTAAATAATTTAAATTTGGAGTATAACTTTTCCATAATTCATATGGTATCTTACCAGTTTTCTTATGAGGAATTCTATTTTGAAGGTAACAAGCTGACCGCAAAGCTTCTCCTCAAAGATTATTAGGAGCAAATGAGCTAATTAACATGACATTCATCATTTCTTTTAATGTTCTACTTTTCCTTTTTACTACTCCATTAGATTCAGGAGAATATGGTAGGGTTATTTCATGAATTATTCCTTCTTTTTCACAAAAATCGTTAAATAAGGTATATTCCCTTCCTCTATCTGATCTAACTCTTTTAATTCTTTTATTTAATTGATTTTCCACTTCGGCCTTATATAAAATGAACATATTAAAAGCTTCATCTTTATTCCTAAGTAAATACACTTTAGTGTATCTCAAAAAATCATTAATAAAAGTTATATAATATTTTTCCTCCCTTAGTCATAGTCTATTTTAAATCACCTAAATCAGTATGAATTAAAGTAAGTAATTTGGTTTCTTTTTATACAGAATATAAGTAATTTGGTTTCTTTTTGTACAGAATAATGAGATTTTTTTAGTTAGTTTAGATTCTACACAAATTTCACATTTATTTAAATATGAGGCACTTATGCCATAAATTAAACTAAGATTTTGCATTTTCTTAAGATAAGATATACTAATATGTCCTAATCTAGCATGCCATATATTAAAAGATTCAACTAAGTAAGCAGAAGATGATGCATTCTTATTAAATTCAGAAACATTAAGTACAAACAGTCCTTGATTATAATAACCTTTGCCCACAAAACATTGTTCCTTGTTATTACAATCTTATCAGATTCAAATGACACTTTAACCCTAACTTTTTCCAATAGAGCCATAGAAATTAAATTTGCTTTTATGTTAGGCACATGAAGGACATCCTTCAAAGTTAAGGTCTTGCTAAATGTGAATATGAGAAAAATATTTCCTTTTCCTAGAACTTTTGTAGTTCTAGAATCACTAAGAAAGACACATTCTTCTCCATCCCCCACAGAAGTGTAGGAGGTAAACATTGTTAGGAATTCGGATTATCACATGCAGCGAAATTTTAAATTTTTTATCCGAATTCTACCTAGGATCCATGCAAAAAGCATAAGTCAATGATTAGGGTTTTACCTATTGAGCACTCGTGTTTCTACTGATCAAAACTTGAGAGCGGATGAATCAAACGCCGGCCGGAAGGTACAGCGTCTCTACAGTATCCACACGGAGTGAACAACGACCTCTCACCCTCTACGCGTTTGCTAGGATGCATTTTTCTCTCTAAGAATTAGGATTGGATATTTTCTGAGTGATTTAGGGTTTATATGGAAGCTTAAAACGTGATTATTAAGTGTTGCCCTCAAGTCCCCTTTTATAGAACTTAGGCAAGCCATAATCCTAGTCCTACTAGGATAATGCTTCCAAAATCCTAATCACACTTAACAACTCATCTTATCCTTATCCTAGAGATAATGGGAAGAGATAGGACTTATCTATTAATTATCTAATATTAGATAATAATATTATCTCATAATATAAATATCTTAATTATTAGATAATTGCATATAGTTATCAAATATCAGAATAATATTATCTCATAATATATTTTTCTAATATCTGATAAGATAATTACTTGATATTACTTTAATATCAAATAATATCACATAATATATATATATATATATATATAAAACATGAATTTATTATTCTTAATACTATATATGCACGAAAATAAGTCCAATTAATTAGATATTAATATAATTAAAGTCCAATTAATTATTGTCTTATTCCTACTCCTTTTGTGTGACCCTGTAGGTTCTTACTACGTTGACAATGACTTATTATTGAGCCATAGACAGCGAGCGGTATCTAGCAATACATCACTGCCACTCAAGTAGTAAGAATGTCTCTGATTCGACATCCACCTAATACATGATCAACGTTTTGCATCATAACCCTTTTGTAATAATATCCAAATTGAACTGGAGGCATGGAATGTGTCATCCTCGTCAATGTTCAATTTTATATTTCTTGATACTGAGTAGACTTAAAATAAATAATTAATATCACATATTAATTCAACTGAGCATGGCCATGCATTTCTAAGTCTCACTCAATTAAGGGGCCTAAGGATATTTCTCTTTTATACAAGAGTAACAAAATTCCATTTACATCACTCACTTCCCTCTGCATGATTTATGACACACCCAATCAATGTCCTACTTGTCATCCTGATTAAAGGTGACATAGGACAATATTAAAGTGAGTAATTCCTCATGTAGGGAACCGTAGTGACTTCAGGTCAAAGGTTTATGTGTAGTTGTGATCATATGAGAATAACTTATGATACGTTTATCCATACAATATTCTCATAGTGGGTCAGTCCAGTACATTGTTCACTAGCAATGTACTCATGTATTGACTTGATATCACATATCCATGATTCGTAATCATCAGTCACTATACATGCTAGTCTCGATGTATTATTACTATCCCTTTCGTAATAATACTTGACTAGGGGCATTTTAGGAATAGCAAAGCTATTCCAAGGATAATTATTATATTAAGTTATAAATTACGCATAATAATAATAAAAACAAATATAATAATTAAATTGCCTAAAATATAATATATTGTGTATAACTCTAATCATCTTATATGATTGGTTCTAGGACACACACCAACAAACATTTATCTATTTGCACATATGTGCCTAGTAGCCCCAAAGCCTACCACCCATTCTTTCATATTGGCCACAAGAAGAGCTTGTGAAACAACCGCAAAAATTATATCATCTCCTTGAACCAAGTTTGCGCTTGGATTAGAAGGATTGTTATTTCTAGCTCTTTTCTTGCATTGTGAAGCATGATGACCTGACTTTCCATAAATATAACAAATTCCTTTCTTTTTAAACTTGGGATTAGTGGCTTTAGGCTTGTGATTAGACTTTTTATTATTGTACCTTTTTTTGCTGGGCTTTGTCTCCACTAAATTTGCCTTTGAAGTCACCTCTTTGGCTTTAGTAGCTTGAAGTTGCTTCTTATTTGTATCCTCAATGATTATGTGGGTAATGAGATCTGATAAAGATAGTTGCTTGTGCTTATGCTTAAGTTATTGTTTAGATTCTTTCCAAGATTCTGGAAGTTTCTCAATGAGTATACTTGCAATAAATTCATCAGAAAAATTGATCTTTTTTGCTCGGAGGTCCTCCAATAGCTTATGATACTCATTGATCTAGAATTTAATATCTTTTTTGTTCATCATCTCCCATCAACAGTATTTTTCTATCACAAACTTTTATTTTCCAATATCCTCAGTAATGTATTTTACAAGCAAAGATTCCTAAATTTTGCTAGCCTGCTTGTGTGTACAATAAACATTAAAGAAATCATTAGATAATGTACTAAGAATTGTGTGCCTACATACCTTGTTGGCATAAGTCCAAGCATCCAACTGAGCTTTATCTGCTGTCGATAATGGTCTCCAATCAGAGAGAGCACCAGCAATACCATGCATGTCTAGCATGGAAAATACACGTTATTGCCATTTTTGAAAATTTTACCCTCCAAAGGGCTTAATTTTTGAACAATTAGGAAAGGACTTAATGGTTGGTATAGACTAAATAGGAATAGGAGCATCAACGTTGACGTTGTTAGCAGCAATAATAATGCTGGGAAAGTAAAAGATGACAGTAGGAGCAAGAACATAAGTAGTAGAGTCCATAATTCTTAAGATTGTTGGCAGAATAATAGGCAAGCTTCATTTTTATTTTTAAATCTGAGCCACATCACTAACCTTATCCTTGAAAATTATTTCGCCTACACAGATATTCCCCCAAGATAGAACAAATTCTTCTCGTTACAAAATAGGGGCACAAAACTACATGAAATATTTGGCAACCCAAATAGTGAGAATGGCATAATAATTTTTTGTCTTCACATCAGATGATCTTAAACAGGAAAAGCAGATAACCAGTGTATATAATGTTAAAGAGAAGCTAATCGTTAGAGAATTAATGGATAAAACGTTTGGAGAGTAAAAGATATTTATGAGAAATTAATGGTATTAATATGGTAGTTATAAAATCTCTAATGAAAATATTTTTAAAATTTAAAATTAAATTTTTAACCTTTCTAGGTAACCTTTTTTCGTTTAATAAAATTTATGCAAAAACAATCCCTAATCGCATATTATTTAACACGCAAGGGAGAAATCAACGAATTTTAACTAAGTTGTATTCAATTAAGCCCACTCTTATGCGTGCGAGCCCATTACTTTCCTTTACTCTTTTACTAGCCCAATACCTTATCTTGATATATATACACTCAAAACTCTCTTAGTTTGAGCAATGTGAGACTTAGTCTTTTTGAAATATTCTTCTTTTTAGTTTTACTCTCAACATTATTTAGAGTTGAATTCTATTTTATTTTATAAGGGTAGTGCAAAGCACAATAATATTAAGGCTTATACAAGGGATTAAGCTAAGATGTTACCTCTCATGACAATGTCAAGTGTAATGACTTGAATAGCCATAAATATTTTCAGTAATCACAGATAATTTATGTTAACCCATTCACTATTTTCCATGCTTCGAAGATAATAATGTCATCATATGAAATAGACTAATATGATGCTGCTAAAAATAGAACAAGAATTATGTAATTTTCATCAAATGAACTTTTAAGGCAATGTCATAGTAAAATTAAAAAAAGATAAAAAGATAAAAAATTCCCTTGAATTTGCACTAAGGTTAAATTTAATACATAATAAACTCTACAAAGCATCTCCTATAATTTTGGGGGGAAATGAAATTGTTTGGTTCTATTTGAAGCTAACAACTCATATATGAGGAAGGCATGCATTTTTTCTCCTTCTCCAATGTGTTCTTATCAATAATGGCAATGTATCAATGGTAATGCAAGAAAAGAGGGGGAGAGTTTTCATTAGAAAGGTAAAAGCTTTATTTGCACTATTCTCTTAACCCATCACTATCCCTTTTCTACTTTTCTATGCGCATTTTAACTTCATTATCATTCTTTCATCATCTAAATGCCCTGCATGCATTTTGCCACTGCTACTCCTTTTTTCAAGTATAATGTGACTTATTAATGTTGTAATGGGTAGAAAGATTAACACCTATCTTCTACAGAAAATTTGCGCAAGCTCAACTAAGCAACCTAAGAAGGAAAACCCTTTCTGCTTACTATTAACCATTTTTTACCATTAAAGAGCCTGAAACCTTGTACTAATGTCAAGTCTAAAGTAGGAAAAGAGGAAGCCAACAAGCATTGCAACAAGGCCATGTACTTTATTAGCATTGGTATACTTACATATGCACAAATTTCTTTTTTGTAATATTTTTACTTTGTTCTCCCTACTAAATTCATCTATTAGGATTTTGCAAACAGTAATAATTGTGAACAATCTCTTGTAGCCCTTCCAAGTAGATGGTTAGCAATGCACTCATGATTAGTTCGTTGATTTATTAATCTTGACCTTGGATGAACAACTTACAATAAGTGCTATTAACCCATATTCTCTTCAGACCAATTCTTCAAGTGAATATTAAGTAGACAAACTAATTAGGCATAAAAAATGGTGTTTCATGGACTTTTGTCCTTTTGGCTAGATTTTGAGGTCATCAATTTCCTCTTCTATTGTTAGTTGAAAATTTTAATTTCCCCTTTAATATTGGTTGAAATTTTCCTATATTCACAATTTCATTTTTATAAGCATAATGAGGTTAAAGCTTCCAAATGACTAAGAACGCATTGGAAAAGGAGAAAAAAAGCATGCTTTCCTCACATATGTCATTAGCATTACATAAAACTAAATGATTTCATTTTTTCCCCAAAGTTCTGGGAAATGATTTATAGGGTTTGAAATTTTATGTACTAAATTTTTCGCTAATGCAAACTTCAAAGGGGTTTTGTGTATTTTTCCTAAAAAGAAAAGTTAAATAGATTTATGTATTTGATTAAAGTAACTTTGTTTAAAATAAATACAACATAAAGCTATAGAATAAAAAACATCAAATAAAACAATGTTTAATCAAATTTTTGAAACTCTAAAATTAGGGATATATAGATTTATAAAACGAGAATTTAAAAAATTAAAATAGAAGAGATTTATCCTAATAACATGTTATGAAAATAAAAATAGAATATTAAAAAAATAAAAGAAAAGAATAGAACATAAAATCTCTCCTATTTCTTAAGCAATCAAACTCTTGACAATTTTATTATTTAGAAAATGTTAAATTCACCAACACTTTGCACCAATGATTGAGTCCTAAAAACAATCCATGCATATGTTAGTGTTGATTAAATATATGAGTTTTGAAACTTATTAATTAAATCATAGAAAAAATTTTGGAGAATTTTTTCAACACCTATTCCTAAGACAATTAGAAATGTTGTTATTATTAATAGATCTCTTAAGCATCAAGTGATAACTAATAGAATTAATAAAAATAATTATCTGTAATAATAATTATTGTTTATTGATAATTATCTATTATTGCTTATAATTAAAGATAAAATCAAACTTAAGATTATAATAATTAATAAATATATCAAAGATATTTTATAAATATCCATATAAATAAATACTTATAACAATAATTATATTTGATTTATAAAATAAATTTTAATTTTTGTTATGTCTGAAATTTTAATTTAAAATTATATATATTAAATGAATTATTATTCTAATTATTATGAAGAGAAATATATATATATATATATATATATATATATATATATATATATATATAATAGTACTTTTCCTATCTTAGTTATAAAAACAACATTCACATCATAGGACTCTGAACAGAAGGAATTAGATGTAATTAATTAGAATCTAAGTACAAATACACATGGGTACCTGCTTGGGTACATGGGTTATTTACTTAGTATATTCTTCCAAATGTAACTTAAAGAATTAGAGGCATTTTGGGAATTCACACATTTTTAGGAATTTTAATTTTTTTTGGAATATGATTTTTGAGAGTATTTTTATGGCAATTCTTTTGAGAATTTAATTCTTGATAATATTATAATATTATATTTTAATTTTTTATATTTTTAAAAATATTATTAAATTATTATTATTAGTATTAAAATTAAGTTAATAATGATTAGTAATGATAATGGCCATTAAAAGTGATAAATGTAAACCAAAGATGGTTGCATATAGTGGTGATTAGGGATGAGTAGTGGATAATAATGGTCATTGACGATAGTAATGATGAATAGTAGTAAAAAGTGATAGGTAATGATGGATGGTAGTTATTCAAGTGGTGACTAGGATAGTCAATAGTGAAGGATGGTAATTAAAGATAGATGTTGGCCAATAATGATCATTGACAATTAATGATGGTAATGATGATCAATAATGATAAATGATAATTATCGATAATAGATGATAATTGACGATAGTAAAAAATAGTAGGTGATGGTAGCAAGCGGTGATTAATGGTCACGGGTAATGATCAATAATAGTCAATAAACAATAGGTAATAATGAAATGAGGTATTAATACTAGTAAAACTTAAATAATGGATAAAATAGTTTATTTATAGGATAAAATATACTCACCCCTCTAAATTTTAGCCTAATTATAATTCATTATCCTTATTTTTCACTTTTGGTTCTTAAACCCCTAAAGAATTGATGACACTTACACTCTCTTCCTTTTAGGATGCTTTTCCATTAATTAAAGTAACAGAGTTTAGAAAATAAGTGGAAAGTTAATTTTTGTGAATGAAAATACCCTCTTGATCATATTAGACTTGTTAAAGAAAAGGATAGAGTTTTTGCTAATTGGAAATCCTTTCTTTTTGTAAGTAAAAAAATCATGAACATTGAAACAGTGCCACAAAATAATATAAGACTTCTAATACAAGAGTGTATTTATCATATATTTCCTGCAAACAAATCAATATCATTTTATAAATCCTTTTTAAGAATCTATATGACAAAAAAAGCTTTAAAAATTTTCAAATTTAAATTTAAATTTACAATATTTAAAAAAATTAAACTTTATTTTTGTATAATTGCATCCTTAATTTAAAACAATTAATGAATTCATTTTCATGACCTTTATTTATATTGCTAGAACCTTTTCATATCATAAGAATGTAAGATATTTAACCTCATTGGAAAATTTGAATAAAAAATGAGAATATGAGTTCCTTTAAAACACTTTAGGAATGTTAGAAAAATTTTACTAAGCAAACACCAATTAAAATTTTTGTAATGTCCTTAATTAATTTTAGAATGATTGTTTTATTTTTTTTAAATACCATAGGAAAGAAAATTGAAAATTAGTGCAGTTGTGGCCTTAAAATGAAGTTGGAAAATTATGTTAGGATCAAATAAAAAAAATTTCAAAATTTTGTAAAGATTTAAGAACTCAGTATAGCTTCCACACGAGATGTTCCTAAAGAAAATAAAAGCATAAAATTTTATTTTTGATTGGGCTTTGACCAAATAAAAAATATAATTATCATGGTCTGATTTCTAAAAATTTATAATTGTTGAAAAGTTTTAAAAAATTAATTTTTTTGTAAAAATTTCACCATTGATAACCCAGTGTAGAGTTAATATAAAGAGAACCATTGAAAAATTTATAAATGTAAAATTACCAAATGGCCCTATATAAAAAAATGTTTAGATTCAAATGTCTAGAGAAGAAGAAAATTTAGATAATTTTATCAAAGAAAAGCTCATATGGTATACAAGTAGATCTGTATAAAATCTAAATATTTCTATTATTCCTTTAAAGGCATTGTTGGTGGCACCTTATCCTTTTTTTTCTTGTCCATTATATATTATGTAATGGTTGAATACTTTTATTTTGACTAAAGAGGGTATGGATTCATAATTACAAAAAAGAATAATTTTATCAAAAGTTTAGTTTGTTGTTTGCCTAGGTTAGATATACTTTGCAGGACTCCTTCATATTGAAAATTCGATTAGTAAAGCTTGTTCTTAATAGTCCTGAAATTATGCATTGGTGGCATCAACCAAAACAATACATAAAGCTTGTCAAGTGCACTTACACTTTAGAGGATCTAAAGATGACAATAGGCTTAAATACTTCCATCAACCAAATTTTGAATTAGTAATATGGTTTTATCTATTCTTCTATGGAGAGAATGAGAAACATTTCCCCTTCTAATGCTCAGTAAATCTATGGTTATTTAAAATAAGAACTGATTGACAATATTTAAATATCTTTTAAGACAATCATCACCTATCTCAAAGAAATATTTTAAAAAGGTTAAGTGTAGTTAAGTTAGGTTAATAGAAATATTATCTAGCTCATAGAATAGTTAAGTATAGATAAGTTATGTCAAGAGAAATTGTGACCTAATTTGGGAAAAATTATAATACATTACTAATGCAATTGCACCACTAAATCTTATGGTACATTAAGTTTATTTTTTTAAAATTAAATCTAATACATTATATGATAACAATTCAACAATTAGATCTGGTGGTACATTGGTATATCACTACATCAGTGGTGCATCATAGAATTGTTCAATTTATAAACCTTTGATTTACTTTCTTTTTTTAATTATTATTTTAGCTTAAAATAAAAAAGTTATTAGGTTTAGGGCCTTATAATTCATGGAAAAAGAGAGAAGAAATGGTGAAAATTTTGAATTTCCCTAATTTAACTACAAGTCATGAGACTATATCTAGCTATTTTTTTCTTTCATGTTATTGAGTTGTCCTCTAATATCCATATATAAGCATTTCATTTGCATATTAGATCAGGTATCTATACCAAGACCTTTAATCTAGGTAAGAAGAAATCATTCTATACTAAATTAATAATTAAAAAAATAGTGTCTTAAATCTAAGTGTTTTAAATCTACTATTTACAACTTTGGCATTCTTCTAATTAAAAATTCCTTTCATTTTCAAATAGAAATCATGCACTAGGTCAAAATTATTATTGTTTGACTTGTAAGAATGATAAAAAAATCTAACTAAAAAATTATATAAGAAAATTATAATTAGTTAAGTTAAAAAGATAATTAACTAACTTATATATTAAAATAAATAACATAGTCTAACTAGTAGAAGCATAGTAGTCATTCAACTCAAGCGATACGATGTATAGCATAATCTAACCAATAAAAGTAAGGAATAAATCCAAAGAAGTGAGCTAGATTAAGAAAATCATCTGATTATTTTGAATCTTTTGATTGCAACTTTACCATTTTATAGAATAAATATGCATTAAATGGAAATTACTATGGCTAGACTCGTATAGAATGATGAAGGATCTAGCTTAAAAATTAACATTGTATAATGGTCAATTTCAATTGAATTTGGAAAAAAATTTAATTCAACCAAATGGCTAAAAGTAGATTCTCTATCAACCAAATAATAATTGAAATTGAATGTTTGGATTGCCATGGATTTAATCAATTTTAGATAGGTTAATTGGTCTCAAATTTCTTAAGTTCCAAACATCAAATTAATACTTAAAAAATAAAAAAGAAGAGCAAATCACATATGTATCAAATAAATATTACATTTAAGCTTTAATTTTTTAACTACACACTAAAATACAAGTTTTAGAAGAGTTTAGAAGAAAACAAAAGAAATAAGAAGAGATGAAGATATAACTAAAATAGAAACATGAAAGAAGAAATGCAATAACCTACTGGTATGTAACCAAAAAGAAAAAAAAGATAAGTAAAAATGGTGAAAATGGTTAGAGAATGAAAGAAAGATTAAATAAAGGTAGAAGTGAAAAATAAAAACTAAACTAAAAGATAAAAGTGGCTAAATTAATATTATAATTATAAAATGACATAAATCTGCAATACATATACCAATGAATTATTAAAAGAAAAGTAGTCAATTTATGCATATGGCAAGGCACAAGATAAAAAAAATACATAAATACATATAAATAGGACTCTTTAATAAAGGAAAAAGTCATATATGTTAAATGAAGGATATTTGGTTTGAAATAAGTTTCTTTCATCACATCCAACATCAATTGATATTAAAAGAAAAAAAATTGAATTTCAAGCCTATTCTTAATTGAGGCTTGCTTAAAGTTGACCATAATTTAATACTTTTAAATTGATTTAATAGCATATCATAGTTAGATAAACTTTGCTGACCTTTATTAAAAATTACATTAGAAAACTATAATTAGTTTAGGAAAAAAAGATGGTCAATCAGCTCATATAGCATAAGAAATAACATGATCTAACTAATAAACTTAAGATTGTCATCCACTCCATACTCAACAATGGAATGTATAACATGATTTAACTAATAGAAGTAAAGAATAAATCTAAAGAAATAAGCTAGATTGTGTGGATTGTGACCTAACTCGTTAGAAATTTGTATGCTTCATATTTAGGTATTATATCTATAGGACAAGTTCCTTTTCAAGAAGTGAGATGAAAAGCTTAAATGCAATTGTGATAATGTTAAAATATAAATTATGTGACTTTAATTATTTTAACTTAAAAATAAAAATATTTTGAATCACTAAATATATAATTAATGTAACTTCATTCCTCTTATTTGATTTTTATTAACTTTTTGATCTTATAAAATTATTTTGTTAATATTTATGTAGACTATACATAATTTATTAATAAAATAATAATTATTAATTAGGCTTTGTATGACATTTTTTAATAGGTGCTTAGCCTAACACTAGTAAATGAGTTTGAATCTTATGATGGATAGGATTTAGAACTCAAATTGAGTAATATATATATATATATATATATATATATATATATATATATATATATATATATATATATATATATATATGTATATAAAAGGGGTCCTATTTCATATCTTCTAAGTCTTAGGTTTTTTATTCTATCGATAAGACTTACTGTACAAGGACCGAAAGATTACTAAAGAAGGGATTCCTTAGTAAATTAGTTAGAAAGCTTATTTTGTAGATAGCAAGTATTTATATCAAATATTGTATTAATTTATCAACATAAACTTATTTTGTTTCCTTTTCATTATATTGCAATTTAAAGCCAAGATCATTAGGGAATATATTTTTACAAAACTTTTGCATCAATTGATATCAGAGCCAAGTTTTTAACTTTTGATTGTTAATCTTGAAGGAATTTTGAATAATGTCTATGCCTCCATAATTTTTCAAGAATTTCTATTATATTGTATTCTTCTGCCATAAATGTGTTCTTGTATTGTTTTGTGGGAATATTATTTAAATTTAGTGGATATATGGATACTGCCATGGTGATCATGAAAATTTTGAATTCTTGGTAGAAAACTAATATAGAACCATGAAATTTAGCAAAATTTCATGAGATATTTTAACTAAAAAAATGAAAAAAAGAATCCCAGTATGAATAGTATCATGAACACCATGATTATAGCAATACCTCCATTACTAAACCTAGATACATTGAAAAATTGAGAGGCAATAATAGGTAGCTTGAAATCAGGTCTTTGAGGGGAATATAGGTATGTAAGATGCATAAAACACAGTACAAAATGTCCCTTGAAATCGTTAACCTCCATAGTTAAAGAAACATCCTTTTTTGAAAATTTAAAGCTTTCATGTTTAGTTAGTTTTTGGGATGGAAAATGGTTAAAACACATTGAAGGAAGTTAGATAAGAAATTCTAAGTTAGTCAGTTAGATAAAAAATTCTAAGTTAGTTAGCATTGAAAATCATGTTTTGAAATATGCAAAATAGAGTTGAAAATTGTTGAGCTAAACTAGATAGGAACTAGATCAAAAATAAACTTATAGGTTCCATTTTTAATTAGAAAAAGATCCATAATGCACTCATATGCATGGTTAGCTACATAACTAGTACATAGAGGCCATGTGCCACCTTGTCGGCAGTGGCTAGCAATGGTACATATATTGTCGAACTCCATTCTCTAAGCTCTTTTTGATGGACATTTTTTTAGAATTTTTTGAAAATATTAATTTTAATTATTTTTACCCATTTTATTTGAATATTCAGTCGGGCTTATTTTGAGCCCAAATTTTAACTATGCAATCTTTGATATATTGTCCATATTTTAGAAATTTTTATGGAATTTATGGATATTTTTTATGTATTTTATAAATTTTTGGATTTGTAAAGAATATTGTGAATGACTTATACTATGCTATAAAAAAATTAAAAAATTTTAGTTTGATTTTAACAAGGAAAAATTATTTGAAAAGAAAAAGATTATATTAATGACATAAATGTCTTTTAGCATTATGTTATTGATGTAGTTTATTGGTTATAATGTAAATGTAGAGACAAATGTTGTGCATCTAAATTACTTAAATACCTTTCTGTGTTAATGTTTTAAAGGCATGACACTTAATTTTTGTATTATATTGTAAAATCTTAAATGCCTTTCAGTATTTGATTTTATAACATGATACTATGCAAAGTTATGTTGTGAGGAGAACATTAGCATGCTTTTGTTATACATTTATTAATTTTTAATATGGTATTCCTTCGTCATTATACAATAAAACTTTGAAAAAACACTGAATGGGACAATGAGAGAAGATTAGGTCAATATTTATTTTGAATCTAATCTAATAGATGTGCCATCAAATATATGGTGGCTAGATATTAGTTTCACAATCCATATCACCAGTTCATCCTAATCATTGAGAAATTCTAAAAAATCAGATAATGATGAATTAATTGTGAAAGCAAAAAATGGTGAGAAAATGGAAGTAGAGCTTATTGGGGATGTGTATCTATAATTGTCTACTAGATGTGAGCAAATACTAGAGGATGTGGTCTTTATGTATTCCATGATAAGGAACCTGATATCAATTGTAGTGTGGGATCTTCAAGGGTATTCTTATAATTTTAGAAGTAAAAGAGTGAATCTATTTTAAGGCCTAATTATGATAGGGACTAGTGAATTGACAAATGGAATGCACAAGATAAATTTTGATTTGAGTTCCTTTAACATAGTTAACATATACACAGGGAAAAAAGAAACAAAATTGAAGAGAATTCCTTGATCCTATAGTATAGGCATCTAGGCCATATTTCTAAAGATTGAATTAAAGATTGATAAAAGAAGGTATACTACATAATTTGAACTTATCTAATCTAGACACTTATGTGGATCGTATTAAAGGGAAGTTCATTGGCAAGGCTAGAAAGGCAAAAAGAGTTAGAAGACAAGAAGCACTCAAACTTATTTATACTAATATTTATGGTCCCATCACACCTGCACCATAGGAGGTCAAAGATACTTTATCACTTTTAATAATTACTATTTGCATTTAAGATGGATAGAATTGTTTACAGAAAAGTTAGAGTCTTTAGATACATTCAAAACATTCAAGGTAGCAATTAAGCTCAAGTATAATAAGAAAATCAAGTATGTGAATTCGAATCGAAGAGGAGAGTGTTATGGTAGATATGATGAAACTGAGATAAACCTAGGTTTTTTTACAAAGTATCTGTAAAAGTGTGGCATTGAGGCCAGCTACACCATGCTTGGCACACTAAAACAGAATAGTATAGCTAAAAGAAAAAATAGGACACTTCTTAATATAGTCAAATGTATACTTTCCTATTCTATGTTGTCAAACTTTTTATGGAGAGAAGCATTGAAAACCATAGACTAGATATTGAATTAGGCATTAAGTAAATATGTACTCATGACTTTATATAAACTGTTAAATAATAAGAAATTAACTTTGAGTCATTTTCGTGTCTAAAGCTGCAAAGTGAAGGTGAAGCCATACATTCTTATTACCGACTCCAAAATTATATCTAGGTTCTTTATTAGTTATTTTGTTAGCTCCAAAGATAACAAGTTCTATTATCCAACTCACACTACTTAGATTATCGAATTAGACAGAGCCATTTATTTTAGGCATGAATTAGATAGTAGGAGTTAGACATTGCAGATTATGAACTTTAGAAAAGAAAGTGTAGTCATTCCCTTAATGTCTCAATCTACTAGTTCTTCATTTTTTTGGTCCTTCACAACATAATTTAACATAACTTTTGCAGGAAGATAAGGATTTGACATTGAAGTTTAGTTGAGGAGATCACTTAGACAGCATAAACTCATGATATCAAATGATTATATAGTGTACTGTAGGAACACAAGTATGATTTGAATAAAGATTTTGATCTTATTGCATTATCAAAAGTAGTATCTATTTTTTTATTATACTTAATGGATCATTGCAATGAAAGATGAATTAACTTCAATGAATAAAAATTAAATGTGGGATCTTATAAAGTTACCTACAAATAGCAAGCTAGTTAGATGTAAATGGGTTTTCAAGACCAAACGTGACACTCGCAAGCAGATTAAGACATATAAAGCTAGATTTGTGGCTAAAATCCATACTTAAAAGGAAGGTGTGGATTACAAAGAGACTTTCTTGCTAGTATTAATGAAAGATTCTTTTAGAATTATGATGACTCTTATTACTTACTTTGATTTAGAGTTATACCAGATGGATATGAAAATAGCATTCTTGAATGGTAATCTTTCTAAAACTATGTACACAGAGCAGCTAGATGAATTTCAAGAGAAAGGTAAAGAGCACTTGGTTTACAAATAAAAGAAATCCATATATGGTATAAAGCAAGCTTCTTAGTAATGGTATCTCAAATTTCATGAAACAATTACCTTTCTCGAATTTAGGGAGAATAGTGTGGACTAGTGTATTTATATGATGAAAAATGTTAACAAATTTATAATTTTGCTTTTGTACATGGATAACATTCTCCTAATTAGTAACAACTTGAGATTATTGATTGAGATAAAGTAATTATGATCACTTCACTCTGAGATGAAAGACTTGGGAAATGCCTTATTTATTCTAGATACTAAGATACTTCATGGTTGGTCTTAGGGTATTTTTAGGTCTCAAGGTTGTATATTAAAAAAATTCCCATAAGATAATATGTCTCCTTGCTCTTAAGTTACTTTGCCTATTTAAAGGGGTGAAGTGTTTACAAAAGCTTAATGTCCTTAAATTGATGAAGAAAGAAAAGATGGAAAAAGTCCTATATGCATTAGTAATGGGTAGCCTAATGTATGCTTATATATGTACATGACCTAATATTGCATTTGCTATGGGTGTACTTGGAAAATACCTGAGTAATCTAAGTTAGAGGCACTAGATTGCTATAAGAGTTTTGAGGTACCTTTAAGGTACGAAAGATTTCTTGCAAACCTATAAAAGATCGGGAAATCTCGACATTATAAGCTATTCAAACTCGAACTATGTCGATTATCTAGATAATTCAAAGTCTATATCTAGGTATGTTTTTATGATGGCTAAAAGTGTTATGTCATAGAAAAGTATCAAGTAGTCAATTGTTATAACCTTCACCATGGAAGCAAAGTATATCACCTATTATAAAGCTTCCCGTCAAGCTATATGGTTAAGGAATTATCTCTCAGAGTTAGATCTTATGGAGAGTATTACCAAGCCCTTAACCATTTTTTTGTAACAACGTTATTGCTATAAGCTTCTCTATAACTGATAAGAGTTTCACTCATTTGAAACATTTTGATAGAAAATATCATTATGTGAAAGAGAAGGTGCACAAATATATTATTATTATTATCGAGCACATTTTCATAAACCTTATACTTATAGATCCGCTGACTAAGGGCTTAGTAGTAGAAACTTTTATTGAACATGTAAATCATATAGGACTATATAAAGCCCTTTGATGTTTTGGGTCAGTGAGAGTTGATGTATATGACATTACTTATAATTTATGAATAAAATTTTATGTTATGTTGCTATATTTGTGCACACCTTAGTTATAACATATTTATAAAGACATTTAGACCTTTTTTTATTGTTATGCTCCTATGTAATAGGCATCTTAGGTGGAGGCCAAGACCCATTATGTATAAATTTACTAGTAGTTACATAAAGTTGTGTAAATATTCTTTTACATGTATTGATAGTGTTAGTCAATAATGTGTGGGTGTCTAATGTGTTATGATGGTAATATCCTTTTAGATATAGTATTTATGTCATTAGGTGCCTATGATCTCAATTGGACTAATAGGTGTAAAAATACCAATTTTGTATTAATATTAATCCTTTTGTGGTCACTATTAATAAATGATATATGTCCAAGTGGGACATTATTAATATTTCTATGGACTATACATAACTTATGAATAAAAGAATTATTATTAATTAAGCCTTATGTGACATTTTTTGAATGGGCAAACAGATACTTAGCCCAACATTAGTAAATAAGTTTAGATCTTGTTATGGATAGGATTCAAAACCTAGAGTAAGTAATATATATAGAGGGTCCTTACTTCATATCTCTTAAGTTTAAAGTTTTTTGCTCCATCAATTAGACATATTGCATAAGAATTAAGAGATTGCTGAAGGAGGTATTCCTCAATAGATTGGAAAGAAAGCTTATTCTATGGATGATAAGCATTTGTATTAAATACTGTGTTAATTTATCAACATAAACTTATTGTGTTTCCTCCTCATCATATTGCAATTGAAAGCTAGAATCATTAGGGAATGTATTTTTACAAAACCTTTCCATCATATTTTTACTAAATGTTTCCTCTATATTACTTTGAAATAACTTATGTGTAAGAATAAAAGAATTTCTTTATTTGATAATTAAAAATTTTGAATAAAATTAAAAGATTACGTATGAAATTTTGAATTCTTTTGAGTCTATTGTCTTCTAAATCTATAAAAAAAAATGTGATTTGTCATGAAAATAATGCAATAAATGTTTAAAGATTAAACAAAAATTGTTAGCATTTGGAAAAAATCATACAAGAAGTCCAAAATTACACTAATTACATATTTAGGGATTCAAATGGATTATTTTAAATTAACGACTAAAACTGCACGATTTATATTTTAGAGTTTGTAGCTTTGTTTTTTTATCACTTAAGTCACTTATTGTTTTAAGCGTTGAAATTTATTTACTTATTTTTAATCATTAATACTTAATTCACTTAAATTATTTTTCATCTAAAATTTAATAGAAAACTCACATCCATTTTATATGTTCTGTATTCCCTATATTTTGATTTAATTTAGTATTTACTGAGAACTAATTTACCTAAAAAAGGCCCGATTTAGCATCCTTAACTTAGTAATCATGAAATGAATTATAAAAAACAAATCTCCAATAATATTAAGGTTTTATAAGATAAATTAATTCTAAATAAATGTCAAATTAAGTTAAAATTATGAATAAATAGAGATCATATATGATGAATATGAGTTTTTTTGCTAAATTTTAGATAGAAAATAGTTTATATAAGTAAAGTATTAATAGTTAAAAGTACAAGTGAATGATTATTAACACTTAAAACCACATGTAGATTAAGTAAAAAAAATAGTGAAACCAATTGGCAAAGTGTAATTTACCCAAATTTTAAACTTTAAATCCAAATTTATGTTAGAGATGAGTAACATTTACATGCACTCAAGTGCTATTTGGTTGCCAAAAAAAATGGGAGAAAAGAAATTGAGGAGGAGAAATTGGCATAGAAAATCTAGTTGCCTTTTGTTTAGATGCAGAGAAAAACTAGAAAGGAAAGAAATTTGAATAGAAAAAATCTATAGGATCTACTAAAAAATTCTTTTCCTCTTAGATGAGAAGAAATTAGGGAAAAATAACTTATGTTTTATTTTTTTATTGTGTATGCCCATTGCTCATGGAGAAAGACTTAGCGCTGGATTGCATTTCCTCTAAACTACCATTGCCAATTTCCAAATTTTGTCTTACATGCCAGATCCATCATAGCAATGTCGAGGTTATTGCTTTGCAAGCGACCATTTTGTTAGTTTTGTTAGTTTTTTTATCTTGCAAAAATGGCCATTTTTCTTGTTTTACTAGTTTCTAATTTTCTAGTTTAATTGGTTTTTTGGTATTGCAAAAGTGGTTATTTTTGCTATTTTGCTAGCTAGTTTTCTTATTTCTAATTTTCTAATCTTGCTAGTTTTCTAGTCTTGCAAAAGTGGCCATTTTTGTTATTTTGCTGGTTTTCTAGTTTTTTGGTTTTGCTAGTTTTTTTATCTTGCAAAAGTGGCCATTTTCTTGTTTTGCTAGTTTTCTATTTTCCAATTTTTGATTTTCTATTTTCTTATTTTACTAACTTTCCACTTTTCCTATTTTTTCTATTTTCCTATTTCTTTCTCCTTCCATTTCTTTTACAACAAATAAAAGGGAAGAAAATATCTTCTCTCTTTTCTTTTTCTTCCATTTTCTTTCTCTTCCCATTTCTCTTACGATCAAACAAAGCCTCAATCATTTAGCATCACTTGGCCATTTTGTAATTTAAAATAAACAATACCCATATTCTATTTTGTTAAAAATAATAAGAAAAAATGATATAAAAATTTGGTGATAGAATTTTTTTTAAAAAAAAGAGAAGGATTTAGTTGAGCTCTTAAATTTATTTAATTGTAGCAATATTAGGTATTTTTATTTGGTTTAAGGAGAGATATATTTGAAATTGCTTATATTTAGAAAAATATTTTTATCTTAAGCAAAGTCTACTACACCCTAATGAAAACTAGGGCAAATTTGCCTTGATTGCAAGTTTTATGAACAAAATTGTGAACTCTTATAAAAAAAGTTACAAATTTGATGTGAATAGTTGTACTGTTTAAATAAAATTTATAACTTTTTTATAAGATTTTGTAACTTTATTTATAAATCTTGCCATCTAAGATAGATTTATCCTAATTTCTCTTAGGATATAATAGGCTTTGCCTTTATCTTAATATTTTTTGTGTGCATATTATATTTTCATAATATAAAAATATTTTAATGATATAAGCCTCAAATCTTATGATCATATTTCATAATTATTATCACAGTTTATTTAATTAACTATAATTTATTATTAAATATGATTAAATACTAAAATTTTGATATTGATATTTTTTTATAATTTGATTCTGGTTTTAAAAAATATAAATTAATTAAAATATAATATTACAAATTTCTAAGAATCTTGAATCAAAATATGGTAATATAATATTTTAAAATAATTGAGATTCCCATTTTTTAAAATACTGTAATTTGGAGAGTGGGAATCACCTATAAAATTGGATAAAATTCGAAGCCAAGTAGCTCTTCAAACCTTTGTTAGTTCAGTCGAGCGATATCTAGCAGGCGAAGATTGGAGATCAATTGACCATTTCCATGAAACAGAATCGCTGTGCTTCGCAGCGGCTGTTATGACTCATTCAGCCGAGCATTTGCTGCAACTGCTCCAACGCCTCATCAAGCATCCAAAACAAGTCAAACAAATCCATTCTCTTGTAATCATCACGGGCCATCTTCGGTATAACCCAAGTTCTCCATCAAATCTGAAATGGATGAGTACGCTTTTCTATAACACTTTGATTCGAGCTCATCACATTGCTGGGCTAGCTCACAAGGCCCTTGTTCTTTTCACCCAAATGCTTGCTGAGCAAGCCCCACCCAACAGTCACACTTTTCCTCCTCTAATTAAGTCTGCATCTTCGTTTCCTTGTTTAGGCAGAGCCCTTCACACCCAAGTGATCAAAAGGGGTGTTTTGTTTGATCCGTTTATACAGACCACTTTTGTAGTCTTTTATGCTAGAAATGACATTCTTGCTGATGCATGTAAGATGTTTGAGGAAATTCCTCTGTTGTGCATTGTTGCTTGTAATGCAATGCTTCACGCTTTCTGCACCAACGGGAATATGGCTTCTGCTGTTTCACTCTTTGAACGCATGCCTAAGAGAGATGTTGTTTCGTGGACGACTATCATAAATGGTTTTGCAGAGAATAAGTATTTTAGCAAGGCAATTCAGTTTTTTAAGAAGATGATGATTCATAAAGATGTCATGGATTGTTTGGTAAAACCAAATGAGGCTACATATGTGAGTGTACTCTCCTCCTGTGCCAGTTTAGATGGTAAAGGAGCTCTTGATTGGGCAAAGCAAGTGCATGCATACATCATAATAAATGAGATTAATTTGGGTGTTTTTATGGGGACGGCATTAATCGATGTTTATGGGAAGATAGGTTGTTTGGACTATGCTGTGAATGTCTTCTGCCAAATGTCTTCTAAAGAAGTCTGCACTTGGAATGCAATGATTTCTTCACTTGCTTCGAATGGTAGAGAGAAGGACGCATTGAGCATGTTTGGAAAGATGAAGGCTAATGGCCTACAACCAAATAAAATAACCTTTGTTTCAATTCTTACTGCCTGTGCTCGTGGAAAACTCGTAAAGGAAGGATTGACATTGTTTCGATCAATGTCACTTGACTTTGGCGTAGAACCAATTATGGAGCACTATGGTTGTGTGATTGATCTTTTGGGTAGAGCAGGGCACTTGAGGGAAGCTGCTGATATAATAAGAAATATGCCTTTCCAGCCTGATGCATCTGTTTTGGGGGCTCTTTTGGGTGCCTGCAAGATTCATGGAGCTATTGAGCTTGGAGAAGAAATATTAAGAAGGCTGATTGAATTGCAGCCACAACTCTGTGGGCAATATGTTTCATTATCAAGCATTAATGCTCAAATGGAAAGATGGGATCAGGCTGCTGATCTGAGGAAAGAGATGAAGGAGACAGGAATTCTGAAAATTCCAGCATACAGTACAGTTCATATAACATAAGTATTTTTTTCCCCCTCTTTTTTATTGAGTATTTATTCACCATGATAATTTATTGTAATTTAAAAATTGTAAAATGGTCCATCTAAAATCATAAAATCTGCATAAAATTATTACATGTAAAACTGTACACTGATATGGCTAGCATCATAAGTCACCTTCATCATGGAATAAAGCAGTACTCTTTTATATTGATGTCGGCTTGTTGACAATCTGCATGGCATGCTAACTCCTGCACACTCATATTATCAGATTTATGTTAGCCCTTATTCATCTTGAATTATGATGAAAGATTTTACCAGTTCTTGACATTCTCCTATGTTTAAAATCTAGAATACATGATATTACTTCTGTTCCTGGTGTATATTCTAACGGCTTGGTTCACAGATTCAAGCTACAATTGCAAAAGTGGTTCAATGGCAATCTGAAGCATTGGCTAAGAGATGTAATAAAGATCCACCAGTAGGTCCATTTTTTACAAGATCTCAGAGGAATAATCAAATTTCTCGGAGGCAAAACCAGGGAATTGATCTTCAAGGATCTGAATATAATGAGGAGGAAAATGACCATAAAGGAGAAAGGCTCCTCTTCCACTGATGAGCAGGGAACAGAACTCAGGCAGAGAATGCAAAGATCTGGACCAGAGTTCGGCCCTCTCAGTCATCATCATCAATGGCAAGTCCTATGAAGATGCAATGTCACACAAACTATTTTCCAACACCCTGATGGTGCAGAAAGTGATATGGATATAAGTAGAGAAAATTGGGGAATTTAAGTCATATGTCAAAACCTTGGAAACTTACTTGGGAAGGGGTGGCATTTGGAGTCACACCAGGCGTAGCAGTGGCAGTGCTAACAATGATAAGGTTTCTGCAACAGCAACAGTTGGTTTCGTAGGATGATTGATCATCTCAAAAGCTTAGATGAAAACACTGATGAGGTATAGGATGCAATTTTTCATTTTTGTCTAATAGATCCAAGTGCAACAGATGTGACTACTGAATACAATGATGCTTTTTGATGCTTTTATTTATTTATTTATTTTTTATTTTTATGTTCATAGTTGCTATATTCTTCTTTGGAGTTTGATATCCATCTCATGCTTATTTCTTTGGACAAACAAAGTACACCGAGTTTGCAGCTGCCACACTTTTGCTGTCGCCCAAGCCTTACTTTATCTGTCAAGCATCTTTGTGAAGTGAGATTTCTATTTATGCACCTGGTCTGGAAAAGTTATAGTTAACAGTGAAGAAAAGTCATAGTTAACAGTGAAGAATGTAAACTTGTTTATATGTTTCCATCAGCAGGCCTGTTATTATTTTATGCCATAATTGTGGCATAAGCATGACTTTGATGACTTCCTAATCTGACATTTGCTCTCTTAAAAGCCCTATTGAGCAACTTTTGGATTTCAGTGTTTTCTTTTAAGCAAGTACTATCTATTTTTGTTATCCCACGTCTTAGTTGCATGGAAGGATTTTTTTTTGTTGTTGCTGCTGCTGTTGTTGTTTATGCATTGTATGTTTCATGTTCAAAACCTTTACAAACTGAAGTTTTGACTGATATTGATTATTTTCTTTTATTCATGAGCTTCAGTATTCAGTTTGCTTGCTTCATGATGATATTTTAATCATCTTATTTATCATTCTCACTTAGTATGTTGCTTGTCAGACACCTTTGCCAGCTGAGGAAGTTGAGATATTTGCTTTTAAAAGGGTGCGGCAATACCAACTGTGATAATTCAGCTGGCGAGGGTTCATCATCAATGAATGAACTAGCAACACTGGCTGTAGATCCATGCAAATCTGAACTGGAAATTTTGCAAGGCCGTGAAACTTTGGCTTGGCTTGTATCCATATGCATATCTAAGAGGGAGCATCTAGTGAGTGTCAAAGGAATGATTTTTTCCCCCCTTCTTTACTGCAAATAGTGATTCTGTAATCTAAATAGTGACCATTTTTTCTTCAACTGTTTCAGATTCTGGCATAGAGGTGGAAGGAGGAAATGTATTGACTAGGCCAGAACTCTTGTATTGTATGTAACAAGAGGAAGCAATCGCCTGGAATTGAGTTCCATTCTTGACCACGTAAAGCTCTATATAGTATACTAAGGCTTTTTTTTCAGTTGTAAAATCTCATTTCATTATATAGATTTGAAGGAGTGTCATATGCATCTATACCTAGCGATTGAAAAAGAAAAAAAAATACTTAACAGTTATGAGAGTGAAGGAAAACAACTTCCTCTTTGAGAAAAAAATGAAAGTTGTCTATATAAGTGCCCAAATATTTGCCTATTGTCTTCAAAACTTTAACACCTAATTCAGATCCCAAAATTTTCCTGAATACTCTAGGCATAGTGAAATTTAAAATATAGAGATGAATTGTAGAATTTTGTATCATTTGTCCTTGTACAGAAGTTCCTGCTATGATAAAGTGGTAAATTATAAAGTTTCATATATAATTTAAATTCAATTCATTATGAATGTAAATGAATTTTATACTACCTTATCACATTATTCTTAGTAAAAACTATTCATTATTCATTTTTTAAGGGGAAAGTACGCAAAACCCCTCCTCAAAGTATGGTTTTGTGACTCAAAATCTCCCTAAACCTTTAAAACCTACAAACGCCCCCTGAACTCTAGACCATGTTGAAAATGTTAGTATATTAGTGAAAAGAAATAGAGAGATATTCTTCCTCTATTTTTCTTTGTCTATTTTTTCTGTTTTCATTTTTACTCACAAATTTGAGCTTCCCCCCCCCCCCCCCCCCCCCGGCTTTTTCTAACTACTTGTGGCTTACATGAGTCTGTGTCACGATTCTAGGCACATGACTAGCATATGAAGTCACCATAAAGCAACATCCTACAATCCTAACTCATGAATGATGCAAGACTCGACATGAGATGTAACAAGATTAGACTTAAGTAGCTAAACTTTTATGTAGATCAATCATTAACCGTCTTGATTGTTTTTGTCATTGTTTAGGTAAGGAAGGTCTTGTCCTTGTTGCTGTGATGGCCAATGCCAGTAGCATATTTTGCAGAGTTGGTAATGATTATGACAAACATAGGTTTGATTGCTTTAAGGTGCAATTTTGCCTTAATCTTGTTGTCCCTAGTTACTGGTGTTAGGACTTGTACGAGTCTAACGATCATGATAAGCATTTGAAAATGGTTGTACTATTGTCTCTTGCCGAAAATGTAGCCATGTACTTTGGATGTGATCAACTTGGCTCTGAAATGGCATTAATAAGGTAACACGTTCAACTACATACATATTGTTCATTGCTAGTATTTGCTTGGAAACCTGGTTGGGTTGTTTTTGGTGAGCTTCTTTCAATTTCTAACCAATATTTGGTTTGTGTAAATGATTTTGACCTTGAATCATTGCTCACCTTTTCCCCAACCTCCCTTATTTGTTGTAAATAAGATGGAAAGAAAAAGTTGTAAATGAGGAGGTTGAGTGGTTGTGGCTGTACTCTACTTAAGAAATTTTGTAGGAAAGCCAATTGTAATCTGTTTGCTCTAGTTTCATGCATTAGAAATGTTTGTAGTGATGAATGTATCTTTGTTGAAGTTAAAGTTCCCCGAAATGACATTCAATTATTTGCCACGTCACATGACATGGAATTGACCCTTAGATTGGTTATTGTTGTTTTAGGGTACGAGAGGAAATGGTTGCATGCAGAATGCATTGAGAATTATTTGTAACATGGATTTGGTGTCTTGTCTTCAGTGGCTTTGTTTGGATCTGGTTTTGAGGTAAAGCATTTAGAACTTAAAAACTGTTGCTTGAGTATAGATGTATGTCATCCGTACATAGATGCAATTGATGATAAAGTGCTCTTGATGTTGATAAGGCTAGGTTTTTGGTTTTGAACCGTTGGAGACCTGGGTTATCCCTCTTCTATCTATTTCTTTTTAACTGAGGTGTTAACGTTTTCAACTTGGTCTAAGTTTAGGGGGTGCGTTTTGTAACTTTTAGAAGTTCAGGGGAACTATGTGTCACAAGATCATATTTTGAAGGATGTTTTGTGTATTTTTCCCATAGAAAAATTCTACCAGCCAACACATTATTGGCAGCCTAAGCACATTGGAAACCTAGGACTGTGTTTGAATGGGAATTTAAAAATTTTGATTTCTTGAATTTAAATTGACTTCATTTGAATTCTCTTTATTTTGAGAAATACCTGTTTGAATAATGTGTTTGTTTTGGGAAAAATTTCACTCTTTTAATTTCACAAACTTCTAAATGGAAAATAATAATACAATACTTCTATCAATTTTATAATTTTATTTTTTCACATAATAAATAGATAATAAAAATATTAATTTATTTATTATATTAATATTAATTTCTTAATAAATATGATAAATATTTTAATTATTTTTTATTAATATAGTATCTAAATTAAAAAAATTCTCAAAAAATAAAAAATGAAAAACCTTATCAAAATATGTTACACATTTGAAAGAAAAAAAATGACAAATTGAGCTCATAGATAACTGTTGTCGGATTGTGGGGAAAATAAATTTTGAGAAAGCTAAAATAATGAGATCAGGATTTTGGGAGGAGGACTTCTGAAAACACAAGGCTTTCCGAAAGATAGGAAAGACAGTGGGCTATAGTGTAAGAAGGTAGAGGAATTCAACAAATATCTTATCTCTGATAGAATTTCAAATTTTTTATTAAAATACAGGATAAGAATTCCTAGAGTTTATAATTTACTTTAATTATTTAGTTAAATAAAATATTTTAGATGCTAGAATTTCAAATATTCTAAAAAAATTACTTTTCCCCTTCTAATCAGCTTATCCAAATACAATATAAAGGAGATTGATAAGAATTTGGTGGTTAAAACAAAATTTTCTATCCTCCTTGTGTTTTGCTTGTATTTGAAGACATGTTGCATTAGTATTTGAACTCATATATAACTTTGAGGCTTGACCTCAAGAATCTGGAAGTTTTTCAAAGAGAACGAGAAGATGATCTGATTCAGTTTAGACAAAAGAAAATGAAGAAAATATTTTCAAGCGAAGTACAAATGACACAAGTTATTATTATAAAATAAATAAATTATTAACTTCAAGAATTAAAATATTTATTTAATTTAACAAAAATTTTAATATTTTTAAACTTATTTATTTCAAGGAAACTGTCCTAACAGAATATTCTTATATATGTGCTAAAATTGATATTTTTATAAAAAGTAAAGTAAATTTAACCATTTGTATAAATTGTAACTAAATATTATAATGAAAATAATTTCAATAGATACTTGTATAAATATAATTAATAAAATATATATAATTTCTTTTTATGACACCTTGTGTGGTGAGACTAATTCCTATTTAATTAATCCCTCTGAATAATAGCACTTCTTAAAATCGAAGTTTAGATCCTTTGAATTTGGAATACTTTGGGACACAATTTGTTACCATTGAAATAACAAAATTCTCTTTTTCAAAGAGAAATTTACTTTTCTTTATTATTATAGAATTTTTTTAGGGAAAAATATAAATAAGCTCTTTGAAATATGATTTTGTGTCATATAACCCTTTGAAGTTTTAAAATTTATAAATAACCCCTTAAAATTTTCAAAAAAGTGAAAACAATGACAATTCCATTTAAAAAAGGAAAAAATGCATATAAAATAGTTTATAATTGTTTCTAACTATTTTTAACATGAATTTAATCAGTTTGAGTGAGATTTACTATAAGATAAATTATTAATAATAAAATTGATTGTATAATGTATTTATGATATACTTGAAAATAAGCATTTTAAATAAATTATTAATGAAACTTGAGTAAACTATATTGAGGGAGGTTAGATATATGCTTCTTTTATTTTTTAATTTTCATTACTTCTTTTATTTTGCTATACAAAAAAATTGTTTAAAAAAATTCATCTCTATCTTTTTCTATTTTCTGTAATTGAAATTTCAATATTTTCATTGTTTAAAAATTTTCAGAGGGATTATATAGGTTTTGAAACATTAGGAGTTATATGATAGTAAATCATATTCTAGGAAACTTATTTGTATTTTTTTCCATTTTTTTTAATTACAAATATAAGTAGCATATCATCCCTTCACTAATATATATAAATGATATTTTTTTTACTAAAAATACTTTATGATGAAATAAATGGATACTTAATATTAATTTGTATTTAAATTTATTTTATGGTTATTTTGTATATAAAAATAATTTAAATTGTAATTTAATATTAATTTTATATTTTTAAATTTTAAGCATGAAGTGATACATTTTTATCATTCTTAATAATATAAATATATTTTTAATTTTTTAATGATATAAGAATGATAATATTTTTAACTTTGCAACATATTAAAAATTAAATAATAATATATATGTATAAAATCAAACAAAAATAATAATAAAATAAGATATGATCAACAATGATGAGGGAATCTCAAAATAAACTATACATCAAATATATATTATTATGCGTATATACAGTCAAATGGAATATGTGTTATTTTATAATAAAATCAAATTCAAAATTATATAAGTGTGTGGATTAAAATATGAATGGTTAAGTTAAATTATATTAATTATGTAAGTTTACTTATCAACATAGTTATATTTAATTATTGTTATGTTGAAATTAAGTTTTTAATCCATGCCATTTGTTGTAATTTTTAATTTTATCTTTATATTTATCTTATTATAATTAGTTCCCGAACTTTAATTCTGTTTGTAATTCCCCCAACACAATGAATTTAAAATTTTTTGTTTCTAATTGTTCTTCAATATGATGAATATTTATTAATATATACAATTAAGTCCTAAAATGAAAATTAAAAATTACAACCAAATAATAAGATACATAGTATTAAATATAGGTGTTTTTATCTTTAGTGCATTTAATTTCATTATATTTATTAAATAATCGTTTTAAACTAAAATTATTGTCTCAACGAGTGACTCTGCGTTAACTACCCCATCAATTCACAAAATTTTTATTACATAAATAATTATAAATAAAAATCTACAAATTAGTGTAAAGAGATAATTATAAATAAAAATAAAATTTATAACCTAATTAAAAAAATTGAAGATGAAATTAAAAATTAAAATAATTTATAAATTGAAATAATTTATAAAGACTAAAAATTAAATGTGATTTATATTTATTATTCTAACGGTTAGAAGATTTTTTCAAGATATGAATTATTAAATCAAATAAAATAAAAAAAAAGTGATAAACTATAGGATCGAATTGAAGGAAAATTATATGGTAGGCGCGCTGTGGGTTGATGTATCATCATTATGACATCTAATTTAAAAAATAAATAAATTTGGTATATGACAAAATCCAATAATAAAGCGATATACTATCACGATATTTTTTTGTTGAAATCTCTTTCCCAATTGAATTTTCCTGCTTCTAGGCACCATATTCAGACGTCCCAGATTGATACGCGTGGATCTCCCAATTCAGTTTTCCACCACGTAGCCACCTTTATATTTCTCTCTTCTTACTCTACCGCCCCAGGCTTTTCTATAAACACCATTACACTAATTCTTTCTTCAATTTCATCACAAAACACACTGAAAAAAGAATAAACCAACCCTTCAGAGGAAAAAGAAAAAAATGCAGAAGCAAGAGGCTAAGGAAGAACCAAGAAATGAAGACGAGAAAACCAGAGAGAAAGAGAAAGAAAATGAAGAGAAAGAGCAGCCTCCATTGATGGCTCTGAACCATGTTTCAAGGTTATGTAGAGATGTGGAAAAATCGAAGGAGTTCTACAGAAAGGTGCTGGGTTTTGTTGTGATTGAGAGGCCTCAAGTTTTGGACTTCGAAGGAGCTTGGTTGTTCAATTATGGAGTTGGCATTCACTTGGTGCAGTCCCAGGATGAAGACAGGCTGCCTTCTGATGCTGAGCAGTTGGATCCTCAGGACAACCATATATCTTTCCAGGTATTTATGTGCAAGGAATTGAGTTTTTCGTTGGTCTAATTAATTGAGTTCAAAAATGTTGTTTCTCGTTTTGGTCACCTGTTATTAGGCCTAATGTAAAAATGGAGTGTATTTGATAACAATAGAATATTTAGCTATGAAACTAAATACTTGAGTTTAAATTAAGCATTCAATTTTAAGTGTTAAATTTATTGACTAATAAATTTATAAAATATGTTTCGATATATTTTTGTGTTTTTGAAAAACTACTCAAAAATTATTTTCTTATTATTAAAAATTGTTTTCGAATTAGAGAAAAACAAAGAATAAAGTGCAATTAGTATTATAAATAAAAAATATTTTATTTAATTATATAACTAACATATAAAACCAGAAAATTTTTTAAAAAATAAAAGTTATTATTGTTTTTAAAAATAAATGACATACAATTATTTTTAAAAGCAACAAACGAACAGACTAACACTTTCTTATTTTAAACGCCAAATTTAATTTGTTAATAAAAATGATATGTATATATATAGATTCGAAATTGAATTTCAAATTCAAAGTAAGGGCCATTCAAAGATAACGAGACAAATTTTTAAAATTCAATTTAATAAAAGTTGTCAATGGATTAAATTTATATAAAATTTAATCCGAATTTTAGTTTTGGATTTTATTTTTATTTTTAGTGCATATATTTATATTTAAAAGCTTTTATTATAAAATATTAAATTTGATATTAGATATTTCAAAATTTTCTTTATTAATTTATTCTTATTTTAAGTATTGAATTTAATTTATTAATATTTTAAAATTTTATCATAAAATATTAAAATTTTGTACAATTTCAAAGTCATCCTTATTAATTTAAAAATTTTATGCACTAAATTCTGAAATAATATGGTACAAATTATATTATAAAAAATAAAGATTTTTATTTATTTTCCAATAAAACCTTATTGAAGGAGAAGCAGTTGCCTAACGTGTTTAGCCAGGCAGTGACAGCCGAAGGCTTCAATAAAATTTCATTTAATTTTTTATTCAATTTGAAAAAATCATACTAATAAAATTTAATTTTAAATCAATTTAATTGAAAAAATAGAAGTAGGTTTTTCAAATCCATCTTAAATCAAATTAATCAGTTCAAACTTTGAATTTGTCATGAATTGCTTCAACTAAATTGGTTGTTTCGCTCGGTTCAATTAATTGAACCATAATTAATTATTTTTTTAATTTGCCAGTTGAACCAAGATCAGTTTTTTTTTTTTTTTTTTTTCAATTTGCTATCTGTCCGGTCTAGATTTTAAACTTGTGTTGGATTATCCTTGGCTTGCATTGAGAAGTGTAATGGCCTGAACTTCCGATTTTTTGCACAATCCAATCTAACTGCTTTCAAAGTTAGTTTTAGTGCTCACTAATATGGTTTGCAAATTAGTATTCATCACTTAAAGAATTTAGTATTAATTTAATTAGTCATCAAATTATCAATTTACATCCAATAAAAATTTGTGTAATTTATATCTAATAAAATTTTGTGTTAGTTTCCGGTTTTAAGGATTAACAAAATTAGTGAAATGACAACTAATTTACTGATGTGAAAATGATACATCGTTAACCTAATTATTTATTTATCATTTTTACAACAAACTAGCATGATAGCTGACACAGATCATATATGTTCTCTCTTTTGAATGGAATTAAAAAAAAAAAAAAAAACTTAACAGGATTAATCAAATAGAATAAATCTACATCCACCCTCCTAGACTCATTCTTTGCATCATATATTTGTGGAATTCAAAATTTTGGACTCCTCAAACATGTAGAGCAAATTAAAAAAAGTTAGAATAGCATTACTCAATTAAATAATACAAAATTCATATTAACTACTCTAGAATTGATTGGATATAAGTAAATAACTGAATGATTAAATTAATATTAAAATTATTTTAAGGAGTAAATTGATATAAATTAAATTAATAATGGATAAGTGCTTAGTATCTTTTACCTTAATTAAGTAAATTATTGATATTAATTAGTTCTCTGGACTTGATTGGATATAATAATAATTGATACAATA
The DNA here is from genome assembly GCA_020226215.1 of Sindora glabra. Lineage (NCBI taxonomy): Eukaryota > Viridiplantae > Streptophyta > Magnoliopsida > Fabales > Fabaceae > Sindora > Sindora glabra. The sequence goes on from CM035226.1 coordinate 89,232,140, forward strand.
TTGTTGAACTACAACTGGTAGTGTGAAGATATTGAAGCAATGGAGGAAAAGTTGAAGGAAATGGGAGTGAAGTACATGAAAAGGACATTAAAAACAGAAGATGGAAGCTCAATGGATCAACTTTTCTTCAAAGACCCAGATGGATTTATGGTTGAAATTTGCAACTGTGAGAATATCAAGCTTGTTCCTGCTAGCTCTCTAGGCAAGATCAAGCTTCCTTTTGATCGCCACGTTCCTCCTTTGGACACAAATCAAGATGGACACAATGCTAAAAAATGACCCTTTTGAACTTAAATTTTCATCAGGGCTTTTGGAGGAGTCGGATATATGTCCTTTTACTCATAAGTACAGAAAATCAATTATTCATATCAATAATTAGGAAGAGTAGAATGTCATTTGAACATGAATGTTAAGTATATTTAGCATTGTTATTAGTTTTATAGAATTACGTTTGTACCGTAGGTTGAGTTAGAAGTATTTTCTTTTAAGTTCCATTTTGCGTGCTGGACGGATCTTGTGAGGAAAGAAGAATAAAGGTGACTTGTGGGACATTTTACTATTGGCATCAAGGAGATAGATTTAGATAAAGTTATTAACTTGTAAATTAATATTAATTTGAAGTTAAGCACAACATTAGTCCAATATGTAATTATCTGATATGTATTGGTACTTTAGTAGTAAAATGATATCTTTTAGGAGCTTTATTTAGGAGCTTTACTTCCCGTTATGCTTAGAATGCTTAGAATAATTTGAAACTTAACTGAATTGTCATTCGTGCTATTATATAAAAAATATTATCTAATAATAAATTTACATCAATGATAATAATGTAAATGATGCCTATACTATGTTCTAAATATCATTTTTGGTATATCCACCCCTGGAAAAATATTTGACATTGTGTAATTGGTTAAATATATTATCAGTACAAGGCAAAGGCTTTTTTTTTTTTTTTCTTTTTTCATCATTACTTTGTTCAATTGCCAATATCTATGCATAGACAACGAGATTCATCCTTCTTCTTGACAAACAAAATTAAGGCTCCATAAAAGAGATGAATGGAGCCTAATGAAACCTTTATCTAATAATTTTTGTGATTGCACCTTTAATTCTTTCAATTTAGTTAGTGTTATCCTGTAAGGAGCCTTCTATAAATAACTATTGAAAATCCTCTAATAACATGGGTGGCCTTAATAGTTTTGCTTACAAAAGTTATCACCATTAAATGTGATTCTAAAACATCATAAGAAATTTTCAACTAGGAGGAAAAATTTTTGGAAATAAAAAATGGATGGCACCTCGATCAAATAATACTTTAATAAGAACATTATTTATATTGAGATTATTTGTAACTATCACATTGGATGCTTGCCTTTCTTGACATGTCAAGTGGTAAATGCAAGTTTAGTTGTCTTTAGAGTTTTTCCCATAGTTGTTTTCTCTATTTTCTTTATCGATGGCCACTTGATTTCCACTAAGGGTACTAGTATTAATCATAGGTTTGCTTCATTATGATGTGGAGTAGTTAGTACCATGGCTTGATAAAATTTGAAGACACCCCCTCATCTTATGGCTTACTTGGCCATATAAAAACATACTAAATCATCCTTTGTGCATGGACCCTAATATTGTTTAGTACACTGATTGCAAAAAAAAAAAAAAAAGGCTCCCAATGAAATTGGCTTCATTTTTGGAAATTGTTTCTAACTAAGTTTGTTGGCACGTTCAAATGTTTTTGTTGGCTTTCCATATTTCTCCTAATGAATGGTGCATTAGCAAAATTTCTTGAAGTCATTGGCCCTGTAACCAATTTGTTTCCCTTACTCATTGGAAGGTTTTGAGGGAGCATTCTCCTTGATGATTGTGTAACACTAGGCCCTTTCAATCTTTTTCTTTTTTTCCTAATTTGAGTTCTATGCTCATCCTTTTCCTTGGACTGATATTCATGATAGAGAGCTTGGTTTGAAACTTGTTGATAAGTAGTATAATCATCAACATTGACAAAGTCAAAATAATAATGTTGGAGCCTATTAACAAATCTCTGCACTTTTGCTCATTTGATAAGGACTAGATGCCTTGTATACCAAGAAAATTTGGTGAATTAGTCATCATGATCATTTATAGTGAGAATTCTTTGCTTCAGAGTTTCAAATTCTATAGCTCTTGCTTACTTCACGTTCAAGGGTAAAAAGCAACTAGTAAAGATTTCCTGGAAAGCCACCCAAGTAAAAAGTGTCATTGTTAGGTCTTCATGTTCAATGTTATCCATATACCATTCACAAGCCATATCATCTAATTAGTACACCACTAGTCTAATCAACAAGGGATTAGGGCACTTCGACAATCTTTTATCTCACTCAATTTCAGCTAAAAATTGGTATGGATCCATAGAGGTGTCAATCCTCGTATATCAAAGGGCTTTATCTTAATGAATTCATGAACATATGTAACTAGTGTGGATCTTAATTCTTGATTTCTATCAGCCTTGTCAGTGGTACCATATTTTCTTTTAAACAACTCATTGAGTATATAACCCCTTTATATATAATAAGAAATGGCTATAATAATTACAACATTAAAATAAGTATTCCTTCCCACTTTTTAAATTGATCTTATTCTACTTGTGCTTTATCTTCTTTCACTACAAAGATATGGCCCTTGTACCTTTTCTTTATTCTAATAATTGTTGCTTAAGCCATATCATTTGTCTTTCACTAGACTAGACATTGAGTGGTGATAATCAATGATAGAGATATGGCTAAGGATCACAAAGACCTTGGATTGATTCAAGTTATATGGAGCTAACATAAGGAAAAGAACTTGAAAAAGACCATACATTAGCCTATTTTAGCATTTTATGATGTTTTAGACTCTAATTTAGCATTTATGCCTTAATTTGCATTTATTTTGTATTAGGTCATTTTAAAGCAATTTTGGATTTAATTTAAATTGAATATGTTATGAACTATTTTTACTTTAAAACATTTACTATTTTACTTCGAGACATTTATTATGTTACTTAGAGTCATTTAGGAGTCTTTTTAATTACGTTATAGGTTAAAGTTTTATTTTGGGCCCATTTTAATTAGGTTTTCATTTGAGTTATATGAACAGATTTATTCCTTATTTGAAGAAAAGTTTTAATCATTGGTGAAATAGAATTCACTGTGGCCTTCTTTGTGAAAGTGTGATTCTTTCTTGATTTTTTGAATGAATTTATAACTTATTAAAAGGATTTAACTTTTGTTGCATTTATTATCACTTATTAGAGGATTTTTATTCTTTATGGTGTGATTCATCATTTATCACTCTCTTTCTACTTTTTTTGAAATGTGGCATGAATATCATTCTATTTTTGTTTGATTTGGTAAATTTTAAGATGATCCATCAATTAGTTCACATTAATTACTTCTTTTAAAGATCTTGTAAAACATAATACATAAGGAAATAAGTCTAAAATTTAGTGAATGAATAAACTAACATGTTAGCATTTAAGATACAACTTATTAACCTAGTCATACTTCTATTTATCTTACCATACAAGTATTTAAGTGATCGCCTCAACAAATACTAGCTTAACCACCCTTTATGGTTACAATTGCCTAGCCTTCTCATCCTTTAAAAATTTCCTACTAAAGTAATAAATTAGGTACAATCACATTGTAACACTAACATGAATTAGCAATAAGTTTATCATAATATAATATCATCAATGTAATTAACATTATCAATAAGAAAGCAATAAATCTCATTATGACTTCTATCTAATCTTATACCCTCTATAAGCTTTATCCTTATCATTTGAAGGTCAACCTTGTACCTTTACAAGTTATTTCCCCTAAACTTGATTTCTGGACTATCAACATGTCCTTTCACATAATTCCACAATCTTATTGACTTCAATTGAGAGCAACCCCTATGCCTCATTTGTATGGTCACATTATTGTCATAGTGCAATTATAACCATCTAATCATAAACATATTCATAATCCCTAATAGCACCTCCATGACTTCAATGCATGGCCACAGGATTCACAATCATTATTATTCCATTATGAATAACAAAATGAAATGAAATGAATAAAAAACATCACAATAATTTCATCTTTCCTTACTAACAATTTGTCTTATAATACTTAGTGTTTCAATTAGTTGAAATTACTTTTTAAGTTAATTAGGTTAATCTTTACCTAGAGTAACTTGCTATCTAACTACATGAAATAAGGGAGCAATAGTAAGCCATTCTTAATAGTTAGTTGTTTGCTATTGAATGGGGACTTTGACAAATACCTAATACAATCGGCAACTTTCATGCAAAATGGATAGCTGTTCTACTAAGTTTCTACAAAATTCTCAATATGAAACTATTATTCATAGGGGATCCTTACCCCTTTCAAACCTAACCATTTCCCATTTTACATTTACTGAATCCTTAATACTTTCTATAGAAACCTAGTTTCAGTTATTTTCATTATTAATTCACACCCATTTCATCATTAACTCAAGATTCCTTGAAATAGCAAAATTTGATAATTATTTTATAAATGTTCAAATTCTTAGGAAATTTAAATTTAAGCTAGAACATCTATTCACCTTACTTGAAGGAAGGTTAGAAAGGTTGAATCCATTATTTTTCCTTCCTAATCATCTAAGATTTCAAGAGTCCTAGGTTAGGGCTCCATTTTATTTTCCTAAGTTTTATCTAATGTTAAAGGGATGGAAAGGATGTAAGATTGACAATGGTCTTTGATTACATAATGATTTTAGTTTAATCTTTAGCTTTTTTTCCATGGCTTATAGGGACCTTTAAGAAGTTAAGAAAAAGAGTGAAAAATAAAGAAGGAAAAGGTTTCAGGGAGAAACAAAATAGAAATGAAGGCTTTAGGTTATTATAAGCCTTATATAGGCTCACGAGCATTTTCACCCTTACTCTATATTTCTTCCTACACTTACTTTCACCTTTACACTAATTTAAAATTAGTGTCCCCTTTGTAAAATTTTATCATTATTCATTAACCATATTCCCTACATTTTTTATGTTTCTTTTTCCATTTTTTAAGGAATAATTAGAATAAAATGATTAGATGTTTAAAAAAATTTCTAAAGGTATAACAAACCAGCTTCTAAGTCTTCCTTTAGGTAGAATCCATTTCCTTTCCCTTTCTTGCTCTTGTTCTCTTTGCTCATTGCGATTATTTTGATTGCATTATTTATGATCTTCATAGAGATTAAGTTGTTAGGCAAGCTGAGCTATAACCTATTGTAAAAGGGTGGTACTTTGCATGAAGTTAGTAAAAGGGGAGTAACCTTATCATTTTTACTCTTAATTTGGTTATTGTAATAATTTTAAGAACTAACAAAAGACTTTAAGTTTAGGGCCCTTATGTTGTTAGTTGTTAGATGATGCCATTTATAAGTTACAAAGCTATAAATGCATCCATAAGTATGTAAGTTTACTAGGTTTTGTCCATCACTTCTAATCATGGATAATATGAGGTTAATCAAAATGATACTGGTAATATGTGATTCAAGGTGCACACATACTATTGATGTCATTTCAGTCAATACTTTTTGGTAACAAGTGGAATTAAGCAACTTAACTCGTATAGGGTTACTACCTTATGTGATAATCCTAAATTATAGTCTAAAATTAATTTTGTCATGACTTAACTTGACCATGAGTGATATAGGATTATTCTTCCAATAATCTTATCAACCTATTTCTTTATATTGGTAAACATAAATCTTATTTCATACTCATTCATTAATAATCATCCATTATGCATTTATTTTCAATAATTCATTACACAATAAATATTTTTTTTTTTAAAAAAAATAGGTTAACTTATGGACTTTAACATTTGAGCACAAATTACCTTAATTATGCAATTCATAAACAAATATCTTTATTTTAATCACAAAAGTAAATTAGCCCTCTTTGTTGTTCAATTCCACTATTCCAAATTTACAAGTATACCAATGCCATATTTGTTGTCAATCCATCAAAAGCATTAATGAATGAGTAATGCTTTTGATGCTTATTGAAATGAGGAAGAAGGAAGGCTTTATTATGTATTTGAAATGTTAAATTCATAAATAGTGAGTATGGAACTTAGTAAGAAGTATTCTACCTAACAATCTAAATAACAAAATTTATGAAGATGTAATAAAAAAGTAAGGATATAGTCATGCATATCCTCAAGCTTCCATGTTACACCAAACCTTGAGCATAAAGTACTTAGTTATTTTCCGTCACTATAATCATTTTTAGGTTTAATTACCTTTTTTGGGTTCTACTTGTCACATATGAGCGCAAGAGAATTCTAAATTATCAAATAACAATTTCAATAACACATAAAACAAATAACTTTCTATTTTATAATAGTCTTAACACCTCGATTTCACAATTATAAGAACATAATCACATTGTCTCACAAGCTCATCCAAGCTATATTCATAACTTTAGCTATGAAGGTAAATAAGACATAAAAACAAATAAATTTTCTTATACCTCCCAGGTTAATCTTATCCCCTCACAAACTCCAATATTATCTCTTCAGGGTTAGCTTTATCCTTTCATAAACATTTATCAGGAATTAAGTGTTTGACTTTATATCATCTCCCTTATCATAATATCTTATTGCCTATAATAGCATGATTCATAGTACCATATTGTTCATTTCATTGTATCTATGCAATTTAATCTACTTATAATATTCATAAGCATAGCTCATCTCAATTGAATTCATCATAAAATTATAACTAGCAACATTACTTTGCCTCTTTATATGGTCACATAACTTGTTAGAACTGAAAAATGCATAAACACATTCAAACTTATTACATATTATGTGTCATATCATGTTTAAGTTCCCATTCAATCTATAGGCACATTGTATTTGTATTATTAATGCACATTATGATATAATACTCACATACATGCTTGACAATAGTTAAAATCCGTAATAATATGTTCATACATGAATTTCATGGTAAAGTATGCATTAAGGATCAATTGTAGTTAGTTAAATTGATAAAACATGAAACAAGCTAGGAAAAATCAATTGTAGAATTAATTTGATGTGTAAAATGTGATTTTGGAAGAAAAGAATTGATTAATGGTGAAAATTTCACTTTTGGAAAAAGGGAATTGATTCAAATATGAATAGAATTTCTAGAAAAAGAGAATCAATTCTTGAATTGATTCATGTAAGAAGTTTCATTTTTGCATAAGGAGAATTAATCGTAGAATTAATTCATTTTTGAATTTTTTTAGCAAAAATTTACTATTCATTTGTAATTGAATGCACTTATACCTCATTTATTATATACCAAATCATTGCCTAATCATTAATACCTATAACTAACATTTTATATAAGCAAATTTCATCATCAAACTTAATTAAATTGCTATAAGTAAGCATATTTTAATAAAATCAAGTAACACTTAAAATATGAGCAATCATCCATTTTCTAATGAAGTAAATGGATTTAGGCTAGGATATTTACTCACCTAGCATGGAGGAGAATGCTAGGAGATTAAATTTGATATTCCTTAATCCTAATAATATAAAAAATCAAGAGTTTTTGGTTAGCATTTCAAATCCTCATTTTAAATTAAACAACCATTATTCCTTATCAAATTTGAAAGAGAGAAAGTGAAATTTCAATAATAATAATGTTCTTATCTTGATTGAATGAAAGAACTGAAGAGAATTACACTTGATCTTACCCAATTTGATGAGGAAATGAAGGAGATGTTGAGAGAATTTGGAAATGGGAGTTAGTTTGTCTAAGAAAATGAATGGAAATGATGAAGCTAACCATTAAAATGAGGATAGTGCTTAGGAGCATTTTTGAAAAATTTGTATAAATCTTTTCTATGCTTACATACTTATAATGATCTAGAACCTTAAACCTTACTATTTCATTTATTTTTCCTCATCTAATTTTCATAAATTCTCATTGCACAACTTACTAAAACATTAAATATTAATGTTTTTAATAACTCATTTATAACATTTAGATAGGTCACTCCTGTTTCAAATGCATTATCCAAACAAACCAATCATATTTAATTTATACAAAATTAATTGGTTATATGAATGAAAAATTTTAAATTCTTAAGGTGTAACAATTATTTTATAATCAAGAAGAAAATTGTAAAGGCTTCCTTAAATGTACATTTCAAACTTAAAGAGATAATAGATTAGCAAAATTCAAACTTTATTGGCTTGATAGAAGATGTAATTTTTGAAATATTAGATATTCAAAGCTAAACTACTATAAATCTAGCATTTGATCTTCTCTGACTCTATTTCTTTAATTTTAGCATTATACTTTAAGTTTTCATTTATATTATTGTGATTAATTGTAATAGTGTGGTTGAATATTGAATTTATGCACTTTAAATTGTTTATGATTTAAGGCAAAAATATTCCTCTAGTGTTTCTAAACCATTTGTAATTAGAAAGTCCTTTCAAAAAAATTGAATTAATTTTAAAGGTGTTTAAAATTCTAAAACCTAATTTACTTCCTTTTTAGGTAAAATCATTGACTATAAAATTTAGGTGCAAATTATTATACTTTGCTTAGTCTCATGAACATGATAGAGTAATAAAAAAGCACACGAGATGGGATATCTTAACTTTAAAAAGATTCACCTTAACATGCTGCTAGTTTATTGATTTCGTGCACCTATGAATCATACCATAAATTGACTACTGTAACATTCCTATTGATTCATTGCATGTCTTTCTAAATATTATCCTAAGAATGATTAATTTCTTTTTAAACATCAAAGGTCAATGGAAAATATTTAACTTAAGGAAAATAGAATCCCCCCACCTATATTTAAAGCACATCACACAAATCCAAAAAGTCATCATGATGGATAATCAAACCACAATCTACCTTCATGAGAAAATATATATTTACCATGCTGAATATAACAAACGTTCACACCTTATAACATTTTGGCTTATACACATTTTTCCATTTAATTTGGTGATTCTTTTGATTTTCTTCATTAGGGTTTATGAAAAACCTTTTTGCTTTTGTATTTGTGTCTAGTGCATTTTCTAAGAAATGAATAGGGTGAATTTTAAAAAGAGATAAATATAATTTTTTATTTAAAATTACAAATCTCAATAAAAATAAAGTAGATCCTAGAGTAAAAATTATATTTTTTATCTCTTTAAAAATAATAAAAAACTAATAGCAAGAAATGAAGATCATCTAAATTCCTTACTTTTCCTTTCAATGTCCTTACACATACTCCCATAGGGAAGAAAGATGTCTAATCCCAGAAGTATGCTTAAACTTGATTTTTAACCTAATTAAATTTAGAGTCCAATTTATTCCAATTCAATTTAATTTTTTCATATGACATGAAATGTCACTTGCAACCAAATATAGGTTATAAATATAACTATTAGGTTGACTGTCAACTTTAAAAAAAGATTGAAACATATGTTTTTATGATTTTTAAAAACCTTTTGTATTTTTTATTAGAACTGTAAATTTGTATAAAAACCAAAGGTTTTGAATTTTTTTAAGAAAATTTTGATAAATACAATTATAATTTTTTATGAAACTTATTACATATAAAATTTGTATCAAATTGCATTTTTTAATAAATAATTACCTTAAATACTAAACTATAAATTTTATATCATAAAAAGTACAAAATTTTTGAATAGGTACATTATTCTAACTAGAGAAGTACTATAATCAAATTTAAAATATCTTATTATCACTAGAGATTAAAGTAGGTCAAGTCAAGTTAAATTTTATTTAAAATAGGTTAGGCCTGCTTAAAAAAAGATTTGACTTGATTTCTAAATTTGTGATGAATTTAAAATTTGGCTTGATTTGATTTATGCCTAACTTTTTTATAGCCTAACTTGACCTATATAAATTTATTAATAGTTAGTAAATATTCTTAAAAAATATTATTAGGATCAAAGTTAAATTGAGTTAAATCAAAATTTTATATTATTAAGCAGGTGCTTGCTATGGTGCCCCTAGGGGTTTGGTACCCGGGATGGTGTAGCAAAATACAAGCCGCTGGATGAGATTACAAAAATCTTAACATTGACTTAGTAATCTTATCCAATGGCCTGTATTTTACCACACCATTCCGGGTACCAAACCCTTAGGGACACCTTAGAATTCACCTATTAAGCATAATTCAACTAATATAGAAAGTTATTGGAGTTCTAACTCATAATAATATTTTAATTTAAATTTGTTTTAACTAAAAAAATATGAAATTCAAATTTCACTTCAGTCATAACTTGAGTGGATTCTAAAATAAATATAGATATTACAATAATAGTTTTAAATCAATAATTTAAATATTCATGATATAAATTAAAATTAATAAAAAAGTACGTGTTAAAATTTGCAATATAAATTTTAAAATGTATATAAAATATTTTTTAAATATTACATATAATTTAATATTTAAAAATACAAATTGAGCTGATAGGTTAAATTATAAATAATATGATTTAACTTATTTTGTAAAATGAGTTAAAAAATTTGATTCTTATTTTATTTTACAAATATATTAATTTAGATTATACCGAAAATAAGTTAAACTTTCTTGGACCTATTGGTCGAATGACCTACTTTAAAATATCTTGTAATAATAATATTTATTCATAATTATATCATCATTTTATCAATTTTATCAATAAACTTGTATTGGATAACATCACGCTCTAGTGAAAATCAAGGTATCTGTAAATAAGAAGAAAATAAAAAAATAGTTCGGTGCTGTCTCAGGCTAGAAAGTGACTTTTCCCGTTAATTACACGCAAAAATTTGTATGACACTTGTCACAGTCTAAGTGGCTCATCTGACAATTCAGGAAGTAGACTCCCGCGCTATTATCCACTGCGACAACAACTGGTACACTCCGTTTCACAATCGCGCTTCCACAGGGGCACATTAGGAACAAATTTACATTTCGATTTTCCCTCAAGCCCAATTTGTCACCCTCGAAGAACAAGACGTAGATTCACAACAATAGTCTCGTAAACAGGGTAGCATAACCCTCGCAAACCCAGTGAAAACAGATACTCCAGAACTCATACAGAAGAAACAGAGGGAAAAGAAAACAGCTGGAAGCGAGAGATAGATCGGAGAGTGGGTTCTTCACACTCTCACAGACATTTTTACGGATCCGATTGAAGAATTCGAACTCCATATTCAAAATTCTCAATCCTTGGATCCATTTTGATACTTAAATTTGGTAGTTTTCATTAATTAGGTTTTCGCCTCCTCTGAATCGGGAATGGTGTACATAAAGGGGGTGAATCGTTCGGCGTCGGTGGCGCTGGCACCGGACGGACCGTACATGGCTGCTGGAACTATGGCCGGGGCGGTTGATCTGTCCTTCAGCTCCTCTGCCAATCTTGAAATATTCAAACTTGATTTTCAGTCTGACGATCAGGAGCTGCCAGTGATTGCTGAGTTCCCGAGCTCTGAAAGGTTTAATCGGTTGTCTTGGGGGAAGACAGGTGCTGGTTCTGAAGGGTTCGGTCTTGGGCTTGTTGGCGGTGGGCTTGTTGATGGGAACATTGACATTTGGAATCCTCTTACTCTGATCCGGTAATTCGTTAGTTTTTTTTTTTTTTAATTTTTTAATTTTGTTATTTAAAATTTGATGTATTCGGGATTACTTAAGTATGAATGGGGGCATGCTAGAGCTTTGGAGCCAAGTAAAAACGGAAATTTAGTTTGATACTAGTATTGCAACTTAATTGTCAAAATCTGCCATTTCTTTTGGTTATTCTCTTCAGTACGTTTGGCCCGGTTCATTATTTGCTTTAAAATCTGAGGTTTGTGAAATGACAATCCTTCGTCCCCTAGTGACTGATTTTAGTGGTCTGTCTTTATTTATTTATTTTTTATTTTTATAAGAACAATGTAGAGGAAGCGAAGAACGTACATGGGATTGGGGTTTTATGTGTTTTACAATGATCTAGTATCGCTGTGTTGCACCTGTATTTGCATAGCCATCATTCTTCAAAGTTGGTTTTCATATTGCTTATAAATTGATTGTGTTACATGCTTTCTGAAATAATGAGATGATGAAATGGGGAACTGAACTTTATTAATTTTCTAATTCTGGTCTAGATAGAAGTGGACAGATGATGCAAATAAGAGATGATTTTATAATGGATTTCACTTCTATCTGATTCTGGCCAAATGAAGATAGAATTCTCCTGAATTTCTGATAATATAGTGCAGTTGTTTTGAAATATTGAAGGGCAGGTATATCCTTCAGGGAGAACAGATACCCATAATGGGGAACCTGGAGTTCTCCTTTGATTTGATATGAACTTTTTGATCAAATATTTTGTATTTTTGATTTATTTATGTTTTGGATTGATTTCCTCAGTTCTCAGGCAAATGAGAATGCTCTGGTCGGGCATCTTGTAAGGCATAAGGGGCCTGTAAGTTTTCCATTGCCTTTATGAGCCAGCCTGCAGTTTGCAATTATTCCTTGTTTGTGGAACGTGTATTGATTGCTTGGCATGTTATATTTTTCCTTTGACATTTAAATCTCAGGTTCGAGGTCTTGAATTTAATGCAATTGCTCCAAATCTTCTTGCATCTGGGGCTGATGATGGTGAAATTTGCATATGGGACTTGTCCAATCCTTCAGAGCCTACTCATTTTCCACCTCTCAAGGTTAAATAACCTTCCCCTGACTGTGTTGTTGTGGAATGCCTTCCATTCCTTATTTGAAACTGATAAATGTCTTCATTAACTGTGTGTGTGTGTGTGTAACTTAAAAAATTTCCATCATGTGTAACATGGTTTATATCTTAGTGGAATAAGGCTTTGTTGTTGTTGTTGTGTAACATGGTTTATATGACCATCATCCAGGGTAGTGGCTCTGCCACCCAGGGGGAAATTTCATTCTTGTCATGGAATAGCAAAGTTCAGCATATATTAGCATCAACTTCATATAATGGCACCACTGGTTAGGAAGGATTATCCAAAACTTTGATATTCTGTACCTTTTATTGTTTGAAATACTATATTTTCTTAGATATTTAAAATTTTTTCAGTGGTGTGGGACCTGAAGAAGCAAAAACCAGTCATCAGGTAACTTCCTTGTAATTACTTGGTTGGTCATCTCTCACTTGTTTACCTGAAGTAGTTTGGTATTATATTCTGGAAGTATATTCATCATAACTTGGTGTATCATATGTGAACTGACAGCTTTTCAGATTCAGTTCGAAGGCGGTGCTCAGTTTTGCAATGGAATCCTGATGTTGCTACTCAGCTTGTTGTTGCATCAGATGAAGATGGTTATCCTTCTATTAGGGTTAGACTTTGCTTATTATTGTCTTTCCTTGTTTAGGAGGATATCATGTGCTCATCCCTTGTGAATATTTTGACACAGCTTTGGGACATGAGGAATGTAATGACACCGGTAAAGGAGTTTGAGGGACACAGTAAAGGTAATGACTGCTATTGATGAAATAATGTTGTCTTTTTGCATTTTTAATATGTTTAAATTTGATAAATATTTGTCTGGCTTTATTTTATTCCTGTGTTCTTGTGTCGCCACCCACTGTTTCTATTGCTTTGTTGACAATTTATTTCTCAAAGCATGAAGAGGTTGTATCAGTAGAGTGGGAATTTAATTCCAAACAAGTTTCTGTGTAGATAATTAATGTCTGTTTATGATTGCACTGAGTCTCCTGATGTGCTTATGAACTTTTGGCGCCTCAATAATTTTGAGAATGTACTCATTTTGTCTTCAATGGAGTTCATCATACAATCAATATGTATTTTTGAAGTATAGATTCAATGGCAAAGCTTTTGATTGACTTCTGCTTGATTTGGCAACATACATTAAATCTGGAAAACTTGGAATGCTGTTGCTTATTAGAGATTATACATAGGAAATTTCACTGGATGATGACCAATTTAAGTCGGCTGAGTTGTAGTTTTATTTGAGAGAAATGTACTCTGATTTCTTCTTTGGTTTAAGCAAATTTCGTGGATCTCCCTTCTGGTTTCAAAGGTTTAATGATATTATGCAGACCTCCCTCTAATTTCAAATGTATGCCCTAACCTTTCATGTAGTTTCAAAACCTACAAAGACCTCCCCTAAAAGATAAAAATGTGCTACACTTGAACCGAAATATAAATTTTGCGTTAGCCATGGTTTAGCCGTTAGAGCTTATTCAAAACTCATCATTGACTGAAAATGCTTAGGATATTCCATATTTTTTTATTTGAACCTCATGGTCATCTTTGTTCCTATTATCAATGGAAAATTCCAATTTGGATTTAAATGTAGCACCTTTTTTTATGTTTGAAGGGAGATGCATAATTTAAGTAAATTGTAGGGGAGATCAGACTATTTTCTCTTAATTTAATCTACATTTAGCTTGTGGTGGCAGATCCCTTGTGCTAGACCCCCTCCAATATGCCTATGTTGAGTCCTCTTAGTCTTTAGAACAGGAAGAAAAAACTTGAGCATAGTTTAAGTGGAGATAGAAATACTATGGATTTAACTTTTGATGTGAACTACATGTTGATCCTCATTTTTTAATTCATGCACAAAGTATTTCTCGCATGAATTAGAGATGTAGAGAAGGGAAACCTGAGTCTTTTTAAGCCTACTCATTTCTTGGTCTAGTTGCTTCTCTGCTTATCATGGGACTATTGGATCAAAAGCATGGCACTATTAGATGTTTTCCCAAACCCTGGTGTTGAACACAATGTCAATGATGCTTTCAGACATTGCATGGCTTTGTTAGCTTTATAAGACTTCTTTGACTGCAAATTGTTCATGGTATCAGACTATCAGGCATGTGATGTTGTGTATTGTTTTAGAAGTTAGATTTGGTTCCCCCTCCTTCGTTGTTGCACTGTGGCTACTGCTATCTGAGCACGAATATTGTACTTTGGGAAGAAGTCACTTTCTAGTTGAAATTAGTGATTTCATGTTAGCAAGTCTGCTATTTTGGGTGCTTTATATTCTGGCCATTTGTTGTGGAGCTATGCACACTATACTTTGAATTGAGTAAAACAATTTTTCGTCCTTGTGAAATTTGCTTTTTCTCACTTGCATCTCTATGAAGTATTTTGTGACAATTTTGTCTTGGTGATATATTTTGTCCCTTTGCTAGCGTCCATATCAAGATTAATTTGTTCAATTTTGTCCCTCTTGCGATGGAATTAGGCAAATTAATATTTTATAGGGACAAAATTGATATAGAATATTTCACGAGGATGGAAGTAAGAAAAAAAATGAATTTCACAGGGGTGAAAAAGAGGGTTTACTCTTTATAATTTAAGTGTAGCTGAACTGCTTTTGTTTCCTGAATCTCCCACTCTAGGTGTAATTGCAATGTCTTGGTGTCCCAATGATAGCTCTTATTTGGTTACCTGTGGCAAAGACAGTCGAACTATTTGCTGGGACACAATATCTGGAGAGGTGGTGTTTGCAATCCTCCCCTCCCTCTTTTTTTAAATTGGGTAAATTACACTCACCTTTCCTAAGATCAAGTGTAATTACAATCACACTCCTGCTTTCAGAAATATACATTGACCTCTCTTACCTACTTCCCTTTCTCTCTATTTTAAACATATTTTTCACCTCCTCTGCTCCAGAAAAATGAGGGAAGCAAGTGTATATTTTTTGAAATAGGAGTGGGTGTAATTAGATTAAACCTCAAGGGTGGTGAGTGTAATTTATCCTTTTAAATTTTGCTTGATAAATTTGTGATTACCTGATGTCCTTTTTTTTCCCTTCCATTATTGGGTACAGATTGTATGTGAATTGCCATCTGGGACCAACTGGAACTTTGATGTTCACTGGTATCCTAAGATACCTGGAGTTGTATCAGCATCTTCATTTGATGGAAAAATTGGCATCTACAATATGAATGTACGTGTTTGTGCTTCTGGTGGTTGCTGTCTGTTTACTAGATTTTGCTTTGCATGTATGGAAAAATGTGTGAAATAATTTTGTTTTGATTAAGGAGGATAATAGTGGACCAGAAATTTGATGAAGTAACACAAAATGAATCAACTGAAATGGGATATGTGATGTGCTTAGGTAGTGTTTATACTGCATTTATGAATTGATATAATTCTTTGCTCTACAAGTGCATATTTTAAAATGACTTCTTTGTCATCATAAAATTATGATTCTGAGATAATTTTTGCTATAGTAATAATTTTTTTGTCTCACTGTTGCATGTTTCCATTCAATTGTCCTCCACTTCCATCCTCTTGGAAAGTCCATGAGATTTTGAATACAATAAACTATGAGAAATAATCATTAAAATCACAAATTAGTGTGACTGCAACAGTCTAGTCTATACCAATTATATTGTAGGTGACTGAATCTTAACATTGTGAAAACTGTTATTTTCTTGTTTGCCTTTGTGTTTCTATATTTTTGTTCATTTCAAATCTTTTCATCCTTCAGTTTAAATTTCTCTGGAAGGACATCAGCATTTTCTATAACAGTCGTGTGAGACTTGGGTTGCCTTATATCTGTTATATTATGTATAAAAAGCTCAGAAATTGGAATAGACTAGTGAAATTTTGGGAACAAAATTTTGTATTGCATGGTCTCATTGTATGGTTTGTGTAATATCTTTGCAGATTGTGTCCCTTAAGATAATTCTATATGCTATATTATTAATGTTATATTTATAATTGCTTGCAGGGTTGCAGTCAATATCGAGCTGCTGAACATGATTTTGGTGCAGGTGACTCATTTGTTTCCAATTTCTATGTTCGTAAGATATACACTTGGAGGTCATATGCATGACAGGATCACTTATCTGGTCGATATTATGACTACCTTTTTTTATAAGCATTGTTTATTTCATGAAAACAGTGCGTTCTTGAGTTTGGAAATTGGTTTTTGGAGAAGGAAAAAAGAGAAGAGTGGGTGCCTGCTGCGCCTGGGGGGGTGGATAAATGTTTCTATGCTTTATTGTAGTATTCCTTGATATGAGACGGTGTGTGATGCCATCTCTAAATGTGATATGTCCATTCTGTTCAGCGCCTCTTAGAGCTCCAAAATGGTATAAACGCCCTGTTGGTGTGTCTTTTGGCTTTGGAGGGAAGCTTGTATCATTTAATACCAAGTCATCTGCTGGGGCTTCAGAGGTAAAGTTTGGAATTCTGCGACATCCTGAGTTATTCCTTTTATGTTCTTAGACGTACAGTTGACTTCATGCAATCTGTAATTTAACAGGTTTATGTTCATCACTTGGTGACTGAAGATATTCTAGTGAGTCGTTCATCTAAATTTGAAGCTGCAATACAAAATGGAGAAAGGTCTACTATGAGGGTTTTATGTGATAAAAAATCTCAGGAATCAGAGTATGTTCTCTTCATGTCTCATGTTGTTCTGTCATATAAGGCTACTGCATTTGTTGCTTACTTTTATTGTTATAACAGAATGGAGGATGACAGAGAAACATGGGGCTTCTTGAAGGTGATGTTTGAAGATGATGGGACTGCACGAACTGAACTACTTACACATCTTGGTTTCTGTGTACCTGATGAAACAAAAGACACTGTTCAAGATGTTCTTACTCAAGAAGTTAATGCTCTTGGACTCGAGGATACATCTGTTGATAGAGCAGGACATGCGGCTACTGATGGATCCACTGCTTTTCCTCTGGATAATGGGGAGGATTTCTTCAATAATCTTCCTAGCCCCAATGCTGATACACCTGTATCTACTTCTGGTGATAAGTTTGTTGTTCCAGATAATGCTAATGGTTCAGAGAAAATTAATGAAGAGTTGGAAATGGAAGACAGTATTGATCCCTCATTTGATGACAGTGTTCAACGTGCATTAGTTCTTGGGGATTACAAGGCGGCAGTTGTTCAATGCATATCTGCAAATAAGTGGGCTGATGCTTTAGTTATTGCTCACGTTGGTAATGCTTCATTGTGGGGGAGTACAAGGGATCAATACCTCAAGATAAGCCATTCACCATACCTAAAGGTAGCTAACAATTGCATTGGACCCACAATCAAATTTCATAAATGCCATTTCATATATCAATTGACATTTTAAATATCCAATTCTTTTTAATTATTATTATTATTATTTTTTGGGGTTCATTTCCACTTACAGACTGTCTCAGCAATGGTTAGCAATGATCTCATGAGCCTTGTGAACACTAGGCCTTTAAAATTATGGAAAGAAACCCTTGCTCTCCTTTGTAGTGTAAGTCCCCTTTCCTTTAGAATAGTTCCATTGTTTATGATTTTTGAAGTGTTTATTGCATTTTTTGCACCAACCTTTGCTAGATGATTTTTAAATTGATCTAAAGTAAATGTGAAGTTACCTGAGAAACCTTTTGCAGTTTGCTATCATGTCAGGATCTTTCTTTAGGTTTCTCTAAAGTCTATTTTCTTTCTTTAAAGTATATATCATATTTTGACTTGGTACATTTTGAAAGCCAAGCATAGATTCTACATCAAATTACACATTTAGATTTATTATATTATTGTAATATTGCTCTGATAGCAGTGATACAGCAATGATGGAATCAAATTTCTTGATTTAGATGGGTACACCCTTCATCTCTCTACTTTTGGTGTACCGTCAGCTACAAATTCTCAGCATAGAATTTTGGAGTAGTTTAAAAAGAAATTTGGTGCAAGAAATAAGTTTTGGCTATCTGTTATCTTATTTATAAAGGAACTCTTCCTGTTGCGTCCAAATGACAGTTTGCTCAGAGAGATGAATGGACAATGCTCTGTGACACACTTGCTTCAAAACTCATGATGGCTGGAAATACTTTAGCTGCAACTCTGTGTTATATATGTGCTGGAAATATTGATAAAACTGTTGAAATTTGGTCAAGGAGTCTGCAGACTGAGCATGAAGGAAAATCTTATGTTGACCTTCTTCAAGTAAGATGATACTCTTATCATAATTGAGTTTGATATAGCACTTAAGATTATAGATATTGCGGGTGGAAAGTTGATAAAAGTTTATGTGTTAGGATTTGATGGAAAAGACTATTGTTCTTGCCTTAGCAACTGGGCAAAAGCAATTTAGTGCATCCTTGTGCAAGCTTATTGAAAAATATGCTGAAATTTTAGCAAGTCAAGGGCTATTGACTACTGCAATGGAGTATTTAAAACTTCTGGGTTCTGCTGAGCTGTCACCTGAACTTGCAATCTTAAAAGATCGAATTGCTCTTTCTACAGAACCTGGTGAGCATTTGGCTTGAAGTGTTTTAATTGGCATTCTAGTGATTAGAAAGTGACCTTTGTCCTACTTTTTATTGGTGTATACTTTTAACTATCAGCATTTGCATTTCAATAATGAAGTGAATATGATTCCAGATCTGAATTTTATGTTATGATTTAACGTGTCTTGTGGTTTAACATTGCTTCTGTAACTGTGCAGTTCACACAAATTGCTCTATAGGAGAGACAATGTAATAAATAATTGAACTCTTGTCAATTTCTATCATTTTAGTCCACATTTTTCTTGTATAGGAAAAACATTTTATTTTGTTCTGTTTTGTCTTGCTTGTTATTCTTTTTACTCAATTGTTGGTCTGCACATGTATTTGAATATGTTGAGAAAATAATTAGGGTTTTAGAGAAGGGAAAAGTAGAGAGAGGTTAAGGAGAGTAGAGAGAAAACTGATATATTATTGAAATATTTATATAAAACTTAACCCTAATGCTCTATTTATATAGAGCTACTAAGAAACATGAAGATTTTAATACCCATAATTTTGGGTAAAAGGCAAGCCCATAATATAACCTAGATGTAATTATTAATATTACTCTCTAACAGAATAGATTGTTTCCTTAATTGATGCTCATGGCATGTGGTACTTCTAACTGTAGGCTAAGTTCTGTTGGGCTACCATGGTCCTTGTTTGCCCTTTTGAAACAGCTAAAATGATGCTGGATTATTATTATTATTATTATATATTTTTTTTGAGTTATGTATCTGTACACTGATGTTATTGAAAATTCTTACAAGATAGGCTTTTCCATCTATTGGGGGGGGGGGGAGAACTGTTACAGGACAACTTTTGTATTGACTGTAACCTTTGCTTTTATAAGAAGAATTGTCATTAAACAAGGGTGACAAACAAGTACTTTGGCTGATGATAAGGAAATATTATCATGTGTTCTCTTATAATACTATGGATAAGGGAAGTGTTCTGAGGAAAATATGAACATGTAAAATAATGGGGCAGCAAGAGATGTGGGAGAAAGATGCCACTAAAGGTGGTCATTTTGTTCTGGTTTGAAAATTTGTACAGAGTATTCTTATTCATATTAATCATTTGCTCCTCCTCCTTCTTCTATTTTTACCCCCTCTCTGTTGAGGTGATGATAATTTTTTTGAACATTAGTCCATAATAACTGGTTGTAGGTGTTGGACAAGCATTATAGTTATTTTGATATTAATTGATTCTAGATGGCAAAGATCTCTTTATAGATGCATGTGCCAGCTGTCTTATATTTCCTTTGTTGCTGGAATGAAGCTTTACAAAATTCTCTAGCTCTAGTTCCTTTTTATCATTTGTTAAATTTTGGTTGCAGAGGAAAACTTCAAGGCTTCAGGTTTTGAAAATTCTCAATCACAAGATGGATCCTTATATGGGGTTGATAATTCCAATTATAATAGGAATTATTATCAGGTATGTATATTTTGCATTTGTCATTTGATACGCAAAATATAATTTCTTGCTGCTATTGGACATTGATATCTTGTACTGCTTGTTCACTAAGGAATCGCCACAAACACAAATGCAGCACGGCAGTCTTGCAAGCTCATATGGTGGGAACTATCAACAATCATTTGATCCTTCGTATGGAAGAGGGTATACTAGTCCTTCCCCATATCAGCCTGCCCAGCAGCCCAGTATATTTCTTCCACAACAAGCTCAGATTGCCCAGGTATTTGAAGTTGTTCTATCAAAAGGAACAGTTGTGGTTTATTGCTCGTAAATTCTTAATTTGAGTGGGTTGTTTAAAGTCCAAACCTTGTGAGTTCCCATGAAAATACACAAAGTGTTCCTTTTACAGCTTATTTGGATTGTGGGGGATTGAGTGGGGAAAGAGAGGGAAAAGAAAGCATCATTTTGATCTCTACCTTTTTGCCTTGCCTGGGAGTTTTTCTATAGGTAAAGGAAATCAAGGTTAATCCTCTGAAGTCCCTTTACACTAACTTTTTCCCAACTCAACAGTTCTTGGAGAGTCTATTAAAAAGTGTATTGTATGATTTTCATTCATTTAATCCCATTTTAGGTATTTTTAAGCATCCAAACAAGGAAAGATACATCACTTATCTTAATCCCCATTCCCTGGTCCCTTGTGGTTTCCATTCTTCTTGTTTTCCTTCATTCCTCTCCAACAAACTTACAAAAGCCCTTATTGTTTTTTGAGATTGAGGAAAATGCAAGGGGAGGAAAGAGAAATTGAGGGTTATCTTTCCAGTTTTAGTTTATTAGTGTTGCATTAGTGTTTTGGTGGGAAAAAAAGTGAGCCCTCTAAAATATATATTTATATAAAATTACAGTTGCCTCCATCTACATTTCATGAGATACTAAATAAATTGTGAAGAGGTGTAATTTCATTAAGATTAATTTATCTTTAGTGATGGTTAGACAAGGAATATAGCAATTTGCAAGAAGTTTGTCTTGGGATTTGAATACTTACTCAAACAGTGATGACCATTCGTATAGTTTCCTTTAGGGGTGGAATCAAACCGGGTTGAGTCAAGTATCAAGTGTTTGAGCTAGGCCCGAATGTGAAATTCACAAACTTGAGTTTGACACACTGAGTTAACAGTCAATTAGTGTACTTGGGCTTGAGCTTGACTAGAAATATGAAGCTTGGCTTGACTTATTTTTTATAACTTTTTTAAGATGAATATATTTTAGAAATTTTGTATAATTTTAAAATAAAAATAAAAATATTTATTCCCTAACATTATATAAATTTGAGTGGCTTGAAAGCCAAATGAACTGTGAATGAAACAATTTGAGCTTTGGCTCGATTAATAAATGAGCTAGCTCACATGCTTGAATTCAATATTATCAAGTCATGAATTGATCAAGTTTAGGCCCAAAGGATCTTGCCCTCTGAGCTACTCAACTTGATTGCCACCGCTAGTGAGTGTTGATTGAAATTTAAAATGTTCAAGACTTTCCAATATGGAGTTGATTTTATTAATTTGTAAATTTTGGAGGGAGGTTGATGTAATTTTTAGAAGTAAATTTCTATCAGATGTTTTTTAATAGTAAATAGAGGTATGGATTTTCTTCTTCTTTATTTTATTTTATTTTTTTTTTGGTGGAGGAATTTCTAGTATTTATTGCTAGGCTTTTATAGTGATTCATTCCCAGTGTGGGATTTTTTTTTTTTTTTTTAATTTAATATTTGGGTGATGAAGAATGCCATGTGCTTTAGAGCTTCAGATAATTAAAGTGCTTATTCTGGACAAAAGTGGATTTCTTTGTTTTCATGTATTATTACATTTTAGTTTAAATAACTTTCTCTGTTGTAGCCAAGCTTCCCTGTGGCTCCTGTCACTGAGCCTCCTGTGAGACCTTTTATTCCATCACCTGCTCCTGTGCTAAGAAATGTGGAGTATCAGCCTCCCACATTGGGTTCTCAGCTGTACCCTGTCAGTGAATCATTTTTATATCAAATTACTTATTTGAGCAATTTTAAATTATAAAGAATTTTTGTCACTGCTTCATTGAAAACCCATCTTCCTTCATTTCAGGGAGCCTCCAATCCGCTCTATCCATCTACACCTCCTTTGAGTGCGTCGCCACCCCCTGTGACATCTCAAATGGGTGTCATTGGTGTCCCAAAACCGCCACAGGTTGCAGTGCCCCACACAAATCCTAGGGGCTTCACATCCGTGTCCAATTCTGGTGTTGTCCAAAGACCTGGGATGGGATTAATGCAACCTCCCAGTCCTTCTCAAGCAGAACCTGTACAACCAGTTGCAGCACCATCTGCCCCACCACCTTCTGTGCGGACAGCTGATACTGCCAATGTACCTGGTAACTCAATTTTTTTTTCCCCTCTCCTCTTTAGCACTTGAATTTTGTGTCTTACTAGAAGGACGTCAATATACATGGTTTTTCGCTTTTACGAGACCAAATCCCATCTGCCAATTTGACTTGTTGAAGGATTAGCTAGAAGGCTTAAATATTTTCCTAATAAATGATAGTTGTAGGTGTGTTGTGAAAATTTTCAAGTAATCAACAGATGTCTGAAAAAATTGGAATGTGATTTCAGGCTTTAAATATTTTCCTAAAAACTGATAGTTGTAGGGGTGTTGTGAAAATTTTCAAGTAATCAACAAATGTCTGAAAAATTTGGAATGTGATTTCAGATTATTTTTTTGTGCGCGCGTGTGCACAATCTTAAAAAGATGATCTACAAAAAAAAAATCTTAAAAAAAAATGAGAATTATGATTGGGTTGGCACGCTATAGATGCATACCATGCTAATAACACAGTGTTATTGCAAAAGTAAAGAAATTATGATATTCTTAGTTTCCTTTGCTGAAATTATTTGTCTTCATGTAAAAACCTTGTGGCAATTCACTACCTCTGGTCTAAGCTCTGCCTCTTTGACTATGCTGCCAGTGCATCTAAAGCCTATTGTCGCGACATTTACAAGGCTTTTTAATGAGACATCAGAAGCACAAGGAGGTTCAAATGCAAATGCAGTTAAAAAACGGGAGATAGAAGACAACTCAAAGAGACTTGGCGCGTTGTTTGTCAAACTGAACACTGGGGACATCTCCAAAAACGCTGCTGATAAGCTTCTTCAGCTGTGTCTTGCATTAGACAAAGGTGACTTCGTTTCTGCCTTACAGATTCAGGTGGGTAAATTGAAGATTAACGTATTAACGAAGTTGTGTATACAAAAGCAATTCAATCTTCATTCCATTATGTACATATATATTTTAATTTTTTTTCTTTTGCAGGTACTTCTTACCACTACCGAGTGGGATGAATGCCAGTCATGGTTGGGTGTACTTAAGCGGATGATCAGGACGAGGCAGAGTATGAGATGAAGTTGAGATGGTATAGTGCTTTATAAGATACTTGTCTCTGACTTGTGGTGAATTTTCGTGCGGTCAGTTTCTTATATGTGCTGATCCTTTCATCACGGTACACAAAGTAACCTTCTCTAAATTGAAGCTGCAGGGTTTTGAAGTGTTTGCTATTCTCTTCTATAATTTCTTGAAGTGTCTGCTCACTTTTATTGAGGCTAATGGTAGTTTTCAGGGCATTAGAGAAGCACTTTAGCGGGATTTTTATGTTCAATATTTGGTAATATGAAGAACAGTGTCTCATCATTTTTGTTCTTGTTCTTGTTTTGTTTTTTTTTTGTTTTTTTGTTTTTCCGGAGCTCCGAAGTCTATAGATGTTACTTTTGTTTTTGTCAAGCCCTCGGTACATTGGTGCTTTGTCAGTTATAGGTTGATCGTATAACTTTTTTTTTTAATTGTACCTGCATAGTCATCATATGATAATTTATATGATCGTTATAGAAGTGAACAATGTAATTTTTTTATTTAGATTATACATGTTCAATTTTCTAAGGCAGTTTGTGTTTACATTAAGGTTAAAATGATATGTGGTAGTCTACAATTTCTCTTTCTAATTAGATTCTTATATTTTAATAATTTTGAATTGGAAACTTGAGATATAATTTTGTTTCTAATTAGATATTTGTCGTCAAAATCTAAGCATAACTCCATTAATAAAAAGTTGCCGACTTGTAACTTGATTCGTACAATTTTGTCCTTTGTAACAAGTTCAATATAGAGAAATTTTATCTTCTATCCTCTGTAGCTTGTTGACGTAATTCTCTGAAGAAACTGAGGCCGTGTGTATTTCTGGAGCCACAGTTGAAGGATGTTGCCCTCAGAATTGTCTTAAGAAAAGGTTTAAATGCATTGTCATCTCCTGATCTCCATAATTTATAAATCAGTTAATTCTGATTCTCTTTAATTTAATACACTGATTTTAGGCTCCTTAAAAACTTTAAATTACAACTCGTCTTAATGTCAACTCTATGAGAAACAAAAATGATCTTCTAAGTATTTCCCAAAAACAAAATGATATTAGAACTGTTCTAAGTTTGAATTTATTTGTAAGAATCTAAATAGCTAAACCGACTTGCGCGCTAAGGAATGATATTTTGAATTGGAGAATCAAGCTGAACCGACGTACGCGCTAAGGAAGCGAGAAAGTGATTGCTGTGGGTCAATTCTTAACAAACGCGTCTTCTTTTCATACTTTTCTGTTGGTCAAGTTATTGTGTACCCCATCTTTCAGGGATAGGTACTTTATCTGTTCTTATCTGAGACTTTCTTGGTTTTGGTTTGCTGTTGCTATCGTAGTTGTTTCATTAAGATATAAAATTTACAAATTAAAATTAAGCACATACAATTTATTACTGCTTTTCATATTGGTAAATTTTTATTTTCACGTCATCCATCCATTTGTGAATTTGTTTAGGGTTAGTCTATAGTCTATGAGTATGAATAAACATTGACACGTGCTAGGAAAAAAGCAGCGAGTTTTTACAAGGCAAAAGTAACAAAATTTGCAACTTTTTTATAAAATGTGGCAATTTTATTTTTTTAAAAAAATGCAAATTTGCGCGGATTTTATATGCAACAAATACATAAAAAGTTGTGTGACAAAAACAACTTGTAACAAAAAATCTTTCAAAAACGATTTTGGATAACTTATAAGATATGTGAAAAAAAAAAAGGTTCTAACAAACATTTTTCAAAAACGATTTTGGATAACTTATAAGATAGTATCTAATAATGCATATTGATGAAGAATTTGTTTGTAACAAATGCCATTAATTTTTCTATGATTTTCAAATACATTTCTTTTCATTATTGATATGAAACAACAATTGCAATTTAATTAAATTAAAGTAGGAAATAGATCTATAAAATATAGTATAGTATTAACTGCCCATGTCTTATTCTTTCATTATTAAGTCTCTCCACATATTTAAAATCTATGCAAATTGTTTTTCCTATTAAATCTCATCACTTAACTTCAATTTACTGTTTTAAGTTTTTTCTACTAGTTTGTTTTGTTAAACTTTTCTTTGTGGGATCAACACCTCAATTTATACTGAAATAGTCATAATATATTTTGATCGTAATTAGCTTAACATTTTTATTATTAGAAAAAATGCTTGTTTCATACATCAATTAACATCCTCCATAATTAATTTAGATCTAATAATTCAATTTTTAAATTCTTTTAGAAATGTTTGACTGCACTTTTGCTTAAAATATTTCAACGATCAATTATAAATTAAAATTTTGATTAAACTAAAAACTTCTCAAAGAGCTTTTGTTTTAATCAAGAATATAAATAGAGAAATATTAAATTTTGTACTTAGATTAATCTTATTTTTTCTTGCGTAATTTTAATCTAATTACATATCCTGTTGTTTTATGTAGCAATTTAACACTTAAAAATGTTTTTGTACGTTATCTAAATAAGAATATATGTTCTATAATATCAATGCTCCAATAATTACCAAAAAATAAATTCTCTATAATCGATTTTTTTTAAGCATTTTTAGGAGATCTAATGGACTTGTGATATATGACGTTGAATTTCTGAATGAGGGTGTACGAAATCTAACCCTTTGTTCGACATAACCAAGAATAATATTTCATTTTATTTTCAAATAATTTGTTTAAATGGTATTTGACTTTATGTAAAATCAAATTTTATTTTATTTCATTTATAATTCTTATTTTAATTATATTTGTGCTATTATGAAATCTATCTAATTTAGCAAGAATTTCATTAGAATTCATTTAATTTGACCTAAAAAAAATATTATATACAATATTTACTCTCTTTTTAATATTATATTTATCATGATACTATTAAAATATACTTTTTAATTCAATTCCATGCATTTTTCAATACATATCAAACAAAATAATTCATTGACAAACAAATTAAAATAATTATTTTTCACAAAGTTTCCAAATAGGATAACTTATTAAATAAATTGAAATTATTTCTATTGAAATGAAATGAAATGAAATGGAATCGATTTTAGAAAAGTTGCATGCCAAACAAGATTTAAAAGATACACAGAAACCACATAACATATTTTAATTGGAAGGGATTGTAATTCCTGATAAAAATCCAATAGGCAAGATTTTATAGATTTATGCTAGGTAGTGACTATTGGTAGACAATAAGTAGAAATACATATTTTTACTAGTAAAATTATTTATTGGTTTTAGTAGAAGAAAATTCTATTAGAAGTCACTTACAAAAATCTTAGAAAATTAGAAATATTGAAGATCCAAGGTTGATAAAGTTTGAGAATGATTAAATATTTTTACTCGAGAGCATCCTAAAATAATCTTAAGGTGGCAAAAAATGTAAATTTGCCCTCACTTTGATGGAAATAGATGTTTATATGGGGAAAAGAGGGAATTTGATTTAATTTAAGGACCTTAGGATAATATAACTTGATTTTAGGACATTAGAGCAATTTTTAATTAGTTTAGCATTTATTAGCAAGTTGATGGAGGACTATAGCAAAACTTGGGCACAAAAAAAAAAAATGGAATATGAAATATTCTATGTCATGTGTTCATATGATAAGATTAAAAATAAAATATACTAGAAATTATGCTTCAAATTGAATATTTTTAGTATCATCCTATTTTAAGATAAGCTTAAAGATAGAATATGCTTATAATGATGCTTAGAAATGAATATTCCTTGCATCATTCCATTTTAAAGATAAGCTTAGAAGGGAATATATTGAAAATGATGCTTAAGTAAGAATATTCTTTGCATCATTATATTTTAAAGATAAGCTTAGGAAAGAATATGTCAATTACAATACTAATGAATATTATGTTTAGATATGAATATTCAAAGCATATATGCTAATATAATAAGTTCAAATAAGAATATTATCAGGAATTATGCTAAATTGATAAGCTTAAGACAGAATATTTGATGAATCATACTCATTTTTTCTCTTATAAATAAGGGAGTTTTAGCTCATTTTCTCCTAAACAAAACAAGAGTTCCCTATAATTAGAGAGGGAATTAGAGAGAAAAAAATGTTATTCTTGAGTGTTCTTGGAAGCTTGTATAACTTATTTCATAGTTAAAGATGGATGAAAAATGATGTTCCAAGTACTTAAAAACATGATTGAAAATATTTTGGTGTTTTTCAATAAAAAGTTGTATTAAAACTTGACTTTTTGAGAAAATATGATACTTTCTTTGATATGGTTTGATAAGTGGTTAAAGTATTAAGTAGTGTAATATGTTTGATTATGAAAAAAAGTTTCAAAATGTCATTTAAATGTTTATTTTCAAACATGGAAATTTTTTCAAAATTTTCACAAAGAATTACATATAAAAGGCATTTGTAAAAACCAAGAAACACATTTTGAGGTGTTTTAATAATTGGATGTGTGGGTAACTTGTGAAACTTGTTTTAAGCTTGAAAAAGATTGGAATATGAAGTTTAAAACCTTTACTTTAATTCTAGAAATTTTGAGAAAAATTTACTAAAGTTTGTTATTCTAAATGAAATTTCTAAGCATAAGAATGTTTGTTGAAACCTAGTGTGGTTTGGTGACTTTTTTTCTTAGCCTTTGGATGTTAATGTGTAGTGATATTATGTAGTTTTAATCAATGTTTTAGAATCTAGCCTAACCATTGACCTAATAAGGTGAACGAGTCAGGATTGGACCGGTTCAATAAGATGGTCGAACTAATTGTTGTATCTCTATATATAATAAATGATATATTACATATATGCATATACTTTATTAATGTATTTCTAAGATAATAAATAAATATTAATCTTGCGACAATTACATTAATCATTTAACACAATTTTGATTTAAATAAAATGCAAATGACAAATTTTTTTCTCTAATTAAAATTACTTTCACATAAGTCTTAATTTTTTTCATTTAATAGTCATTGTAAATGACAAAAATATTAATTTATAACAAAGGTTATTCATCTTGATCCTTATAATTTACCAAGAATCAAGAAAGATTTTTTCCTTTTGAAATTCTTGAATTTAAATTTAGGAATTTTAAAACTTTGTTATCCATTTTTATCAAAAAAATTAACATTTTTCTATTTTTGAACAATTGAGAAAATTTCAAAAAAGAAAACTATGATTACTAACCTTTTAAATTCAATATCTTAAAGAATGTATTTTATTTATCTTGCTACAAATGTAAAATAAATTAGTTTTCAATAGTTTTTTTTTCCTTTTTACATTATACTTTATTAATTAAGGCTTCCTTAATTTTTTTCTTTCCTATATTGGAGCTTCAAGTTGGATTGAAGTTAAATTCTATCAATTTGTTAAAAAAAAATAAACTAGGTGGATGGGTTGATTGGGTCATTGGTTCAACCACAAGTTTTTTTAGTTAGATTGGACCAAGCCTAATTTTTTTTTGGCAAATTTGGGTTCTTAGGTTATATCATCTCATTTTTAAACTTATATACCAGTTTAATTAGTTAAACTAGTTGAGCTAGTCCAGGTTTCAAAATAATGGCATTAACACTACTCAGTGACATGCTTAGATGCTTGATAGTGTTCTTACTTATTAGAACGACACATAAAGTAGAGGATCAAATTTACTTAGAAATAGAAGTTATGGAGTTTGGAAAATCTAAGTTAAGAACTCTACAATTCTATTAAACAAACCTAAGTTTAGTGATTATATTAGAATTATATTTTTCTTGTCTAATAGCATATCAATATGCTAAAGTATGCTCGAATGGTGATAGAAATTCTATGAAAAAAATGGACTTGCTCCATTGGTTTCATGGTGAAATTGTAAGATTACTGCTTGAATATTGCTATGAATTGTTCTATGGCTTATATATGAACTAACATGTTCAAATGTGAAGATATTTATGAACAAAGCTCCATATGAGGAGCTCTTAAAAGTGATACAATAACATTTGAATGAAAGTATTGATAATGCTATGGTCACTAGAAAAGTGACGAGATAGACTTATAAATTTCTTTTGTTAGATTATGAAAAAATTTCTCTTATTAGATTATTTTCATATTTTCGTTATGACTTTAGATGACATTTTAACCCTCTTTTGTTTATGTGAAATGGGCTAATAAGAATCCCATATAAAATTGATTTTATGTCGTGTGTGAAATTATGACTATAACCTAGATATAGGCTTTTATACCTATTTGATATTATTGGCTTGAATACCATATGTGACATGATTTTGTGACTATAAGACTTTGAGGAAGGTTATGGAAATTGGCATGGTGCCTTGTGTTTTAAGTCACACAGAATGACATGAGGTAAATAGGGAGGTATAAGATTGGGACATGCTTAGGTAAGGTTAGTTATAAGTAATAAGGAGAAACCTTTTATGCCTCTATGCTATTTGATAGTTATGTTAATATTTATATTCTCTTATGATTGAATTATGTGACTAAATTATATCTTACCTAAGTGTTTAATAGTGCAGTATACAAAATTGCCTAATGAAGAATATTTTCTAGTAAGAAAGGTTTTTAATATATGTCTTGTATGTAAATGTTATTAGGATTAAAATTGATAAGAAAATTTGTATGATAGCTATCTCATTGAGTAATTTTATTACCCACTTTACTTATAGATATACTTTTCAAATACTCTACCATTGATGATATCCTTTGAAATTGTTCATATATGGTGGCATGATTATGAAATTGTTTATAGGAGGTTCAGACTTGAATGTTGCTTTTAGATAAATATAGATGTACGTTTATTTGAAATTGACTATGCCACAAATTTTTTTTACTTTAGACCTTGAAGCATTAGTAGGAGCCTCTACACCAATATTACCAACCATAGCACTAATATTAGTAGGTGATTCATCATACTTTCTAGAATATGAAAACTCTACTACCCTTGATTTTGAAATAGGCTTCATTAACAGTTAGTTGGTTGATAACTATTATACTTATTTATTTTTAAAATTATTTGACTCATTTTATATTTGTATAACTATTTTACTTTAACAATTGAGTTACTGCTTAATCCAAGTACTTTTGCATAGTTATGAATATATGATGCATATTATTGAACATATATGGCTTTGATATTATTTTGATTATCTTATGGTTTTTACAAATGTGATTTTGTATAGCAAGTTGGTTCATATGAAATTTTACAAGGAAAATAAAATTGATTTTCATTTGCATTAAAGGTAAATTTATGTTTCTGAATTTGGAAGTGTTTATTCAAAAAATAGATAGCTATTTATTTTGAAAGAGACTTATTTCGAAAAAAAATATTTCAAACTCGATTTCTCAACTTGATGTTATCTCTAAAGTATTTTAAAGTAAAATAGAATCTTTTAATTTTCTAAGTTTATTTAACCTGATCTTATTCTATTATATTTGTTTCATGGTTTGAACTTTTATTTTTAGGAGGAAACTTGATTCATTTTAAAGATCCAGAAAAATATTTCAAGGTATTTTTGGTCTCTTGAGAAAATGGCATTCCAAAGAAAGTTTTATCAATCTATTCTTGGATCTTTTTAATTTCTATTTGACAAGTCATCCTTTTTAAAATAATTCTTGAAAAACTATTGTTAAGATGCCATTACAAAAGTAGTAGTTATTTTCTAATAAAAAGATATATTTTTTTGATATCACTCCCTTAATGCTTTACATTTTCTAAATTAATTATGCTCCAACTATTTTTTAATAAGAAAAGAAAGCTCCTATTGTTTAACTTGGACTTTAACTCCAAAAGAAATCACTATATTTATGATTTCAAAAATTCCTTTATAAAGAAAGAAAAAGAGTTCAAGTGTTTTCTAATTTAAAAGATAAAACCTCATCAATTATGCATGAATGATTTTTGACTCAGTGAAAAAAAAAACTTTTAATGAAAATTTGAACTTCATATTACTGCATTATCCGTATTTTCTGAAAATAATCAAATCTAAAAAGTTAGATGAATTTAAAAAGGCTTGTAAAGGTTTAATTGATATCTTTATGCTAGTTACGATGGTCTAAAATTAGGTCATGATAGGAATGGTTTGAAAAATAACATATCTACAAAAAATAAGCTTTAAAGATAAAATTCTATTAAATGAAGCTAGGAAGGATTGTAAAAAGGATTTTAGTAGGTTTTTAATTATGGAAGGATTAGATAGGGAGTCAAAAGAAAACAAATGTATGTGTGAAAAAAATATGTTAATCACTAAACTACTAGGAAGAAAAAATTAATTTTCATTCCCTAAAACTAAAAGTATATCAACTATGTGCTTAGGATGGAATTTTGGACATTATTGGCTTGACCAATAATTATTATTTGCATAAATTATATTGATCTCCTTTAAAGTTTGATTTAATTACCTTTAACATTTTTTTTAAATTATACACTTTTACCCCTTCTAAAAGCATTTCTATTGTTATGAAATGTAACAACATTAACTTTTTTAACTTAACCCCTCCTATAATGTCATCCTTATGGTTAGAGGACTATTAATCTATATTTTTATATACAAATATTGCTACACTATTATATATAAAGTAGGAGAGAGTGTTTTTATTCTTTAAAGAAAGAGAACATTTGTATATAAAAATATAGAAAAAAATGGTTTTCCAATTATAAGGAATAACATTCAAGAAAGGATTGCAAATTCAAAGTTTAATGTCATTGCATTTCATAATGATGGAATTGCTTTTGGTGGTGGATGTATATAATTTTAAATAATGAAGGTTGTCAAGCATAATTAGGTTAAACATTAAGGGAGGTTAATGAAATTTACCTTTATTATCTAGTCAAATTTAACATTTTCACTAACTAAGGGGTTGCTATATGAACATTACTTAAATGTTTGTCCTTAGGACCTAAATTTTATCCTGAAAAGGATGAGAATGAAAAAGTGGTTGTCTAAATTAGCTTACTTGTCTTTAAGTATGCTTGTATGATATAAATTGTTTCATTTTTCTTTAAAATAGAGTGGAAAAACCTTTAAAAGTGGATGCTACCAACCCCAAGTAAGCTTGAGATAAGTATGCTTACTTGTGTATAGAGGTGGATTTAAATGAAGACATTTTATCACAATATGCAATTAAAAGTAGAAAATATGTCACTAAATATAAGACAATTCAAATAACTTGTTTTCAATATGGAAAATATAGAAACTATGTAGAAGGTTTCTTAGAAAAGCTTCACTCATCATTTTTTGTGGCCATTAAGGATAAGAAAGTGCAAGATGTAGCTGTAAATGGTGGTGCAATAAATTCTACCAATAATTTATGTTGTGGACGATGGATGCTAGCTTAAAAATTCTAAAGATAGTGCAAAAAAGGTGGTAATGATAATGGAGCAAAATTAGGTAAAGTAAAATAAAATAATAAAGAAAGGCTGATGATGCCAATGGAGTGACATCCTATTGGTATGCTTATCAATTGATAAGCATGAAGGTTGGGGTTTAAATTCTCTCTCTACCATTCCTCTTTCTTTTTCCTTGATTAGGTGCTTTCTTATTAGTGATGGTAGATGTCTTGATCGAGAGACATTTGGAGCAAGGATGACTCTTCTTAAATGTTTGGGTAAACAAAGAAAATGGAAAGGTTAATAAGGAATCAAATGGGAAATTAAATTAGGCTTGTTGATTTTCAAATGATTTTATACACAATAATAAATTGGATAATTTTTTTATGGACTTATCTTTATTCAATCCAATTTTTACATACTTATTTGATTGCCTATAAATTGACAAGTTCATAAATTTGTTGAGCCTTTACTTTTTCAATCATCCAAGACTAACTCTATCTCACTTCAAAATTTTTCATGTGATTATAATTTCCCTCCATTGGTTTGAATTTTGCATGTGATAAACTTGGAAGCCAAGAAAGGTAGCTTGGAAACTAAGAAAGTCTATAATGCTAAGCTAATTTTTAAATTAAATAGGCTTTATTGTTTGTTATTAATCCTATTAGCTATTGACCTAGTTAATTGTACTTTATCCAATGATGAATTAAAAAAAGGTTAATAAGTAAAAAGTACATTTGAATATTATAATGATAGTAACATATTCTACATTGTTCTATATTATTTTATTATGCTTGCTTAAAGGGGAGAAAATTTGGGTAAAATTTATTCTTAAAATTTGAATTTGAATTGCTTTATTACTATTCTTAAATTTATCCTTTAACAAAATTCAATAATCTAGCTTTTGCACTAAAATGCAAGAAGCTTACTCTTTCGGGAAAAAATCCAAGAAAGAGAAGATCCATGGTTGAGTTTCCATTTGCACTTTTTAGTCAACAAAATAAGATTTTAAAACATGTCACACTAACTTAATGGAGTAAGTATACTTAGAGATCAAGTTGTTTGCATTAATAAATAGCTTCTTACACTTAAGAGATGAAGACTCGGGACTTAAACTTGCATATCTTATTATCAAAGCTATTATGCTTCATCTTTCTCTAATTCCTTTTTAGAAAAATAGTGAACCTAAAGTAACATTTCTGCTCTTGAAGAGAGTTGAATGATTATTATAACATCTCTTATTGAAATTAAGAGAAAGCCTTGCTTGAACTTATTGAAATCCTAGTAGAGATTGAGAAAATTTTGTAAATCTAGGTGGAGATTGAAATTCTAGTAAAGATTGGGTGAATCTTGTAAAGTTAAGTATTGTGAGTTGAACTTAAGCAGTAGATACCTTAAGTGATACTTGAAAGTTTAAAAAGAAAAGAGTAAACTTAAAAGGTATACCTTTCGGACCATTAAACATCTTTACAAATCTTCAGTGTTATCTTTTTTTGCTTATTTTTTTACATTTCCAAACACTTTCCTTTTCATATTATTGTTCTTTATTTTTACAATGCTTATTTGTTATGATCTTGCATATTTTATAAGTATTATATTATAGTTTCACATTAATTTCAATTTTCACAATTCTTACTTGATGAAATGGACCCTTTATGCTTTGATTTTGTAATCCTTTTATACTTGATAATATTGCTTCATATTAGCCTTTAAATTGATTTGAATTTTTTGGTTATTATTTTAATGTTGCCAAAGTATTTAACATATTTTTGACATAACATATTCATCATTTTTGCAGAAAGTTATCAAAGAAAATTCAGCTTATTATTTTAACCAAAAAGAATTTGAAAAGTCAATTCACTCTCTCTTGGCCTATTTACTTTATTAGTTAAATGAGTCCAATTTTGTAGTTTTTATTCAAAGAGATTCAGTTGATGAAATAAAGGGAATTAATGAGGAAGTTTCTAATA
The DNA here is from genome assembly GCA_020226215.1 of Sindora glabra. Classification (NCBI taxonomy): domain Eukaryota; kingdom Viridiplantae; phylum Streptophyta; class Magnoliopsida; order Fabales; family Fabaceae; genus Sindora; species Sindora glabra. The sequence goes on from CM035226.1 coordinate 89,267,501, forward strand.
ATTGGTCTAATTATAACAAGAAAAATTTAATGGAGAAATAAGGTTTTAATACAAAAAGAACAAGGAAAGGGCCCTACATACATAAGTAAGGGTTGATCTAAAAGCCCTCAAAGAACTTGATATAGATTGAATTGATAAGTGGCTAGCATGGTAATAGATAGATTTTAGGCTCAATATAAAAAGTCACCTAAGTGTACAAACCATGCAACCTAATTATTCTTCACCACACCAAAACTTAATTATCATTTCAAGCTATTAATGTCCTAGAAATAGATCTAGAATTGCTCCCCTTAACATTGAATGCCAATTCTATTAACACAACTCTTAATGGTAGGAAAACTAGCCCAAAATTCTTGATGGACAAGCTAATATAGATGAAGGAAAATGCCTTTTAGAGGCATGGGAAATAAGTGTAGAAGCTATGGATACAAGGGATTACAACATAGGTTTGGATATGGAGATATCTAAAGCTTTTTAGTGGTTTTGAAACTTTCTCCATTTTTGTTCCTCATGTTCAAAACTATTGTTATTTGAAACTATTATGGTGTTGGATATACAGATTTTACTAACTAAATAAAAAATATGTTAGATAACAAATTCTTAGAAATTTTAATTTTGTTAGGAATAAGAGTTGCTATTATAAAAGGTGAATTCATCTTTAAAGCTTTGATTTATGATTTATATGAATTATTTGAAGGTAATGGTTTCTTAAATGGAGTATAGCTAGCTTAGCAAGATAGAAAAGATTGCTATTGAAGTAATTAATTTTATTTTTGAGTACATTCGTTAAAGATTAATTTTTTTTGGGGAATTTATGAAATTTTATAGTAGTTTATTGCTAAGCTATCAAATGACATGAAATCTCTTCTTTAGAGGGATTTGTTTGATATGATTAGCCAAGTGCTTAATGGATGGATATTGTAAGAGGCTTTAATGATATCAAAATTCCTATAAAAAAGAAAGCTAGACCACTATTAATTGAAACAATGTAAATTCTATTAATGAAAAGATAAATAATTGTAACCTAAAGGAAGTTAGAATGCAAATGGTTGTTATACTTGGAAAGGCATAGTAAATATAATTTATTAATGTCTATTCCATAAGCTTAATTGAGCTCTATGAAACATAGTTTAGAGACTATGATTTAATGATGCTTTTATTAAAGTTCTTTCAAGGATTTTCTTAAATCACCACCCTAGTATGATTAATCTAAAAGGTAGCAATATCGCTAAAGATAATCTCACTTTACACTTTAAGATAGCGTGGCTAACTCATAAAACTTTTCCAAACCTTCTTGTATTAAAGTGGAATAATAATCAATATATGATAGATAACATCATAGATTTACATTGACTATTTTGGATTGGAGCAAAAATGTATTGGACATATTAAACAATGAAAAAAAATCCTTGTTGCTTAAATTCATTGCTAGAAAATAGGTATTTAGTAGTGGTTCACTGGAGGAAATTTCCTTAAACCATTGCTAAAGATATGAAGTTACATTTATAAATGACACTTTATAGCCACCATTACTGAGTATGCAATGACCACAACTAAATAAAGGCCTATACACTTTTCCTTTTTATGCTTAATTATTTACTTTGCATAAAACTAGGTTTTCCTTTTATTCATTCTTCATTAAAACCTTAGACTCTCATTTTTACTCTACACTTCTCTATTAGCTATCACTTTATAGAGAACATACTAAAACTCTCCTTTCATCTTACATCAAAGAACTATTTATGATTTGTCAAAATTTAATTTTGTAATTGTGTTCTTTTAATTTTGCTCCTTTTTTTGTTTTCAATTTCTTATTGAATTATTTTATTTTATCTTCATTTTATTCAAGTTAAAGAGCTTAGATAAATTGTTGTTTAAGAATAAGAACCCTCGATCCTAATTCAAATTAAAAGGTTGAGAGAGCTTTTGGGCGGTGATCACCTTTGGTGGTGAAGTAGGTTTCTTAATTGATGAAGGTTATTAGGTTTTTGTTGGCATACATAATATTGTTAAGGTGAGAAAGGTTATCCCATCATTTTATTTTCTTACACTTTTGTTTTTAGGAAAATAAATACATTATCTTAATTCATCTTGGTAAGAATCAATTTTTGTGAAGACACATTTTTAATCACTGTGTTACTAATAGAAACATGGATAATCTTATGTTTCATTGATGACATTGGTATTATAAGCTTGGAATACTCAAACTTCAATGGATCTAAGTCCAAGTGGCTAACTTATCGAATAAGTTTATGTGATGGTTATGTGTAATGATATGCTTCTTGCTTGTACTTACGTAGTTTTTTTTCCTTTTCTATTAACTACATTTCTTTTATTTTAAGTCTTGCTATATTTTAGATGAATAATCATATTTTTGACATGGATTTATATGGAAAAGTTCACTTTGAACTTTATAGGTAATTGAAGGTGAAGCTTAGAATTTTTATGATGAAAGATAAGGATCTTGAGAATAATGTACACAAATTATAAATGGTTTGAAGGTGTTAAGGAACAAAAGGAACAATAAAATTAAGAAATATAGATGATTTTTATATATAATTTATTAAATATAATATGAAATGAATGGGAGATCATCATTAGCATAAGTTAAAGTGATTATATCGCATAGGTTGCAAAATAGTGCAATGAACAATATTTTGGATATGGGCATGTGTGAAAGAGAACACCTTTTGAGTATCCTATTTTTTTTTCACTTCAATTCCCTTTCTACCATCCTAGTTATGATGAAAAAGCTTATCATTATATTTTTGCTTTCTTAAGTCCTATTAGTTATTAATGTATTTACCTATGTTTCACATAATTTAAATCTTAACTTGATGAAGCATCTTTTTTTTAATATACAAATTTAGTCTTTTATTCTTAAGTAAAATTTATCTTTTGTAGGATGGATCAATGTTGGCATGGAAATTTAATATAGTTGCAAACTATTTTAAGCCCGTGGCATCACTAAAGGTTTTTTCCTTGTTGTATCATTAGTAATTAGGGCGAATAGGTTTTGCTTTAATTCCACAAACCATACAATCAGAGTAGGTTCACATAGGAATGAGACTTCTTTGGAGTCATAAATCACAATGTGTCTTTTAATTGAAGGTAGAGAATCGAGGAAAATTCTTGAAAAGCTTTTCACTTAAAGATCAGAGGAGGAGATGAAAGTTGGCAAAGATGACAACCTTGTTTTTGGCTATTATGACACAAAGCTTGTAAAGAATGTTAGGGATTGGAAGGAAGCCTTCGATTTTCTAGTGTAAGAACTAACTTTTGCTCCTATTACTTATGAAGATGATAATGATTGAGTTACTTAATGGATGATTCACACCCATGACTATCATCCAAAATTTAAGTAATTCATTTATTCATTACTTATAATTCTAATTTACATGCTTTTAATTGTATCTTTGTTATGTTTCTAATTTTGGTTAATAAGAATTGTAAATTGATGACTAATTAACATGAGTTATAGAAAAATTGAAGTCTATTCACTACTATAGAATTATAATTCTACAATAGTCAATAGACATTTATTACACCCTCTTTAATTATTAATAAATTATAAATTATTTTGTAAGAAAGAATAAGTAAGGCAATTGGTAAATTTGGTTAAGTAAAAAATTTTATATGTGAAATATGGAATAGAATAAAATTAATAAAATTAAAAATATGAAAATATAAATTTAGTAAAAATTTGATGGGAAAAACTTATTACAATTATGAAGTATAAAATCTTGTATTGATATAAATAAGTGTGTAAATATGAAAGAGGATTAGAAATTTTTTTGTAAAAATACTCCTAAAGCACTATTCCTTATTTTTCAACCCCAAAACTCCCAATCTCTCTTATTTCTTTTTATTTTTTAATTATTCCTAATTCTTTTTGCATCAATCAAGCAAGAAAAGCCTTAATTATTGATTTCTTCATTTAATCAAGATAAGAATATTGCTTTCATCAAGTATCCTTCCTATTTCTTCTTGTTGGTGAAGAAATTTGAAGTTATTTAGTTTTGTTAGATATTCTAAACCCTAACTCTATAACCTATGAATTTTGATGTGATTTAGGATTGAAAGATCTTCAAACTAGCTTATTAACACTTTCTTCCATGCAAAATAAGTGGATAATCTATTTAAATTCATAGATTATGCGATGGTATTGGTGAAATGTTATTTGTTTTGTGATTTTGCTTGAAACATGTTTGATTTGATGTGGGAGGAGTAACAAATGATGAAGAGAGGTGATATCAAATATTAAATAAGTGTATTAATGATTGTATCAAGGTCTAGTATGTAATACATTTCTTTAGAGGGCATTTATGGTAAGGTAAACAACGAAATTTTTATAAAAAATTATGATTTTCATATGTGAATCAAGTGCATAATTGATTCTTATAGTATGAAGGAAAATCTAGGTATAAGAGTCAAGTGTGCAATCAATTCTCTTTATACAGACACAAGTTCAAGATAGTTAAATTGATTGCACAATCAATTTGCCATCCCTAGATTTTATGTCTTTTTAAATGGGTATAACTCTTTCATCTTATACCTATTTTAAGCACTTATTGTTAGAAAGGTAATTAAGTTTATTTTCAAATGTATAATTTATGATATCACTAAAATAATGGACAAAGGTAAAAAACTCAAGATTTCAAAAAATGAATTTTTGTGTTTGTTTTATAGAGGGCATAACACTTTCAAATCTTAACTGATTTAGGCAAATGATAGTATATGAAAAGATAATTGAGTGTACTTTCTTATGAAATAAGTTTTATAAGTAATATATTCATAATTTTTGAATTATCCCTAAAATATTATTTAAAGGTCATAATTATAGCGACCATATAATACAACATACCTAACCTATGTTATGTTTTCATGATTTTTAATGGTTTAACATAAGGTGTTTGGTCTTCAAGCATTATAGATAGATTAGTTTATAATAATTATAAGATAAGTACATGACTGGGTAATCATGAAATAAGAAATTGGATGTTGTGTGATATAATATATGCTATAACGAACTTATTGTATTAATCATAAAATGAAATGCATTATATAGCCATGCATTTAAGGCATGGTGATAACATAAAACCTTGTTAGCATGGCTATGGTTTTACTCAAGAAATGTGATAGGGGGAGGTGATATGGTGTTAGAAGCTAAATTCTCAATGGTAAATTTGTCAAGAGTATAAAGCAGACCTTGAAGGAATAATATAAGGATAACTTAGGAGACAAAAGATGGATACATACATTTTTTATTATTACTTATTGTTTTAAATATGGCACAAACTTGATTATGATTGCTTATAAGTGTTTATGTGATGCTTCGATGATGGAATGGAATTGTTTAAGCTTCAAAGCTATTTAATATTTTGTTATTAATGTATTCAACCACAATAAGAATTTTGTAGGAAGATGGTCTAATAGGTAAGCTTTTATGATTTATTTATTGTTCTAATAAATTATTTAGTTACTAAGCCCCAGACTCATTCCTCTATAATTATTCTTCTAGATTTCCAGGTTAAGCTTTTATATTCACTTTCTTAAAGCTAAATTCTATGGAAGCTTACTAATGATAATAGGATAACATAAGATCTTATGCATAGTATATTTTGAGCTTTATTTTATTATAGGCTTTGGTAGAATAGATGTTTACTCTAATTTCTTATGAGTTAATTAGACTAACTTATCCTCATTTTGGGAGGATTGTAAACATATCTAAGTTTATAATCTTTTAGAGCCCTCTATGATTTCTAATGAATGTTTTCTTTTTAAGTGCCATCTTCTTTTGTATATATGTAGAAGTTAAATAACCAGGAATTGGTTGGTGGAAACCAGAAAGTGGGTTTCATGTTGATCATGATTGGATTAGGGTTGTGATAACTTCAATCATAAAAAAATTGATATCTATCTTAATGTGGTGGTATTTTTGAAATTATCAAAATAAATAAGACAATAGTTTCTATAGTTACTAATGTCTATAGTTAAGCGATTATGGGAAACTAAGTTGATGTTTAAATTAGAAACCAATATCTATAGTTACATAAAAATATTGTTGAAATTTTCATATGAACTTAAGATGATAGTTAAATAAAAAGCTAATATCATTTTGTCATGGTTAACATATTTTAAAATAAAAATGATATTAAGATGTCAGTCTCATTTATAACTAATATCATAAATGAATGTAAATAGTTATGTTTAAAATGGTAAAAGAACTTTAAAATGTTGGTTTTTAGAACAATAAACATTGAAATTTATTGCTTAATGGTATTTTTATAAATATCATCTTAAATTTATGTGCCTATTTCCTGTCCATCCAATGTTATTTATTAAAGATGTTTGTTTTTTAGTAAGAAATTGATGTGTAATTGTTTTGTCTACATAACTTTTATTTGCTCCTTTGTTTCCTTTCACTTTTATTTTGTGAAACCCACTTCCTTAGCATCACCTTCACCATTGAAATTTCTCCAATGAGTCCTACATTATCATCATGTCTTTTATGCATTCGAAGCTTGCTTTGTGGTCATTCTAGTCATTAATAAAGTTTATCACGCATATTTTCCTCTCTTATATTTATAATATTGTATATTAAGTGATTAAATCTAGCTTTATCTAGTTAGGATGTTTATGTATATGTATAGTGACATTATGAAAGCCCTATTCATTGTTAAGTTTATGATTACATTATATGTTGCATTTGGTGTTGCTTATAAGGTTTAGTCACACCCAAGTTATCTAATTGTGGTATGCTTTGTTCGATGTTAATGTCCTTACCATTTTTACTTGTTGTCTTTACCATTATATGCTATGTTGTCTTTTTAAGGTGCCAAATTTATCAATTTCAATGATTCTAGTTTGCTCCATAGTTATCTAAATTAGTGGAAGCATATGTGATGACTAATGTAATCTTAATTCAATTATTTTTTTGTGCAAGTTATATATTTTTCCATGTAATTTAGCACATCATTTATCTTGAGAACCAATCTTATATCTATTACTTTATTCATTGTTAAGTAATGTTAAACAAAACTTTATTATATATGCATGATAAACATTGATTTTTTTTAATAAATATAGAATATGCATATTTCTCAAAAGGTAGCTGCCCCTACTAAAAGAAACACAAGGAATTTTACTACTTTGAAAGGCATTACCATAACACAAATCAAAGTTGAAAGATTACTTGTAGAGTTCAATGAGAAATGAAAGCTATAAGGAGAAAATGCCAACCTATTTGTTAATTTTATTGGAGTGATTGTACGATTCAAAGTATCAATGGCTATTCTTCATTGGAAGAGCATACTTAAAGGATTGAAAGATAATACTTGGGAAGAGATATTGGTATGTATACTTAACTCAGATAGATTTGTGCTATATATATGAAAACTATATTTGTAACATACTCAAATTTAATTTAATTTTTCATATATTTGTTTTTCTTGTAGAAATCTTTTAATATTCCAAGTGATATGTTGAATTATAGAAAAACATTGTAACATACGGTCACCTTATGAAGGGATTTCAAGTTAACTTTAAGATGGAAATACTTCAATCTTGAGATTGTGGCAACAACCTTGAGCAGGAATCATAGAAAAAGTTCTAGAAATAATGTGAGGACGAGTGTTTCAAGGTAAAATTTTTACCTTCTACCATTTAATTTATTTCAATATCTTATTTGTATATTATTTGTACTTGTGAACAAATATTTCCTCTGGCCAAAAGGCATTAAGTAAGTATAACTAAGAGAAACAAAATAAAAATACATATCCACACAAGCTTTGCTAGAGAGGTTATAAGAACCTGGAGAAGAACTCTTTGGCCAAGAAGTATGTCAAAGATAAGAAGGGCAAGGAAGTTGGTGAGACATCTTTTGTTTCTTGTGAAGAATTATGGAAGTGAGAAAGAGCAAATAAGCAAAGGTAATACATGACTCAAAAAGTTAAGCTATTATAAGGAGGATTGTAAGTATAAAAATTCATACTAAAATATGTTATTTGATTTTGAAACTTCCATTTCAATGGAGTTATTGTTGATAATTTATTCTTTATTAATTGCTATAAAATGCTTTCATCCTGTAAGCTTTTTGAGTGAGTTTCAATTGATTAGGACATGTGACATCATGATCCCAACTTTAGAAATTAAAGAGCATTGTGGCCATGTTTGGGCTACTAGATATGGTGTTGGCCATCAGGAAGCTTTTGGTCTAATGAGGCATTGTTTGATAGGACAATTGACTATTAATTTGGTGTAAATAGAAGTGAGAGACACTAACAAAGTGATATGAAAACTCAGTAAGAAAATATAGGTAAAGCTATAACAAGCAATTACAAAGTATTTGCAAGAGTAACAACAAGGCAATATGTTTCATATTTTGCAGGAGCAGATAACCAACCAGCATATTACAACTCCAAGTTTCGCATTATCTATTTAACTAATCCTAAGATTCATTATTCATATAGATGGGGTGGCTTTTATAACTTATGCCTTGACACTTAGGCAAACTCTTGATTAGTAAGGTGTGCTAACCCATCTTGTGATTAGCGAGGAGGATGTGCTAACCATCATAATATGAGAAATACTAAAGACCATGCCCAAGATAAATATCACACTTAACCTTAAAATATTTTCATTTGTCTATACATAAATTAGGTTTCCTATAGTAAGGATTTAAATTACCCAAGGTGGAGCTTAATGTGCTCTGATAGTGGCAAGACCACCTTGGCAAGAAGTTATGGATGAGTGGATTTTGGTAAGCTATCAACTATATTATGGACTATTGTTTAACAATAAATCAATTGGTGGTTGATAAGCCCTTATTTTATAAGTTTGAGTAAAGATGTAAAGTAGGGTATGGTAGGCTTGCACGAGCTTGGAACTATATGGGCTTACCCATATAGCTCGCATTCAAAACGAACATTTTTAAGTAGGCCTGCAAGTAGCCCATATTTTTTATAATTAAAAATAATTAAACCATTAAAAATTTACTTGTAAAATTAAAAAATCAAACTTTAAATATTAAGGAAGGTAAGTTGAAGGAAATATTAGATTTAGATTAAAAAAACTAATTTTCTTTTATAAATTATAATTATCTAAGTATATTTTTTTATTTTATGTAATTAGTTAGCTAAATAAGCCTATAAAAATTATATTAGATTAAGAATTGGATTAGATTAAAAAAGTTCCTAAATATTCAAAAGATTATTAAAAAATTAACAAAAGCTCGCGCAGGCCTGTAGTGCCCATGGTTAATCTTACGTAGGCCTTGGCCCATGTGGGCTTACTCGCATGAGCCCACAATGAAAATGAGCCAAGGTGAAGAAGGATTAGACTACCTCGTACTTACAGGCTGTAAAGCATATGGGTTCGTGACCTATTTTACACCCTTAAGGTTAAGGTACTAGTGCTAAATTATATGGTCTAAACAATGGATAAAGCTTATGGGACTTTTATCATATGGCTGATGATCCTCATTCAATATCTAGTAAAGTTATTAGCATGTATTCCTTTTATCAATAAAATTTTTATATATTTTTTGAAATTATTTTAGTATTATTGTGTGAGATTATTAATCCTTATTAATTGTGTTTCAACAATCTCATGATCATGTTTGGAAGGAGTTGTAACCTCTTGTTAAAGAGAAGGGATTTATAAAGCCATGTCCTCAACTAAAGAAGATAGTGTTAATTTATAATAAAAATATAGTATTACAAGAGATAGGCTTAAGCCCATATATCTTAGCATGCAAGAAACTAATAAGCTCACTAACACTCCTCTCAAGCTGGAGCATAGATATCAAATATGCCTAACTTGTTATAAATATCATTAACTCATTTTCCTGAAAGAGCTTTAGTAAATAAATCAGTAAGTTGTTCCTCAATTCTTATATGTTTAAGATCGATAACACCTTCCTGAAGTTTTTATCTAATGGAGTAACAATCAACTTCTATATGCTTAGTCCATTCATGGAACACAGGATTCATTACAATGTGAGTGGTTGCCTGATTATCATACTATAATTATATAGCTCCAGATGAAGTAATTATAAGTTAACTAAAAAGATAAGATAGCTATAAAAGTTCAGTAGTAGCATGAGCCATGACTCGATACTCAAACTCCACACTAGATTGAGATACTATGGTTTGTTTCTTACTCTTTCAAGATACAAGATTTCCACCTACAAACATACAATAACTTGAGATAGATCTTTTGTCCATAAGACACTCTGCCCAATTAGTATTAGAAAAGCCTTTAATTCTACAATGACCATAATCTTGATAAAATATTCCATGTCTAGGTGCCTTTTTTAGATATTTTAAAATATGCATAATTGCATCCCAATGAGAGGTTCTTGAAGAATTCATGAATTAACTTACTATACTCACTTAAAAAGCAATATTAAGTCTTATGATAGTAAGATAGTTTAATTTGCCGACTAACCTTTTGTAACATTTTGGATCTTCTAGTAACTTTTCTTTTTCCAATCCTAACTTAACATTTAGAATCATAAGGGTGTCACATGATTTTGAACTAAGCAAATTAGTTTTCTTTAAAAGGTTAAGAACATATTTCCTTTATGAAATAAAAATTTCATTTTTGCTCTAAACAATCTTAAAATTGAGAAAATACTGAAGTGGTTCCAAATCCTTAATTTGAAACTTAGACTGAAAAATGTTCTTTAATTCTAAAATTCCCACCTTATCAGTATCAATAATTATAATGTCATCAACATAAATGACAAGAAGTATACACCTAAATTTTGAATGTTTATAGAACATAGAATGGTCATAATCATTCTTCTTCATGCTAAACTTTGTTATAACATCAATGAATTTGTCAAACCATGTGCAAGGAGATTACTTTAAACTATACAAAGATTTCCTTAATTGACACATTTTTCTTTTCTCCCCTTGAGCAACATAACTAGGAGGTTGCTTCATATAGACTTCTTTATGTAAATTTTCATGAAATTTTTTTTAACATCAAGTTAGTGGAGAGGTCAGTGCTGAGTGGCAACCAGTGAAAGAAATAGGTGAACAGATGTTATCTTAGCAATAAGAGAAAAAGTCTTAGAGTAATCAATGCTATAAGTTTGTGCATATCCTTTAGCCACTAATTGAGCTTTTAATCAAGCAATAGAACCATTTGGGTTGAGTTTGACTGTATATATTCACTTGCACCTAATAGGATTTTTATCATTTGGTAGGGCATAAGTTCCTAAGTATTGTTATGCTTAAGAGCTTCCATATCTTTATTCATGATAGCATGTCACCCATCATGAGAAAGAGCCTTTGAAATAGTTTTAGGAACAGTAATATGATCCAGGGAAGCAATAAAAGACTAGAAAGACACAGATAAGGTAGAATATGGCATAAACTTAGAGATAGGATAAAATGTAGAGAGACTACCTTTTTGGGTGCAACTATGAATACCTTAGTGATGGGCAATAGGAATATTAAGATTGGAGAATGAAGGAGGCAGATCTTTTCAAGAAAAAGCTGTTAGTGGAGGAGACAAAGTTGATGGCTGTGCAACAACTAGTATGGCACTTGATGGCGATGTTAGGACTTATTGTCTGTGAGAATAAACAAATTTAATAGGAGGGGGTTGTGGTGGGAAGGTAGAGTCCTGAGAGATAGTAGTATATACAAAGAAACAATCATTAATAGATTTAGACTCAGATAATGAATTAGTAACTATGGTAGAATCAAAGAAAGGAATGGGCTAAAAAAAGGTAACATTAAATATCACAAAATAACATATTAAATTAGGAGAATAACAATAGTAACTCTTTTGAGTGTAAGAATACCCAAGAAAAATGCATTTTAAAGATCGAGGATCTAATTTAGAAACTTATGATTGGTAATTATGAGCAAAACAAGTATAACCAAAGATGTGAGAAGTAAGATGAAATAATGGTTAAGAACGAAATAAGAGAGAATATGGTACGTCACCATTAAAAACTAAAGAAGGTATTCTATTGATTAAGAAACAAGTTGTAGAAATAGCTTCTGCCTAAAATACCTTAAGGACATTCATCTAAAATAGAAGTGTGCACGAAACCTTTATTAAATGATGAATTTTCATTTAGCTATCCCATTTTATTGTGGGGTAATAACATAAGAAGATTGATGTATAATACCATGCTTGGAAAAATATGAAGAGAACTAGGTAGAAAAGTATTCTTTAGCTTTGTTATTGCGTAAATTTTTGATAAAAGTATGAAAGTGATTTATAATTTTAGCATGAAAGGCATAAAAAATATCAAGTAACTTAAATTAATTTTTCATTAAGTAAAACCATGTAGTTCTTGAATAATCATCATCAAATGTAATAAAATAACAATAACTAAGTTTGAACACAACTAGATGATGACCCTAAATATCAGAATGGACTAACTCAAAGGGGGATGCAACTTATTTATTGACTCTAGGAACATAAGTCTAATGATATTATTTAGCAAACTAACAAGACTCATAATTAAAATTTGAAATAGAATTTAAATGAGGACACAATCTTTTTAAGGATGATAATGAGGGATGACATATCAGTAATGTAATTGGTATGGAGTAATAGTGGCAGTTGTAGCAATGGGTAGAGGAGTAGGTTGAGGGAAGTCACTATCAAGCACATATAATCCACCAAATTCATATCCTTTACTGAATCTTCTTGATCAAAAAATCTTGAAAAATATAATTACTAAAAAAAAAGAAAACACCACAGTTATAAGTACATATAATTTAGTTAATTGACAATAAGTTGAATGAAAATTTTGAAAGACACAAAATAGTTATTTATTGACTCTGGGAACATAAGTCTAATGGTGTTGTTTGACAAACTAACAAGATTCACAATTAAAAATTAAAACAAAACTTAAATGAGGACATAATCTCTTTAAGGATGATAATAAGGGATGACATAATCGGCAATGTAATTGGTATGGAGTAATGGTAGTAGCTGTAGTAATGGGCAAAGGAGGAAGTTGAGGGAAGTCACCATCAAGAACATACAGTCCACCAAATTCGTATCCTTTACCAAAAATCTTCTTTGTCAAAAGATTCTAGAAAATACAATAATTAGGAAAAAGAAAAATACCACAGTAATAAGTATATATAATTTGGCTAATTGAAAATAAGTTGAATGGAAATTTCAAAAGAAACAAGACATTTGCTAAAGAAATTTTAAAGGTAACATTAGATGCACCACTCTTAACAATAGAAATAGTGAACCAATTAGCTAAAGTGACAAAAGAAGTTAAAGATATAAAAGAAGAAAAGATACCTATGTCTCCTAGCATATGATTTGTGGCCTCAGAATTAATTACTATCTAAACTTGGAATGTGAAAGACATATAGCAGGATTACCTATTTAAATAAGAGTAAAAATAGATTGAGTAAAAGGTGATTACCATAGGATTGGTGGTTGTTGTGAAAATTGGAGCTGAAGCAAATGATTATACTCATCCTTAGTCAGAGTTATGTGCTCAGATTCTGGTGTAGCAGTGCTAGAAGTAGTGTTTGTAAACCAAGATGTATATCATCTAACTAGCTTAGGGCAAGTTTTCTTTATATGACTTAGTTCCTTACAATAAAAATAAATATCACTATTAGGTTGATTACAACCTCTTCCTCTACCTTTTCTACTACCATCACAATCTCCTTGAATTCTCGAACTGACTAAAGCAAAGGAGTTAATTAGGGAAGTTGATTGCAACTTTTGAGTTACTTGAAGAACACGAGAAAAAATAAATTGTTGATTTAATTACTCACAACTAGATAAAATTTGTTGGCAAATAGTATTGAGCTCAGTAGGTAAATTCATGAGAATAGATAAAGTAGCTAATTATTCTCATTGAGTCTGTATTGTCTTAACATCTTCAATAATAGGAAGAAGATTGTCCTATTATTCATAAATATTGTTCCACTTGGTATAAATTTGAGACACAATTTTTTCTTACACATTTTGCTAAAATAAAGCTACACATAAGTTATAAATACAACTTAAATTATCTTTACTTCAAAAAAAGGATTCAAGGAATGTCCATAGTTGTTTAACTATTTTATAGTGTACACAATTATTTTCAACTTCTTTTTCTAAGTTATTGCTTATTAGACCAAATAATAGTCGATCTTACATAATCCATCAAGTTTTTATATTATTAGTTCGTGGGTTATTTGTAAAATGATGAGATTTGCTAACTCCCTCAAAGAAATACCTAATAGATTTTTTGCATGCAAGATATTCATGACTATTAGGATTAAGTTTTTAATTGGTTATTTTTGTAGTAATAGGTATTAAATCAGAGAAAAGTGATTTAAAATTCAAACCTGTTTTCACTCGAACCAAACCTAGATTTACTAGTCTCTATCATCATAATCGATAAAGAAAAATAAAAATTGGATTAGAAGTGTAGAAAAAGAAGAAAATTGCAAGAGAATGATGTTTGATGAACAAACCTAGCTAATAGAGAGGTGCAGAGACAATTGGGGAACTCATCAGAGAAGGATTGTCATTAGAAATTGTGCCATACATTAGGAGATATGCTGTGTGTGGTGCTTATGCACCCTTGAAAATGACATGCATGTGATGCATGCACAGGTCAACCATCGTCATAGGTGTAGAAAAATAAAAATCAGATCAAAAGTGTTGAAAAAGGAGAAAATTGCAAGAAAATGATATTTGAAAAATAAAAATTAGATCAGAAGAATAAAAATTGGATCATCACAACTAATAGAGAAAATTAAAAATCGGATCAAAAGTGTAGAAAAAGGAGAAAACTATAAGAGAACAATGTTTAAAGCACAAACCTAGCTAACAAAGAGGCGTGGAGATAGCTGGGGGACTCATCAGAGAAGGATTGCCACTAGAAATTATGCCATATGTTGTAAGATATGCTACACATGGTGCTAACACGCCTTTGAAAATGACATGCATGTGATGCATGCATCGGTCAGCTATCATCATAGGTCCCTGATCTACAGTGTTGTGGAGTCAAATTATGAAAAAAAACTTATCAGAAACCACCACAAATTGCCAAAAATAGTACTAACTCTTCAAACAAAACTAAATAGTAGCACCCCTATACTATAATTATGCATTCACAATCTGATGCTGTTAAAAACATGACACTAAATTGTTGCTAATCTTATTGTGACCTAGTCACGTATGGAGAAAAAAAATAAAGGAAAAGGCAAGGAAGAGGAAGAAGAAGTTTTAATTTTTTTTTTTGGATTTAGGTTGAAATAAGATGCCTAGATGGCTCTAAATACCATGTTAAAGAGAAGAGATTTGTGAAGCCATGTACTCAACTGAAGAATGCAATGTCTATTTATAATAAAAATATAGAGTTACAAGAGATAGGCCTAGGCTCATATATTTTAGCATATAAGAAACTAATAGGCTCATTAACACCTCTCAATATTACCCGAAAGAAGTTGCAACGATGCTTTAAGAGGTTTTGAAGCAAGAATTCCTAAGCCTTGCTCTTGATTAGGGTGGATATAGTGGGATTAAAAACTTCAATTTTCATTAAAAAAGCTTCCATTGAGTAACTGTTGAAGTTTGAAAAGCTTAATGTGACTTACATTTAGCTTTGAATTCGGTAAATTTATATCATCTTGTTTGACTAAACATAAATTAATTGAATTACTATTTGAATATAGGTTTAGTTCATGTCAATCCTTTTGCAAGCGTTGCTTTGATATATTATCATCAATGAATGTTGCATATGGATTCCTAAATCCATATTAACTTGATACACCATTTGTACTAGAAAAGGATAAAAGGTAAGGCTATATTGCATTAGCCTGAGAAAAAACTCCTATTTTATGCCATACCACGAGTAAGTCTCACTTATGCTTTAATTATGATATTTTTTGTTATACAAATTTTGATAGTTACATTGTATTGTAGTTGTTATTGGATGCTTACCTTTGTAATGTAAAGGAGTATATTTATCTACTGGATGGATCCTTTGTTAAGAGAAATGCGATTCACTTTGATGAATTTCTTGGAAGGAGCTCTAACCATAATTTCCAAGTAAGGCGTGAAATTAAGGTTACACAAATCTTTAAAATGGAAAAAATTGTAGGTATATTATTAATAGTAAGATTGTATCATATTTGATTAAAAAGAATATTATGCATAAATTGGATTAAATTGACCTCATGTTTTTGTTAATGCCCAAAATAGTTTGGAAATATGGAGTGTAACTATAATGTCATGCACTATATGTTTGATTTGTTGTCTATTTGTAAACTATCCACTAAGGTAATCCCTTACTTATTTATAGTTTTTCATATATTAGATTAATTAACTAAATTGATCTTGATGATTACATGTTAATTGTGTACAATTTATTGTACTTTGAGGAAAAGCCTTAGCTATATATTAGAGAATAACTTGATGAGGTTAGAGAGTTTTAGGCAATATATTTCCTCAAGACTGGAGCTAAATCATACTGAATAACTTTAGGTTTTTTTGAACATTATTGGTGTTTATAATTAATTAAGTTAATGTCAATTAGTTGTTAATAGTTGGTTT
This sequence comes from Sindora glabra, assembly GCA_020226215.1. Lineage (NCBI taxonomy): Eukaryota > Viridiplantae > Streptophyta > Magnoliopsida > Fabales > Fabaceae > Sindora > Sindora glabra. The sequence goes on from CM035226.1 coordinate 89,284,052, forward strand.
GGCTTAAATGACCTTTTGTAACTTGTATTTTGATGTGTAAATGAAAGTTCAAAAACTTTACATAAAAGCTCTTATAATTGGTTATGATATTATTAATTTTTATCTTAATTTGCTATTTTTGTGCAAGTTTAATTGGTTCTTTCTTATGTGTCAATTAGTTCTGTGCTTTTTTTTTTATTTAAAAGTAGTGTATAAAAAGATGTCAAATTTTCACTTAAAATCGATGTCTTTTAGTTTACCACATCAGTTGTTAAATAAAAAACTAACATGAATTATTTGTTAGTGGAAAGATATTATTGTACTTTACATATCAATTTTTAAAAAATAATTGATGTCTAAATCTAAGACACTAGCATAAGCTAAAAATAAAAATCATGGTGTAATGACACCATTTGCAAATTTTATTTCAACCCTATTTCAATCTTAAATTAATTCTCTTTTTAATGAGGTATGCTTTTTTTAACTTAAAGAAGATTTTTTTTATTTTGTATTTTTTCTTACTAAATTTTTTGCAAGAATAAATCTTTATTAGTTTACCATTAAATTAATAGAGTTATATGTTCATTAGAAAATTAGAGAATTTAAAGGTAAGAATTTATTTAATTTTTATTTTTATTCTTGTAATTTAATTTTTGGTTTTATAATCTAAAGTTACTTGTCTATACTAAATGGAGGTGTTCTTGGGACTAAGCAAAGTGATAATATGCTTGTGTGCATGTAATAAAAACCAAACCAACTAACTAGAAATCAACATGCCATCTTTGATCAATACCTATCAATTACCTATAGAAAACTACCCTAGAGTTTAGATAACTTTGGCAGCTAATTCTCTTGATAGTATGGTAGTAGCATTTAAATGTGCAAATATTGTGACTAGAGCAGGACCAATCAAATCGTTTGCGGATACATAAACTACTTGAATAGAAGTTAAAATGCAAAGTTATCCAAATCAAGTGTTCATACTAATATCTCCCCCTTAATGTTATCCTTTAATACTAAGGTACACTTCTCCAAAGTTTATAACCTATTGATATTTTGGATTGTGTTATGAATCAAGCGTAACTATTATATACTGCTTTGTTTCTTCTAGTTGCCTACCCCTTATCCTTGAACTTAACAATTAATTTCTCACCCTTAACTTATGCCATAACAATGTTGTAGGAGTCCTTTTAATCTTTTGGGTGGGAGTCGCTACCTTTCTAAAAGGATCCAAATTCTAGTTGTTAAAAAAAAAATAAAAACTAGTGTCAATTATGTACAATGATATGTAGATAAATTTAGAGCTTAATAATACTTAATGATAAACAAAGTAGCAAATATTTAATTTGTCTTCACAACTAAGGTTGCATGCTTGGCAAGGTAGAATACATGATTTGCATAATAAGCAACTAAACTAAAATTACTTTAGTTATTATACTTTACAACTTTTCCACTAATTTACATAACTAGGGACAAAACAAGAAATATTCCAATATTATATAATACATTCGATGCCTTAAAAAGATACAATAACATACAATGCAAAAGTAGTTAATTAAAATCACAAGGGAATCACCATCAAATAGAATATGACCATAATCAAATATCTCAAGGGTGACTAAAACTTAAAAGCATCACCAAACATAACAAATAATATAATCCTAAACTTGGCAATAAGTGAGATTGTCATAGTATCACTATACACATATATATCCTAACTAAACAAAGCCAAATAATCTCTTAATATAAAAAATAATAATGAAAACAAGATAGGAAAACATGCTTGAAAATGGATATAATGACTAAAACAAGCACAAAATTAACTCCAACTGCAACTGAGAATGTGGTCGGGATTTGCGAGTTACTAAAGAAATAGTGAAAATGGAGGTTATTGTTGGAGAAATGGGTTTAAAAAAAGCAAGAGTAATGAGAACTAGAGAATGAAATGAAAGTTATGAAAACAAGACATTTACATGTTAGTTTTTAATTTGATAATTGATATCTTACAAAAATAGCATCGGATTATTACAAAACAAATGTATAAAGTTAGGATAATATTTACGATAACACCATTGCTTCTTCAATTTCAATGTTGTTTAAGTAAACAATCATCATCTTACTTTCAATGTTAGTCATTGTATTAAATTTCACAAGAATTTAAAAAATATCACTATGTTAATATAAACATTAGTTGTATTTATTAACTATCATCTTATTATTTCAAATAATTTTAAAAATATCATCCTGTTAATATAAATATCTATTTTAGCTTCAACTAACATCTATCCACCAACATCTATTAGCAATGATGTAGTAGTATTACTATTTCACTTTTTCATATGGGGGTTATAAGTTCATATTATAGTTACATTGTAAATTGGATTGGAAATAAACAAATTGGCTAGATTGTAAGTGTCTCTATAGTTGGAATGGTGGTTTTAGCTAAATTAGTTATCCAAGCACTCCTTATATACACCATGCAAGTTTGTAGCCATTCCAACATACACTATTAATGAGATTCAAAGGATTCAACATTCATATGATCTTTATGAAAGAAAACCTCATATATCTCATGGAAGAAGATTTGTCATCCAAATTCTTGCAAAGAACTAGGATTTAAAAACTTACAAGATAGGAAGTGATGTCATAGAGCATTGGAGATGGACAAAAGACTTGTTTTTGAAGTGATATTTAGCTAGAATATATTTGCCAAAGGGACTATGATTTGAATCAAGTTTCTCCTGATCATTTAAGTTATACATTGGGAAATTTTATTATAATTGATGATGAGTGGAATTGACAATTTATCGATTCTATTTTACCAAGGGACATAGTTATTAAATTTAATGCTTATCACTCTCCCTCCAAATGTTTCATATGGTGCTTCTTGTACTAAATGAATTAAGGACTGCCATGGAAATTTTACAATTAAAAGTGCTTACAATATGTTCCATGGTTCTTCTTGTGAGAATGGTAATAGGCTATGGAAAGTCTTATGGAAGTGGAAGGGCCTCAAGTATATTTGTATTTTCATTTAGAGTTTGTGCCATAATGGCTTGCTTGCAAATAGTATTGAAAGAAGCAAACACATTTGGGCAACTTTATATGCAATTTCTTAACAATCCAATGGAAGATATCTTGCATATAACAAAGGATCGTGAGGCTGCAATAGCAATATGGATTTAGTTGGTTGGTGTTAAATTTAGGCATGGTTTCTTTGTTTGGGATAACAAACAGTGGGTGATTTAGAATTTAACAGTGAACATAGGAAAATCAAATACATTTAACTAGCATTTGCTTTAGCATGTTGTGACATGGTACCTCTGGAGTTAAAGAAATCAAAGCATTTTTTATGTTGAACTTAAATTCCTTGCTAACCCTTGCCAAGTTATTAACAACTATGTGGCCATAATGGAAGCAGTGAATTGCATTAATGCAAGTCTACCTATGCGAGAACTTGATTTGTAAAAAAGAGGAAATCACCAAACATTCTAGATGGTAAAATCCAAAACTTGGCAGGGTGAAATAATTGTTGATGGAGCTTGTACAGGTGATTTAGGGCTGCCTGAATATGGTGGATTAATTTGTAAGGATGTTGGAAGACTGTTGGGGAATTTTTCGAGAAACTTGAGATTATGTAATTCCTTTGAAGCTATGTGGAGGCCTTTGAAAGTCTCAAACTAACTTGAAATTTGGAATATAATAATGTTATCTTAGAATTTGATTCTCAAGATTTGATGGAAGTTGTCTGAGAAAATAAAGAAGTGTACTATAAACCTTTGATTATGCAATGAATAGGATTTTTGAATCTTTAATGAAATGTAAATGTTGTCCATTCATACAGGGAGACAATAGGTGCAAAGATTGGCTAGCATGATTCAACATAACACATAATTTCAATCTTATTATTTTCACGAGGCTCGTACTGGAGATTAGTAATTTCATCCTCTTCAATACTATTGGGTTTACTATCTCCCGGTAGTTTGTTCATAATTTTTTTTCTTAAGCTTTTATCTTGTGTGGTAAAAAATGTTAGGCGAAATCAATTATGTGGATATATCAGCCAATCATTATGAAGTATACCATGAAAATCTAAAAATATTACTTTGTATGTCAGGCTAATAAAATTTTAATATTGATTTACGATGCTCCAGCACTCTATCATTATATCTTGGAATTAATGTAAAAATTGTTACCTAAAGCAAAACAGAAAAAAGAAAAATCAATTTTTACGATAATAACATGCATGGAACCGTCCCAATGCTTCCGTTGATTTCAATAGTAATGTACTGTCAACTAATCAATTCAAGATGATGTCACTATGTGAAGTTTCCTTGTAGGCGCAATTGTAAAACGCCGTATAATTTCCGTCGGAGTAAAACCGAAAGCAATAGCAATGAACAGAAATTCGAGCAGTCTTCTTGCTGAGGCATTATCACAAATATCCAGCAAGCGAGCACGCCATCCATGGCAATGGCTTCCACTTCTTTTGTGATCTCCTTCTTACTGATTTCCCTTTCTTTCTTCTCTACTACACTCGCTGAGATCCGTTTCTCTGACATCCTTAACAACGACAGCCCCATAATTCCGTTGGACGAGTTCGGTTTTACCAACAACGGTCGTCTCCAGCTCAACGTTTCCAAGATCTCTCTATCCAACTCTAATATCGAACTGTCCAAGGTCGGATTCTTTCTCGTTACCCTCGATTCATGGCTCCATGTTCTTCAGCAGATCGAGCTTGGGGAGATTCACTGCGCTCTTCAGTCTAATCTCATCAAATCCGTTTACACCTTTAATTACCTCAACAACGGTGATTCCTTTGATTACCTTTACAAGCACAGCGATGCTGATCAATATACTCTCGTATTCGCCAACTGTTTTGCGCTGCAACTCAAAGTCTCGATGCACGTTCGATCTGCTATGTACAATCTCGACGGAAAGAGCCAAATCCGAGATTATTTGTCTGCCGGCAGAGCCATACTCCCAAGGGTGTAATTCTTCTTCTCTTTGATCTACTTCGTACTTGCTGCTATCTGGATTCACGTCCTGTGTAAGAAGCGATTGACTGTATTTCGCATCCATTTCTTTATGCTTGCCGTCCTGATACTGAAAACTTTGAATCTTCTTTGTGAGGCTGAGGATAAATCTTATATTAAGCGAACTGGAAGTGCCCATGGTTGGAATGTGGTGTTATACATCTTCAGTTTCTTAAAGGGTATTTCTCTCTTTACTCTGATTGTGTTGATTGGCACTGGATGGTCCTTCCTGAAACCGTTCCTTCAGGATAAGGAAAAGAAAGTTCTGATGATTGTTATCCCACTTCAGGTTGTTGCCAATATTGCTCAGGTTGTCTTAGATGAGAGTGCTCAGGTTGTCATAAATGAGAGTGGTCCATACGGGTATGACTGGGTCACCTGGAAACACTGATTTACCTGGAAAGTGGTGTTTTTGCTTGATGTTGTCTGTTGCTGTGCTGTGCTGTTCCCGATTGTGTGGTCTATCAAAAACTTGCGCGAGGCTGCAAGGACTGATGGCAAGGCTGCTGTCAATCTGATGAAGTTGACTTTATTTAGGCATTACTATGTCGTGTTTATTTGCTACATCTACTTCACTAGAGTTGTAGTTAATGCATTGGAAACTACTACTTCCTATCGGTATTCTTGGACCACGGTGGTTGCTGCAGAGTTAGCTACACTTGCTTTCTATGTCTTTGCGGGTCATAAGTTCAAGCCTGACGCACACAACCGATACTTCGTGATTGGTGATGAAGAAGAAAAGGCTGCTGCAGAAGCATGCATTGAAGCTTGAAAGATGAATTTGAGTTGTAATTTTATCTACAGACGCACACAACCGATATTTTAATCTATACGTTGCAAAAGTGTTCAAGTATGTAATTTCAATATACACACAAAATGAAAAAAGAAATGAAATTTGACTTCAATTTTAGAATATTTTTGTTAAATAAATAGAATACGTAATTAATCAATTCAATAAATAACTTTTAAAGAAAAGCATCAAATTATCAAATTATTACTTAAAATATTTAATGGATATTAAATTAGTATTGAAAAAAAATTCCATATCAATGTCAAAAATTTCAATATTAATTTGATCTTTTACAAGATTTTTTGATAATAAATTGATGTAAAAAATGTTTTGATACTAATTTAATATGAAATTTTGAAAATTGATACTACTTATTGATATCAGAAAATCTTCTAATACTTATTTAATGTTAATCAAAATTTTGAAGTAGAGATTTGGTGGTTTCCTCTACTTTCTATATTAAAAGATTAACTTTTAACCTTTTTTAAGAATTTTTATGATTTTATTATAAAATAAAAATATCATTTCATATATATACAACTTAACTTAATGATATTGATATCTAAAATGTAAGAAAAAAATATGATAGAGTAAATAAAAGAAAAAATTGTTACATAAATCCTAAAATAATATAAAAGTTAAAAAATAAAATTTAAAGGAGATGCACATAAATAGAAGTCAAGTGAATTAATAATCCTATTTATAGATTTAAAAAATAATTTAAAGTCGGTCTTCAAAATGAAAACTTTCACAATTATTTTATGCTATATCTATTTTAGCAAATTGTATTTGAAAGAAGAATTTAACTTAAAATTTTTTTAATGAATAAAGGTAAGATAGATAATTAATTTAAAAAAGAAGAATTCTATTCTTGTAAATTATTTTTTACAAAAGATAATCATAATTTCAAGGGTAAAATATAATTTATCCTCCTAACTATAAAGTATATACAAAAAATCCCCTCATTTCAAACTAGGGGAAATTTAATACCTAAACTAATATTAGTGTACAAGTAACTCCTTTGTTCTTAAATGCTAGCCAAATTGGTATCAGCAATATTCCTTTCTTATTTATCTTCAACTCTACTCTTCACTAGTATCCCTAATTTCTTATCTAATTCCTATCATTGGTTGTATAGGTAATTTGTTATTCATTTTTTTCATGTTACCTATTCCCCTCCTTCGATCATTGGCTATTGTCCATTGGTGTGTGAGAGCTCCATCTTGACAAACTTAGCAAAGATGGACATTAACAATCAAATTCATTAAAAAGAATGATATTATGCAATTAACACAATGGTATTAAATATATTTGATTTTTTATGATGTTTACGATAAAAGCATTGATATAGAGGAACTAATAAACTTAATAATTTTTGTAGGCATTCAATTTTGTTGCTGTTTGGTGAGATTTTTTAAGTTTTTTTCATAATGATTATCATTGGATGAACTAAATATGAATCAAGTGATGTAAAAAGCTTATGTGTTTAAAGGATCATACAAAATTTTTCTCTTCTTTGTTAAATAAAAACTTATTATAGAGGCGTGAATAACAGTATTATGAAATTATTCGTGGACTAGATTGAAGAGTAAGAGATAAATATGGAAGACATTGAAGTTTAGAAATGGAGAAATATTCTACTTTTACCAATCTAAATGTTAGTTATGATAGGGGCTAATTGCGCATTAACATTAGTTTAGGTGTTAAATTGCCCCTAATGTGAAATGAGTTTTTTTTTTTGGCACATACTTCATAATTTAAGAGGGCAAATTGCATTTTACCCTCATTTTAAACCATGCATGCCACATCTATAAGGAGAGACATTTGCACTTATTTGAAAAGAAGGAAAAATTTTGTTTTTATGATGATCCAGTTGTGAAATTAAATACAAAAATCACTAAAATTTTGAAGTAATTTTTATGTTCATAAAATAAATTAATTAAAAATTTTAAGTATAATACATTTTCATGAATTTGTTGAATAGTTATATAATATAATTGAATATGACTTAAATTTATATTCAAATATAAGAATAAGGTAAGTGCAACATGTTATAAGATAAAAATTTAAGAAGTGCAATTATGAACATATCTTTATTAATCACTCACATTTGTTTTTAAGAATAAAAAGAATGAATTTGAATTATTTCTTGAATAGCTGTACAATATTATTCAATATGAAAAAATTTACATTGAGATATAAGAACATGATAAGTGCAACATGTTACATGTTAAAAATTTAAGAAGTGCAGTCATGAATAGATTTTTACCAATCGCCTCGTTTGTTCTTAAGAATGAAAAGAATGAATTCCAATTATTTAATAATATATTAATTATATATAAATTAATAATTTCCATATTAAAACTATTTTTTTTGGCAGCTTTTCATTTTTAAACTTTGATAAAATCCTAATTGATGACAATGTATTTAACTTGAAGTAATATTTGTAAATTGATATACGTGAGATATTAGCAAAAAATAAATAAATCCTATTTTAATTTTCAAATATCATTTCAAAAATAGATTATATGATTATCTAATTAATTAATAATTTTTATGTCTTACAGAATAAAAAATTAAAATTCGTTCAACTTTAACACTTTTTTAAATGAATAAACTATATAAGATATACTAATTAAACATAAGTTAACACTTTCTATATTAGAAATTTAATAAATTCTTAAGTCTTAAATAGATTTTATTTTTAATTTTATATTCAAAAATTAATATTCAGAGAATAATAATGAAATTTAAATAATTAAGTAAATTTGATCTTAATTTTTATGTATTTTTATTTAAAATATAATATATAATAACATAATAATTAATTAATAAATGTCTAATAAAAAATTTCATAAAAGGGTGATAAAAATCAATGTCAAAAGAAGTCATAAAAGGGGTATAACGGGAAAATTTTTTTTTTGAAGAAAAACATTTTGTGAGGCATTGACACTTAGCCCAAAAAAATAGAAGTTAGTTGCTAAAAAACCATAACCTTCTCTTAATAGTATTATGTATTAATTAATGCATTAATAATAACGTATTAATTCATATTTCTATATTGATTTTTTAAATATATATTAATTACAAGATATATCAATTAAAAATAATTTAACATTATCTATATCAAAACTTTAATAAAGACTTAATTCTTTAAATATATTTTATTTTTAACATTAAATATAAAAATTAATATTAAGAAAATAATGATGAAATTTAAATAATTATGCAAATTTAATTTTAATTTTTTATATATTTCTATTGAAATATATATAATAGTTTAAAAATTAATTAATATATGTATAATAAAAAATTTCATAAAAAGGGAAATGAGTATAACAAAAAATCATAATTGGGGCATAATGGGAAAGAAAAAAAATGATTTTGGAGGAATAAAATTTCATGGAGTGTTGACACTTAAAAAAAAAAAATAGAAGTTGGTTGCAAAAAAAAAAACATTCTTTTATGGTATGTATGTATACTAGTCAATATAAAAAGAGGTCATAATAGGGATATAGTGAGAAAGAAGAAAAAAATGATTTTGGAGGGAAAAAATTTCATGAAGTGTTCACATTTGAAAAAAAATAAATAGAAAGTGATTGCTAAAATACCTTCTTTTAATAGCATGTGTGTGTGTGTGTGTGTGTGTGTGTGTGTGTGTGTGTGTGTGTATGTATGTGTATACACACACATTTTAGTAGTATGTGTAATAATGTAAAAAGAAGTCATAATAGAGATATAGAAAGAAAGAGAAAAAGATTATTTTGGAGGGAAAAATTTCATGACATATTGGCACTTTGTAAGAAAAATAGAAGTTGATTGCTAGAAAAACCTAATTTTAAAAGTATGTTTATATATATATATATATATGTATGTATGTATGTATAACAATTAATGTAAAAAGAAGTCATGATAGAGTTATGATGAAAAAGAAAAAAAAATGATTTTAGAAGAAAGAAAAATCCCTTTTTATACAAAGAAAATAGGGTTTTGTTTCTCCTAAGTCTTTATTAATTTTTTATAGCTGTTTACATGTGGGAAACAATTTTCCCACCACTTGTCATGTCTCTTATTTGTCTCCATGCCTTTTAATATACTTTCATCCTTTATAGGCTTTACGATGGGCACAAGACTTTTATAAGAAAAATAAAAGCTAAAAAAGGAGGATTGGCTTTCTTTGAAGAAAAAAGTTTCCTATTTCCATTTAAAAGTGAGCTTTTTATTTCTTTCTTCCTTGCTTTCAAATTTCAAATTTAAGTTACAATTTATTTTGCAAAAATAACAAGTTCACAAAGGTAAGTGTAGGATTATTTCTTTATGGCAGGTAGGGTGTAGAAATCCATCTGCCTCTTTGGTAGCCTCCCTTCATTATGGATTTTTTTCTTCGATTAAGTCAAAAAAATGTTGTCCCCCATATTGCCTTCTTCCTTATTGGTTTTAATACTATAGGTCATAATATATAGCAATTTTTGCATAATTGTTCTTCTATTTATCTTGTGGCCATAACCAACCTTTTTTTTTATTTCTTTTATTATTCATGTTGAATTGTAAATTTTTTTAATGTATTTTCTAAAAATTTTGTTTGAAATTTGAACTATTAAAGTTTTATCAAATTTGATTCTTATTTATAACAAATATAGCTTCATGTGAGTGTTTTTCTTTGAGATTTGAAAGGTTGGTATGCTTCGGATGTGTTTCGATTGAAATGTAAGGAGTTTAACTTGGCTTTCGTCACATATGGGGTCTTTTATATAGTAAGGTGACTGCACCTATTTACATGATTTTAGAACCAAATTGTATACATTATACTATATATTTATTTTTGGGTTATATGAGTAGCTCATATTTTTTTGAAAGTAGCTTTTTGTTATGTTTTCCCTTAATTAATAACATCATGTGAAAAAAAAATAAAACAAAAGAATTTGGATTCTTTGATGAACTGTGCATAGGAAATATTTTTCTTATAATGTATGATTCCAAGGTCAAGCAATTAGCTTCTTTCTTAGTAATATCTCACAATAATATTTGTTCTACATTCTATTTTGCTCTTTCTTCTTCACAATAAGCACTTCTAAAGCAACTACATCGAAGTGTTGTTGTAATCTTCATCTTAAAAGTTTGCCTTTTGGCCTTTTATGTCCAATATAACTTTGTTATTTACCATTCATTCTAGTTTTTAATTTCCAATCCTTTAATTTTTCAATACTTTTCCATGATAAGAAAGGAATAATGAGTTGTATGTGTATTGTGGGTTGATTCCTCATACCTTGTTTAAAAAATTTTCTTTAATAACACTAACTCATGAGAGTTAATTTTTGCTTTATGAATTTATACATGTTTATTTCTTAGGTTCTCTTATTTTCTATTCCCCAATACATAATTTCCACATATAAATGCTATCTATATGTTTGTTTTTGTAACTTCATTCATTCACCAATTTTCCCTTCTTCTTTTTTTCTAATATCAAACATTTATGTTACAATTTATTCCAAATCCAATATATACTAGCTTACAATAGAGCTTATAAGCCAACATGGGGGTAAACTAGTTTTTACAAAAATTATCAAATAAAACTTATGATGTTGATTTAGTAAAAATCATAAGGTATAATAATTTTTTTTTTTTGAAATTTTAATGAATAGGTAGTTTAAAAATATATAATATTTTATTAATAATTGAAAGTATTTTAATTAATGGTTTTTTTTTAAAAAATGAACTATGAACCTTCTTTTCTTGATAAAATAATATTTTTGAAATAAAATATAAATAAAAGAGTAGAAAGAGAACACCAAGAATTTTTTATTAAGATTTGATTATCCAAAAGGAATGCATTTTTGGTTTACTCCTCTCTTCTCAAGCTACCCAGTATTACTTGAGGTATTTACTAACTTTTCACCAAGTTACAACATCTAACTTTATAAGATTCTCCTAATCTATATTAGAATTTTTAGAATCACCTAACTTTATAAAATCTTCCTAATCTCTAATAATCATCTAACTTTACAAGATTTACCAATCTCCAGTAGAATTTTAATCACCACCTAACTTTACTATATTCTTACAATCTCTAATAGGATTTCAACAAGATGCAAGAAGGCTTTTTCTCATAACCTCTTAAGGAGATTTTACAAGCTTTCACTTAATGACACTATTAGATATGCAAGTTTTGGTTCTAGAGTGAAAAGAGAAAGAGAGCTTTGGTTTTTTTAGATGAGAGCTAGAGAAAATTTGTAAGTTGTAGTGTAATGCTTGTTTTTCTTTTCTACAAAGACATGCAACCTATATATTGACAAAAAGATAATAAAGGAAACTTCAGCATCAAATTATCTTTTCTTTGGCTCTAAGTTATTGTAGGCTTCAAGTTTAAGTTTAGGTTCCAAATTTGAATCTTAAACTTTTAGCTCTTAGATTAATGATTTGAAAAAATAGCTCCATATTTAGGTTGGCTTACCCAAGATGCTTCCTAAAATATCATGTGCTGAATATATCATATATGTATTGTATAGGTTAGAGTTTAACTACTTTTTCACTTTTTCTTAATTTTCGCCCAAGATAACAACTTGGTTGCTATTTTACTAAAAGTAGGTTTTTTTTTTTCTAGAAATTCAATCTAATTGGCTTGTACTATGTGAATATTGTTTGGAACTATTCATCTAACTATAAAAAGAGTGTTATAATAATATATTATTTTTTTATTAATTTCAGCACATTTTAGACAATTTGAAATATGAAATTCCCTCTCATTTTGATTTTCTCACTCTTGAATAACCAAAGGCTCATAATAACTACTAAATATCAACAATTAGATTTAGTGATCTTTCTTTTCAAAAATAAATATTAAATTATAGTTAATAAGGTAATTACTTGGAAAGTAAGTTTGACATTTTCAAAATAAAGATAAATGAAAATTTTTAAAATATTTTTGTCACATGAAAAATATGCTTTTATGAAACAAATTAGCCTTTGAAAATATGGAAATGTGATGGCCCAAAGTCCATTAAATATTTAATAGGTTTGGAAATCAAAATTCATTAATATTGCACCTAAATAAGTTGGATATATAATGAAAATAATAAGCCTAAGTTTCAACTAATATTTTGTAATTAAAATAATTTCTAAATTAATAAATCCGATTTATTTCCTCATTCTCCTATTTTTTTATAATAATAAATTTTTACAAAGTTTTACTAAAAAAGAATTTTAAGGAATTGTAACATATAAGCATATCATGAGAGGTATCAGAGTATATAAAGATAAGAAATATTTAAGTAGTCTATTGGTTTATCAAAGTATGTTAAGATAATTAAATCATATAATATATTATACAACAAAAATTATTTGTTAAAATTGTTCTCTCATTTTGAAAATCAAATTATGTAAGACTTCATTATTTATGAAATGCTCCCTTTGATACTATAATTAAATAAGTTTCACTTTCTCCCATTTTATATAGGTATTTTTATTTTTAGAAACTTTGCTCCCCCTAGAACTATAGGTATTTTTAAACAAAGTTTGTTTATAAAAAAAACTTTGCATTTTCCCAAATTCTCCCCCTTTTGTCATTAACAAAACAATGGGAAAGTAGAGACAAAGGTAAAATAGGATTAGAGCAAAGACAATGTTTGAAAGTTAAAAGTAAGAAAGGTATATTTAAAATAATATCAAAGTAGAGAAAAATAAAATAGAAAGAAGAAATATTAGAGCAAAAGAGAAATAACTAAAGTTATAGTAAAAAAATGGAAAGTAAAGAAATAAAAGTAGTAGAGTTAAAACATGTGGGAGACATATAAAAAATGAAAGCATGTGGTAGGTTAAAAAATATGTAGAAGAAATTAATGGTGATGAAAATCAAAACGTGAAAGAAAGGAAAGAATATTGAAAAATTAATAGTTTCAAGTCCAAAAAAATAAAAATAAAGAGGCAATCAATAAGGATGAAAATTAGAAACATCCAAAACAAAGAATCTAAAACAAAAAGTGATAAAGGAGCATAGCATCGATAACATCAATAATAGAAACATCCAAGATCCTGTATGGAAAAGAGATATCATAACAAATGATAGCAAATAGGAAATAATAGATAATAGAGTAGTAAGTGATAGAATAGCATAGTAGATAAAAAATTATAAAGGTAGTGATAAGTAGTTATCAACCATTATAAATATTAGTTATATTTGAAAAGGTATCTATAAAATTAGTAATCAAAAGTAAGAAGTGGTATAAAAACATGTAATATCTTGATTAAAATTGCTAACAAAAGTCAATTATTCTAATAATTTTAGATGCATATGCACAGATGAGAGTCTTATAGAATTACAATGCATATGCCTAGGTTTAATAGTAAACTAAGCTATCTAAGGCTTCAAGGAAGACACACTTCATTATATTTTCCATTTTCTGGCCATGAAGTAAGAGTTAGCAATGTCATCTAGTTCTTCTTTGAATAAAACATTTTGATCATTCCATGTTGCCATTATGGCTTTCTTTTTGGTTAATTTCGTTCAAGGCTTTCTTTTTAATTTATGACACTTACTTTTCTTATATCCTAGTCTTTTACATTCAAAGCAAATCAAAAATTAGTTGCTTGATTCTTTATTTTGCTCCATTCTTTGAAGTGATTTAAGTTTAAAATCACCTTTTATACATCATAAAGAATCTGTTTGCTAAAAATGTAGCTTATTTTCTTATTCTTTTATTTTTTTGATCAAAATCATCATCTTCTTTATTTTAATTTTCCAAGGATGTTCTAAAATCTATTATTTTATTTTTATTTTTTTGATCATTTTTCATCTATGTTTTCTCATATGCTAAGAGTTTTTCTCTTAGTTCATCATATGTAAGTATAGAGAAATTATTTCTTTCTTGTATCATCTACTTTGGATTACAATATCTTTAGAAAAGTTCTTAAGATTTTCATCACTAATTCTCCATCGGTAATGATTCTTCTTTATACATGAAGATTAATAACAATGATTGAGAGTGCAACACCTAGGGTTAATATTTAAAATTTTATAAATTTAAACACTTGTGAATATTTATTTTTATTTACTTAGTTATTAGAATGATATTGAGATTGATATTTGAATTTTATTTAATTGTCCAATATTAGTTCAAAGCTTGTTTAAATATTGTTTATAAGGATTTTGTCATAAGTTTGAAATAATTTTAGTAATTATAGGTATAAAGATTTATAAAATTAATTATTTGTATTTGATAAATTATTTTGGAATATTGAAAATAATTAGGTTTTTAAATAATACTAATTTATGAAAATGAATTTCTAAAATAAATGAATGGCTAGGATGGGCTTTGATTTAGATGGAAGGATAGGATTAAAAAAAAGGTTAGCTCAAGTTGTGCAAGAAGGATGGAAACAAAACCCTAGCTCATTTTTTAACATTTTCTTTCTCTTCCCTCCTTTTTTATCCAACTTCTCTTTGCTCACACTCCTTAACTAGTCTCTCTCTCACTTTTTCTCTCTCTCTTCCTCTACGTTGCCTCCCTGTCAGAAGCCAAAGTTTACCTTGTTGAGCACCATTTGTCTTTAGTGCGGACGTCATTAACAGGACAACTGGCCTCTACTATCTTGCCATAGCCTCTCTATATGTGAGGATCTTAACGTGAGCTAAGGGAAACCAATGTCAGACCTATATCATCAAATCATCAAAAGGCATTATTCATTGTGCTTTTCTCCTCCTTTATTCTTTTCCAACCACTTATAGCCTATAATTGTTAGGGAAGTTGCCAAATCATGACTGGTTCTAGATAATAAGAGATGTTATTGCCTTCCTTTGATTTTAATGTGCTACCATGATTTTTTATGCTAGCAAGCTACTGTCAACCTTTTAAGGTGGAGGTAAGTCACTTTAAGCACTAAAAATCCAATATTTCTATTATTCAGTTTAAATGAAAAAAATTGCTTAAGTGTTTTTGATATATATAATGATCTATACAAAAAACATGATTTTTATGTTACAAGATGCTAGAATAAGATGATTAAAATATATATAAAGCATCATATTATTATTCTAAAAGAATCATGCATAATTTAGAAAGAAAATTATTCATGGATATTTTGAGTATATGATGATACCTATGAAGATGTACTTATATGTATATATATATTTTATGCTATAAAGTGTTAAATGACATGAGTGGAACCATTATAGAGTATTATAATATTTTTAGCAATGGTTAGATAGTTTAGAAAATCCATGTTGTGAGTAAATTCAAATACGTAATAATGGCTTTGAAAAATAAGAATTTTATTGCATAGAATGCTAAAAATATTTGATTAAAATGTTTTGAAAATATTACATCCTAATATTTTAAAGATTTGAACATGCTTTAGAACATTCTCTCTTTATTATCTTATTTTGAGGTAATTGATATAGTATGGATAAAATAAGAATTTTATGAGAAAAAGAATTAGATTAGTATATTTAGAATATAATTATATCATCAAGATCTAATATTTTAATGTTTGGAGTTTGATGCAAAAAGTTTCTAATAAAAGAATTTTTCTAGTTCTTTATGAAAAGTTAAAAATATAAGGAGATAGGTGTATAATTTTATATAGTGATAGGAGTGGGTTCTCTTAAGTGCTTTAAATTGTAATTTCTTACCTCTATAAGTTAAATTTAGAATTGTTGTATAATAGCATATTTTAATTTTATAAGCTAACCTTGGACAAGTAAAGAAGCTAATGATTAGATTATTAGCATATTATTATCTAGAAATTGGAATTAAGATAACTGAAATGGAAAATAAAGAATACTTATTTACTTATAAATAAATTTTTCTTTATAAATTATGAAATAGAAATAAAGGTTGCAAAAGATGAGAGTAGATTCTTCGAAATTTTTAAGATAGGATGGGTGATTTCAAATGAGTATATATTTCATCCTAGATTAATATCTTAATAAAAAAATAGTTTAAATGTCATGAATTGTATTCTTCTTATTAATGGTATAGATTTTATATTTGTGTGTAACTTTTAAAGATATAATTATATGGTATAGTTTAGAATTGAATTATCCTTATGAGTAGGTAGGAATGATATAGAACTACCATGTGTAGTAGAAATGCAATTATATATTTGTATGAATGTTAATTGACTATGCTTAGAAATCATGGTGGTGGTGTTTATGACTATTGATTAACTATGATTGGGTTTCAATGATAAATTAATACTTATCTATTTGAAAGAATGTTGTTTGAACAAGCTTGCAAGGCATGGTGATGATATTACCAACTGTTGATTGAATTGTAGTTGATTTATATGATAATGCAAACGAATGTTATGATCATGCAAAAGGGTGGTAATATTGCTATATATATACTAGGTCATGTACTTTGATTTACCTCGTGATGATAAATAGCTGCTTATGTTGGGAATTATGAATTTTAGATGCTGAGCTCAAGTGTGGATACTATACTATAAATTATGCTATGAGTAGTATTAATATTGAGAAACGTGATGGGGATAATGATATGATAGTTGGATAGAAAATTCTTGGTAAATATCTTATGAACGCATGTTTATCAAAATTAGTTATGTAATATATCATGATATTGGAAATTTAATTGCAATAGGATATCACTGCTTGAAATAATGCAATGGCTTGATGTCAATGTCATAATTCGATTATAATTAAGCCTTAATGGCTATTTTTGAATGTAATGACCATTTGAAATGTGTGGTGTGTGATATAATAAGGATATTGTGTATTAGTGAATAATTGTGAGTTTTATAAATTATGATGTAAAATATAGAATTTAAGTTATATACACATAAATGCCCAATTCGAGGCTTAGTTTCATTTATTTCATCAATCCAGAGACTTTGGATGTCATTTATGTCTCTAATAAAATATTTAATCTTCATATAATCATTTAATATAATGGAAATATGGTTTAGTAGTGGTAGATATGTACTTACTAAGTTCTTGTAACTCATTCCATTTTATTTTGCATGTTTTCAAGTTGAAGCAAGTATATTTGAACTTTGTTGCATCTATAGAGATTTAAAACTACCTAGTTGGAGGATTTGATAGTTAGGTTCCTTTTAAATTAGGATCATAATTAAAGATAGAGATTTGTTAATTCAATGTTAAATATGTTAAAATGTTTATCTATGTATATATATATATGTTTGTTACTGTCAAATCTATGATAAATATATATTTTGTATTTTAGGACATATGACTCTCAAAAAGTATCTAAAAACAAAGAAACTCTATCCATTTCTTCGTAAAATCAAAAATATATTTTGAAACTCCATAGAAATAGAGATTTATGGTGGAAAATAAGTATAAGTAATGTTAAGACTAGTGAAAACAAAGTATCAGGATCCACGTTGATCACAATCAAGTTAGATCATGTTAGAAAGGTTTTCAAACATAGGTTTTATCATTTTGTCTTCTTCTACCTTGAATATTTCATATTTAGGTACAAGCATATTTATCCTAAATTCTTTTACTTAATTAGTACCTTCATAGGTTACTTTAAATTTATTCCATATAGCCTTTAAAGAAGTATATTTAGAGATCTTTTTAAATTCACTAGGTGTTACAGCACACATAATAGCATGCATTACTTTGGCATGCGTTACTTCCTTTTTTGTAATTGGCTTTCGTCCATCCTTTCTGTGGTTTAAGCACTTTTATTTTTCCTTTAAGTTTTATAGGTGTTTCATAACTTTCCTTGATAACCTTATATTTTTCAATGTTATTGGATTTGATGTAGACCATCATTCTAAACTTTCAGTAGTCATAGTTTGCACAATTAAAAAGTAGAGGTTTAGTTATAAAATATCCTTAAGTTCATAATTTTAGTTAAAAAGCTCCATTACCTATAAATCTTAATTCATAAAGTTGTTAGACTTTAGAAATATGAGATCAAGCTTGGATATCAATTAATAGAGATTATAGGCCAAAAGGGAGTGAATTAATTTTTACAAAAATTATTAAATAAAACTTATGATACTGACTTAGTAAAAATCATAAGGTGCATTAGAAAATTTCTTGAAATTTTCATGAATTTGTGGTTTAAAATATATGAAATATTTCAATAATGATTGAAAGTATTTTAATTAATAGTTTTTCAAAAAGAATTTATTTGATTAATATGATGAAAAATCATGAACCTTCTTTTCTTGATGAAATGATATTTTTTAAAATAAAATTTAAGTAAACGAGTAAAGAGAGAATACCAAGAATTTTTATAGATATTTGATTATCCAGAAGGAATGTCTTTTAAGTCTATATCTCTCTTTTCAAGCTACCAAGAATCACTTAAAATATCTAATAACTTTTCACCAAGTTATAACATATAACTTTATAAAATTCTCTTAATTTGTAATAGGATTTCTATAATCATCTAACTTTACAAGATCTTCCCAATCTCTACTAGGATTTTAATCACCATCTAAGTTTACAAGATTCTCATAATCTTTACTAGGATTTCAACAAAATATAAGAAGGCTTTTTTTTTTCACAATCTCTTAAATAGATTTTGAAAGCTTTGACTTAATAGTACTCTTAGAGTAGATAGGCAAGTTTTAATTCTAGAGTAAAAAGAATAAATGAGTTTTGATTTTTCTAAATGAGAATTATAGAAAATTCACAAGTTGTAGTGCAATGCTTGTTCTTCTTTTCTACAAAGATATGTAACATATTTATAGAAAAAAAAATGATGACGACAACTTTAGTTTCAAATAATATTTTCTTTGGTTCCAACTTATCTTAGGATCCAAGTTTGAATTTATACTTCAAATTTGAATTTTGAACTTTTGGCTTTCAAGCACTTTTAGGCCCTTAGATTTGAAATTTGAAAAAATGACTATATAAAAGTTAGGCTCACCTAAGAAACTTCTTAAAATATCACATGTATTGAATATATTATGTATGTACTATACAATTAGAGTTCAACCACTTTTTTACTTTTTTTTATTTTCACCTGATATAGCAAATTAGGTTGCTTTTTTTTTATTGAAAATGGATTTTTTTTTCTAGAAAGTCAATCCAACTAGCTCATACTATATGAATACTATTTGAAACTATTCATCTAACTATATAAAGAGTGTGATAACAAAATATATTATTTTTTATTAATTTTAACACATGTTGGATAATTGAAATTTGAAAATCCCTCTTATTTTGATTTTCCCACTCTTAAACAATTAAAAGCTTATAATGACTACTAAATATTGACCATTGGATTTAATTATCTTTCCTTTGAAAAATGAATATAAAATTGTAGCCAATAAGATAATTACTTGGAAAGCAAGTTAGATATTTTTAAAATAAACATAAATGGAAAATTTTAAGATACTTTTGTCACATTGGAAAATATTCTTTTATAAAATAAATTGGACTTTACAAATATGAAAAATGTGATGGCCTAAAGCCTCTTAAATATTTAATGGGTTTAGAAATCATAATCTATTAATTTTGTACCTAAATAAATTGGATATATAATAAAACTAATAAGCACAAGTGTTAACTTATATTTTGTAATTAAAATAATTTATAAATTAATAAATTTAATTTATTCCTATCTATTTCTTCAACTGCAGTAGCCAAAATGAAACTAGTGTAAGGAGATTTTGTTTCCCGAATTACGTAGTAGGTAGTTTTTTATTTCCTTATTCAAGACCAAATTTAATGTGGTATGTTTTGATTTCAACAAGTTTCTTCTATTAAAAGGCTACCCAAGATTGAAAATAATCAGCAATTGGACACTTATATACTTTTAAACATGTTTTGACACTTATGAAGTATATTTTAGGTTCATACACTTCTTTGTAGGAATTTTTTTTTTTTATGTTTAGATTATTAGTGCTGATATACTTTATAAGAATGGAAAATGACTACATAATTTAAGTTAATTATAGTCTTGCACTATATTTAATATTTTTGAAGAATTTTTTTTTTGTCTAGGAAATGATAAATGATTTAAATAATTTTAATGTATCATACATTATATTTGAGGTTCTATAATTAAAATCCCTAATGTAAATGAAATTATATTGTCAAATATGATTGTTACATTAGATCGTGTACTTTTGGATAAAGAGGTAAGATTGTGCCATAGAATAGTCTACTAATAATTTTTGTTAGCATTTTATGAATGTCTAGATTTAGCTTTTTATATATATTATTTCCCTTTATAAATGAGCTACTTGAAACATTAAATTGATTTCTTTTGTATGAGCCTTTTATCCTTCTATTGCACCATAAATCAATTTAAGAGCCTTTACTCTACTACAAATTTGGTGAAAATTAAATCCATTCTTTAATTAATTTCAAGCAAGTTCACTTCCTATAGGTTTAAATATAAAAGTATATCAGTTCACTTTAGCCATTTATGCATTTTCCAAGTCTAAAATTCTTACATGACCTTTTAGATCTATAAAAGCATATTTTAATACTACAATGTGTTAAGATACAATTGAATAAATGAGAAAGAAATTTGTGTTTTAAAAGTAAGAAAGGTACATATGAAGTTATTCTTAATGTACACAATATGGTCCTGATGTCAAATCACCAAAATTAAGCGGATTTTATTGTTATTACATTTTTTCTTGAAATGATAGTCCCTTGTTTTGCTTAAAATATGGTAAAAATTAAGTTTTAATTATTAGCCATTTATAAACCTATACTACAATATACCCTTATAAATACTAATGCAATCCCACTATTTGTTGTTCTATGGACCTATATGGCAAGACATATATTTGTAACAAGTCCTTTATGCAACCTCTTCTATATGGACAGTTCTTTCATGCTATTTATATATGTATTATTTGTGGTTTACGCTATTAGTCGCTTTTGTTAATGAAACTAATCTTCCTAACTATTAAATTTCAAATTTATCTAGCTAAAAACTTTACATGTTTACTCTAACCTTTTATTAAGTTTCTAAGAGTTGTAATAGGTTCTCTATGCAAACCCTTTTGTATTAGCAAGTCTTTCATCCTATTCATATATGTATTATTTTTTGTTTATAATGTTATTTGCTTTTGTTAATGAAACTAACCTTTTTAAACTATGAAATTTCAAATTTATCTAACTGAAATGTGTTTACTCTAAGCTTTTGGCAAGTTTCAAGGATCGTTACTTATTGCTAGTACAACTCTAGATACTATGTTGTTAGATAGGCAAAAGCTTGAAAATATGGGTTAATTTAAACTAAAGTTACTGAGAATGTTTTAGTTGAAGGTTAATCATTAAAATCAATACTAAAGGAATTAACACAAAATACAAAATATATTTTGTTAGTGTATGTGCCTTAAAATTAATCATATTAATGATTGTAAATTTGAATCGTATTATTTTAATGATAATTATAATTATTATATTTATATATATTATCTGTGTAATATATTTAATTATGATAATAACCTTAGAATAATTATATTCTTAAATGTCCTTAGTCATATATCATTATGGATTAAGTTGCTTTGATATATTAAGATTAGCATGTGCGGTGACTTATATGAGATATTAAGTCTATACATGAGTACAAATTAGAGAACTTATATACTGGACTGATCCACCCTAAAAATACTACATGGATCGTTATATGAATGTCATGAGTATTTTTAATGATCATTATTATTATGGTCCTTTGACCTGAGATTGCCAAGGTTCCCTACATGTGACTTTCATATTTTGATACTATTCTATATCACTCATGGTTAAGTGAATGCAAGGGTAGTTATTGGATATGTCACATATCATGTGACATATTATGTGGAGGGGTTTATATGATTAAGATGAAATTTGTCTTTCCTATATAATAGAAGTAATATCTATGGGTCCCTTGATTAAGTAAAACTAAGAAAATGTATGGCCATGCTCAAATGAATTGACATGGAATGTTAATTACATTTGCTTCAGTTAGCTTACTTAGGAATCAAGAAACCTCAAGATTGAGCTATATATGAATGACATGGTCCATGTCTCGTGCTTAATCTAGATGATAAAAAGGACATAGATGATAATCATGTGTAAAGGTTTAATCGAATCACCGACGTTCTCATTACTTGGATAATAATGATGTGTTACTAGACACTGCTCATTATTTATAATCATTAATATGATTAATTATCATTGCCAATGTAATTAGAGCTTGTAAATTCGCACACTTAGAGTCTAGTGGATTTGGAATTAACGGACCAAATTGTTTAGGCTTAATATTTGAAAATTTCATATTATAATTATAAGGCTCAATAATAAGCATATAATTATACATAGAGCAAACCCTAATTAGTTAAGGTTTTCTATGCACCTATTTAAATAGGCTTGTTGGGTAATAATATAGGATCATTATTCATGCATCCCAAGCATAGAAAAACCTTAGCATTTCTTCTTGACCATAACCTTTGAAGAGGCATAGCTAGTACTACCAAGCTAAGGAGAAGAATTCCAACCAGTGTTCGTGTGGACGTTCATTAGTGATCTGCTGGTTCGTGTGGATACCTTGGAATTTTCAGACAAAAGAAAGTTGAAGAGGTGATTGACGAACGAGTTCTTTAGTCATCCAAAAGGTATTGAATGAATCCTTAATCTAATTTAACGTTTTATATGGATCCGTTGGCTGGAATCAGTTTATTTCATTGTGCTTGTTTGGCTCCTAATCCCAACATATTAGACATTATAAAAATCAACTCAAGTAACCCTAAGATTTGTAATAGGTGTAAACACTTGCACATCTAAAGTTTGCTACCATATCAGAGTATTGCCTCTGCCATCACTTGGAATTTAACTTAAACAAGAGAAAAAACTCAAGGTGAAGTATGGAAAGAAAATGTAAGCGAATAATTACTACAATTATGGCAATAGTTGCTAAAGGTAGATTTACTTGGAGAGATAATTAAACTTGAGGGTATATATTAAAGCCATGACAAAAGTTTATAATATAGCCTTAAATTTTTTATGGTTTAAATCTTGATTTGTTATTTGTTTTTCATTACCTTATCATTAAAACTATGTTTAGAGGTGATAAGATCATGTTCTGTTAGTTTAAGTTCTAAGGAGTTATCATGTTGCTTTTTTTGCCTTGCTTAAAGGTGAACTATGTTCTCCATCATGCTTTTGTTTTTATGTGTCTTCTCTATGCTCAACTAAAATGATATATAGTATCACAAGTTTTTTTTTGGGTAAAAGGCTATATTGTGACTTGATCAAAGCAAATTGAGATAAGCAGGTTAATTTTATGGATACTAGCTTTATAAAACTTTATACATGCTAGTTATTATAACCAATTCTTTTAAATGGTGACTGAGATGCTCCTTAGCATATCCTTTGTTTCTTAACAAATTTTCTTTCTATTTGGTCATATTGTTTACAAAGTTCTTATTTTCTCAGCTAAGAACTCAACCTATTTTACAAAAT